>CM062818.1:395185033-395545963 GCA_031772625.1 Pinus tabuliformis | reverse complement strand
TATTAGGGTTATCATTAGACGGTGCAGATGTCAGCAAGGAGGATAGTGGTAACCGTTCCTAACTCTGGCTCCCTATTAGCTTGGTCATTCTTCCTCTCTGTCCTAGTGGCTCTCCAACTTATGATTTCGAGGAACTCTTGATTCAACCCTATCGATTTCTCATTAGCAATTTGTGGCCACCCTTGTAATGGTGTTAGACACTGTTCCTTTCCTTTTTCGTTAGAGTTCTTCTAGGCTTAGGTCGGGTTGTCGCATTGATTAAATGGAATGGAAGAGGAACCATTACATTTCTCGGCTACCCTTGCTCCGGCATGCAACCCTATCTTCATTTTACCAAGTAACAAGGGTTCCTTTAATTTATTTTCCCATATCTTCAATTTCTGCAGTAACGAGTGACAAACCCTTACTTTTTTTTCTACTAGGAATCCATTTTGTAATTCATTGTTCTGTTAATGAGTCCTTTGAGGTATGATGCTTTATTGATGCTAGGGTTACAATCCCCTTTGTGGTTTTTCCTGTATACACTATGTTATATTTGTACAATTTATAGTTTTTATTATTATATCCTTTGAGTTTTTGGGTTGATATACTACTTTTATTACTAGATTTTCATTGCTCTACTCAACGGTTAATATTCCCAGGTGCGTGATACAACCTCTGGAATTAATCACTTCATTCCCAATGAGATATTCCACTATTTATCTTGCCACTATTTGACTAGGCTTCTTCTATGTTCCAGGTTCTACTTCGAGCTCTCTTTTAGGTGATTTAAGGATGAAATCGGAATTCATGGTTACGAATATTGTCAAGTTCTTTTTGGGTTTTGAACAATTCTTTAAGTTTGTTTTGCATGGTAATCTAGGGTCGATTTAGATTGTATTAATTTATTACTATGATAATCTATGTAAATTTAGGGTTGTATTCAATTTTTTATATTTAGATAATGGAAACGCTGATTTACGCCAAGAAGACTCTCTTGTGTAATCTTGTTAAATTATTGTCTACGAAGAATTGAAATGACTTCTTTTGCTGGAATATCTTCATGAATGGAATTTCTAGTTTTTATGAATTCAAGCTTTGTTACTTCATTGTGTTGAAATAATATGTTCTAGAATCTTGATTTGAGTATTTGTAATCTAGGAAGAGAAATCTTCCAGGGTTTTGTTCTACAAGCATGTTTACATTTTATTCTACTTACAACATTGCTTACTAGGATCGAGAATGGATGCTGGGTTGTTAGCCTAAATTGGCTTGACCCAGGTACCAAACCTGTATCTACAAGTTGCAATAATGGTATTTGCATTATGTTGTAGGTCATATTCTTCCAATACGCTACAAGTCCTATTCTTCCAATATTGTTGGCACGAAAATGACAACAAGTAAGAGACCTTGGGTTTAGGCTCAAGGGGCCAACAAGGCTCTGTTGTAGTTAAGGGGCCAAGAAATCTCCGATGTAGTATAGGACTAAGCCAGTATTTTCACATTAATCACCGGCGGCGACTGAAGTTAGATGGGGTTGGATGGGGTATCAATGAAATGAAAATAACATACAACAATAACTCATCACACTCAATTCTCTGTACTATCCAATATTGTCATTCTACTCATACCATCCTAGGAAAATACTTAGCTATTTCTCATTCATTTAAAAATTTAAATAATACATAAGGAACACAACAATACAATATGAAACCCAAACTAATTCTTTCATTAACTGGAATATAAGAGAGTACATGACAGATTACAAAGGGCTCAAATCTTGTTCATCAAATACAAAAAGAGTACATTCTCATAGAACTCAACTAACAAGAATGGACATAAGCAGAGCAGAGAATAGTCCTCACCTTTCCACAGGATCACCAACAACCTTCCTTGTTCTATCTTTTTCCTTTTATCCTTTGCTCTACATTCCCACTTCCAGTTCCATTCAATTGACTTCGCCCTTGGCTACCTTCTATTTCCCTTGCTCAACTGCTTCTATACTCTTCTGCCACCTTGCTGCAACTACCCGTTCACTCTTAGTTCTTGTCTCTTTCCTTTGACTGTCAGATCTATAATCTGAACCATTGTCCCTACCACGTCTTCTTGGCCTTTCTTTCTGCCAAAATCCAAAATTCAAAATGACTTGCCCAACAGGCCTCAACCATAGTACTTTGACTCGTCCTCGAATCATTCTATATCAAGTGGTGTCCGCTTTGTTGTTGTTCCTAGTGTTGTATATACCATTATTACTTGCGGCTGTGCTAGTTCCTCTTCTTGTGGCATTGGTGCTTCTGCCTCTAGTTATGTTGGTCTTGTGTGGGGCTACTTATGCTACACTATGGCCTTATTTTCTAAATTAAGGTACCAACTCAGGTATCGTAAAAATCGTTTCCTAGTGGAAGCGATTATAATATTCCAATGCCATCTTCCAAGTGCATGTGATGGTTTCTACCTTTTGGAAAAATTCAACTGCTAATGTGGAGTTCGGTTGATCGGGCCGAGTGTTCTACAGGGTGCTCCACTATTCTTCAGCCTTGTTGCGTACTTCCCGTAGAGAAATCACATAGTTACAGACCAATGGCCTAAGATCATGAATTTTATTTTTCATCTTGGTTGATTCCTCAATTTTTTATACCCTGGCCTCGAGGGAGGCTATCTCATCATCGATTTTCTTTAGCTAGCCTTTGTCTCTACAAGTCTTGCTGTCAGCTATGCGTTGTTAGATTTGTTGGCAAAGTGGATACATTGGATAGATTTTCATGGCCAAGCTGCTTGACCAATCATTGACCTATTCCATTAGGGCATAATGGTCTTCTAGGGCATCAATTATAGAAACTTTTAGTGCAAGCGGAAGTGTGGAGTTTATGCTCGATCTCCGCAATGTAGCTTGTAGCTGGATTGGGCAGCCCTGATCTTGCCATATCTAAACTCTTCTTCAACTCTTTGTTGGTAGCCACAAAATCCATTCATGCTATTTGAATATGGTCGTAGCAGGTGACCAATGTGTAGGCCAAAAAATCCTCAGGCACTTCAATTACTAAATTGGCCACAGTTGGACAAAGTGCTCGTAACTATGATGTCACCTGCTCAACCTGTGAATGTAGTTGTTAACTAGGATGTTAGAGCTGATCTCGCTGGACCTTGATATTGAAACGTTTGTTCTTCTGCTATTCATGCTCTATGGCTAGGTCATTATGGATCTGTTCATCCATCTGAGCTTCTTGTTGGATAAATCCGAATAGTTGTGTAGATGACCAATGTTGAAGGTTCTCAGGTTGCATTGTTGATGGGTCCAAGAAGTTTCTTTGTAGGGTTTGGCTGTTAGCAATAGATTTTTGTGAGTGGCCTTGGGGGAAGTTGCAGGTTGCATGGTTTCAAGAAATTGAGGAGTGGGAGGGATAATGACTAGCTTTGGAATAACAAGGAAATTTATTGGAAATGAGACCTCAAACGGTTCGATCATAGTGGACTGTGGTTATGAGGTGAGTGGTTCCTTGCGCGGGAGTGGGCCTAACCATAGAAAGGGTGATATCAGGGATGTTTGAACAACAGTATGGCCTTTAGCCCCATTCAATGACATGGTGGATTGGATAGCTAAATCAACTTCGATTTCTTCTATGATTATGGGGGTGCTTGGAGGGATTGTGTTAGACAAGGTCACAGAGGTGGAAGTTGTATCGGGGGATAGATCTTGTGACCCAGGTGAAATAGTAGAGGTGTATTGTGGATTTTATTCAATAATTGGGGATGTCGATGCTTACTGAAGTCCATCACCGGTGAGGTCAACAAAAGGCACGACATGAATTTTCTTTTTCTTCTTGGTCGCTCGTACCTTGGTACATTTGGGCTACAGTGGGCTTGGGGATGGTTGGATTTTTTTGAGAGTGAGGGTCACGATGGGGGATAGCCACAATGAGGGGAGTAGTTATGGTTGGATTGAAAAAAGTAAACTTTTGATAGAACATGGTCTATTGCTCCATTTGATAGACCATCGACTATAATTCCTCCTCCAACCCCCTCTTCTTATTTCTCTCGCTCGTGTCTCCTCTCAGCGGTTGCGGTTGCATTCCCCGAAAAAAATATTTGTACTGGCCATTTGTAATATCATAGGTGACCCCTAGCCATGATCCGACCTCCATGTGGAATGCCCCTTCTACTAACGTGAACCTCTCCATCCTCATTTGGAAAGTCTCCACATGGATGCATTGTTTCATGATATAAGTTTGGTCATGTGTTACCCCAAACCATATTTCTTGCAAGTAGTTATTGATCAATCCGTTGAGGATTATTTCTACTACCCTTATGGTCACAAGAATCTTCTGGTACCAGTCTTTAAAGCATGTCTCATTGATATCTTTGTTGTTGGGGTCCTTGAATGTCCTCCATGGTGTGTATCTGAGTGCCAGTGGTTGCTCATCTGTGATTTCAGTGAGGTTCCTCCCTGCCGGCGGACATTATTTCCTCATCGGCTAGGTCATAATCAAATACCTGGAAATGAAATATGTGCTTCTTCTATAGACATCCTCGCAAGCTTCAAAGAAATCATTCAGTAGAAATGCAGACCAATTGAGCAAAATTCCTTCACAACAGTGCTCCGCAACTGATATGGTGTCCAACATGCACTCACTTCTGGAGAAGTGTTGTATTAATTTCCTTGCAATGATGTAGCAGGCTAATATGATGTGGTCTTTGTTGATCAAATCTATTTTACTGCCCTTTCCACCGTGCTTGGTGTTATACTTGTTGTAATAATCATTATCCCCCTCTTTTTTGGCTCACTTCGACCCTATTTGGAACACTGTTGAGATCGCATCTCCTGTTGCTAAGAGTCCAGTGAGGTGCTGATGTCCCCCACATGAATTGGATATTCCTTGTCTAACCCGAGCAAACTACCATGCATCGTTCTCACTAGAAGTTTAGTGCATTGCATTGCAACAAAAGACGTTTCGAAGACCGACAAACTCCTTAAATTAATCAATGTCGACCGCTGGAGTGCCCAAAATGTTCCTTTAATCTTCGTCACCATTGTGCCATCACACTCCAAAACTTCTATATATACCTCTCGCTTGAGCTTTGGAAACTTGAAGAAATATTAAAGGAAGTTGTCTACTAGCGTTGCCTTGTCATATTTCCCATACAATGACTCCAAAACATTAAGTCATTCATCTAATTTATCTTCACGAACTAAGATTATATTCATCATTATTCTATGTCGCTGATATACAAAAGTTATAGGAAGCTGATAGAGAGTGCTTGAGTGACATTGTTGAGTTTCGAATTGAGACTCGAACAATTCTGTCACCTGAATTGGAAATTCTGAAAATTCCTGCATAACCAGGAAAATTGAGTAGACCAGCTTTGACATGATGTTTCTAACTAGACTTGGTAACTAATTGCTATGAAAAAATTCCCTATGTAGAATCGTTCGTGTTAACTTGCCACTGGTTCAACTGTACCTCACTTAGATGACGCATGATGGGAAAAGTAAAAAGTGGAGTAGATGTGTAATAATGTGACCGTATTGGTGGATTTTATTACCTAATTATTATGGAAAAGACTCTGAGTACAGTGGATAAGACTTTTGAAATGTGTGACTCACCTCCCTCACAACAATTGGTTGCGGTGAGGCTGCACTAGTGCTGCAACTGAATTGACACTTGAAAATTATTGTATTGAAAATAAAGAAATAAACAACTTGACTACTTATTGACTTATTCCTACTAACTCTAAACCTACCTATAGGCCCGTTTCAAAGACCTCATCAATTAGAAGATTGGGTGTTGTGCTGGTGGAAAGGCTCTAGGCATGCACCATTCACCCATCCTGGTATCAATATTCCATCTAGTTGCGCAAGTTTCACTACTCCAAACTACCTGATGTCTGCAACTATGAAGGGACGAAGCCAATGGATTTGCAACTTACCCAGGAACTTATGAAACTTTCTATCATATAATAAAACTTGTCCTTTGACTATGAACAATTTTTTCTTAATGTGCCTATCATGCCATGCTTTCTGCCTCCTTTTCTCAACAGACTGGTGGAATTCAGCTAGAAATATGGCTTCATCTAATTCCATCAATTCCTCTAAACGCTTCTGTAGCAATGCATTGTTCATCATCTTTGTAGCTTAAGAAATGAAGATGACCAGTACTACAAATTTAGCTCGTACCACAAATTCCCATCCATATACCAACTGGAAAGACGTTTTCCTGTGTGATCGCTTGACTGTCATTTTGTACACCCATAGCATGGCTGGTACATTCTCATCCCAATCGTCTCAACTTCTCGAACATATCTTCATTATTCCATTTTCAAGTATCTTGTTGAATGCTTCGACCATCCAATTAGCCTGAGAGTGGTATGGGTTACTCTTATGATGTTGGACTAGGAAATTTTGTAGGAGGGATGCAATTGTTTCATTTATAAAATGAGTCCCTTGGTAACTTATCAGGCTTTTTGGGCACCCAAACCTTGATATGATGTTTTCAAAAATGAACCTTGTGGCTGCGTCTATTGTAAAATATTTCACTCGTGTCGCCTCCAACCATCGCGTGAGATATTCGATAGTTGTGATGATATATCATGCTTGAGAATGACGTGCTAACGGGTTGATTGTCCCAATGAAATCAATTACCCACTTCTCAAAGATCTGCATTGTATGTACTGGATGTAATGGTAATTCACCATGATGCGACAGTTTTCCAACTCTCTGACATAAATCACACCCTTTCATATATTCTTTGTCATCCTTGTAGAGTGTAGGACACCATAACCCTACTTACAAGACCTTCCTTGCCATTTATTTCCCCTCGACAAGCCCTCCTGCAACTCCAGAGTGGCACTCCCATAGGACATATTGCCTTTCATATTGGAGGAGACACTAGCACAAGACTTGATCGAGGACCAACCTATATAGATGTGCTGCAATCAATTGATAGTTAGTTGCTCGCACCTTCAGACATTGCTCTGTGGCTAGAAAAGTTGTGATTTCCTCCAAGTAATCAGGTATTGTTTCTATGTGGAGTAAATCAACATCTGGTATTTGATCATCTAGGGAGCCCCCACCTTCCCGTGATTCCCGTCTTGAGAGGTGATTTGGTCCCACATTCAACGGTTGGTTTTAATGATGACCTCGAATGTAAACTCCTAGAACAACAGTAGCCACATGCAGATTCTTGCTTCTATGACTGGCTTGTTGAACAAGTATTTTAATGTTGAGTAATCTATAAAGCAATTGAATGGGGCTGCAAGTAAATAGTGCTGCAACTTTTGAAAGGAGTACAACATGGCTAGTGCTTCTCTCTTGGTTGTGGTATAAATATTTTCTGCAGTCGATAGCTTCCTACTTGCAAACTTGATTAGATGATCCAAGTTCCCTTCTCCTGGTTGCACCAACACTGCCCCTAGAGCAATGTTTGATGCATCGATGTTTATATGGAATTTTTTGTTCCAGTCTGGGTATACTAAGATGGGCACACTTACCAACTTTTCCTTTAAGGTGTTCAATGCCACTTGCTAATTCTCCATCTAGTTGAATGCTTCCGTCTTCTTGAGCAAATTCTCCATGGGAGCGGTTATGGATGCATAGTTTCGGATGAATCAATGATAATACCCTATGTGGCCTAGTGCCGATCAAAATTTCTTCACATTGGCCAGTGGATCCATATCTACAATTTCCGCAACCTTTGCAGAGTCCACACAAACACTATCTTTTCAAACGATGTGGCCCAGCAACGTACCAAGTGGAACTGCAAAGATACACTTCTTCAGGTTTAGGGATATTTGTAGCTATTTGCACCGATCGAACATTACTCTAAGAAAGATAGCATACTTCTTCAATAGGTTGTAAACTATCTAATCATCCATGTATACCTCCAAGAAACGGTGAATGTCATCTCTGAAAACGGTAATAAAAATTGGGGAGAAAATAATAGGCGCATTCTTTAGGCATAAAGGCATGACGCGGTATGCATACGAGCCCCATTTTGTGGTGAACATTGTTTTCTTCTTGTCCTCCTCTGCTATCTGAACCTAATTGTATCATGAGAAGGTACCTATCTATGAAGGAGTAGGCTTGTTGAGGCTGTGGTAGTCTACACAGACCCTTATTTCCATGGCATCCTTTTTGTTTAGGATTACTATTAGGTTGATCCATTCTACCTCATCTACCGAAAAGATGAGTCCCGCCTCCAGTATTGTATCTATCTCCTTCTTAACCTTTTATTTTACTCTTGGGTTCAGCCTATATGGTATGTGCTTCACAAGCTAGGCATCAAGCTTTAGCACGATTTTCATTTATCCAATATCTACTTTTATTCATTTTAATTACTTACACTCGGAAAAAATCCTCATACTCCTGCAATAAATAAAAAATTTCCTTTGTCCTGTGCTCATCCCAGTAGTCCCATATTGATTCCATCTTTGGTTTGTCCTCTATCTCGAGGTTATGCTTTCATAGTTTTACTGGGAGCAAGTGGGGGGCATCTGTTACCAGTCCCTCTTGAAAATCCATTTCTCCTTTAGTGTCTTGAAATGCCAGGTGGCTCAATCCATCTAGGTCATCCTCCTCTGGATCTACACTCATCATCTCGCAAGCCATGGACTCTAGGTATCCTGACTCATAAAAGTAATGCATGAAATTTTCGTTGATGCATCCTTCCCACAACTATCCTGATGTGAAGAGTATTCTTTTCATGGCATACATAGCCTCAGTTAGTTTTTTTTTTTCACTATCTTTGAATGAAACACTGCTACTGAATTGCTTAGCCAGTGCATCCCAGTCCCCAGTTTGTCTTCGAATTTCTTCCTTTATGTACCATGCCTGAGGGACTGTACCCAAGGTGTGTACAAAAATGTGTACCCATAGCTCCTTCAAGATCCATTCCATGCTCCATCTGTCTGTGCAATGTTCCGAGTGTTGTCTGAGATTAGAGTCCCCCCTGTATTTTACACTCTTTCACTGTCGGTCCCCTTTTTGCTTGAATCTTTCTCTCATGGCCTACTTAATCTTATCCCAATCATGAAAGGATATGTAGTGAGATCCCCACCACCATGTTGGGGTTGCTTGTAGTGAAATGTCCAACAACAGTACCTTGTGGCTTTCCCTTATGGTTCTATCAACCTTACTTAGAAATACATCTATCGAATCTATGGCATGGAAAGTAGGATAAGCACTTACCTCTATGATCTATCCAAATCCAGTTGATGCAACATATTTTAGTGCATAATCTTGTATTGACTTCATATCCTCCTAGATTCCAAGAATCCCATGCAGCCTCAGAACCAACCTCTGAGCTCTATATACTCCTCCAACTAACTGACCCCTCTACCATGGGATTGATGTAATCTTCCCTCCTCCATGCTATTAATTGGTAGAGTTGGTCCAATGTTGTAGTTTCATCTCGGTCATCTACTGGTTCAATGAATCTTGGCCCTTGGTATAGATCCAATGGTTGTATTACCCACATCCCTTCCACCTCAAATATCATCAACTCCTTGAGATTGATGACAACATAATTCTCATAAGCCTAGTCGATTCCAATTAATGTTGGGTAAGGATCTTTGTCCCCCATTATATCTATTACCTCAAAGTTTGCTTGTGTCTTCACCCCTATGATATCTACTTCCATATCTTCCAGCCCTCCGATGGGCAGAATGTAGTACTGGTTAGCCATCCGCAACTGGATCAGTGAGTACTTCAATTGTGGTTTTCCCAGTGCCTCCCATGCTTTCCTAGGCAGAATGTTAACATATGAACCTAAGTCGAACATTGTATCTATGATATGGAATCCTGCCACTTGTGCATCAATTCAGTACTCCCTCTCTGTTATTTTCTTATTTCTTTGGACTCTTCTCATGTGATTCTCTAGCAGATTTTTCAAGATTCCTTCTTCACCAATTTCTTTTGGTAGAACTGCTTTTAGACTCCTACATAACTCTCCTAACATGTAATCATTGTCGAAAATATGCAAGAACAGTTTGAACCATTCCTCAATCGGGCGGGAAATAGTGGGCTTTACTAAATTTGGCACCTTGTCCTTTTGGGATTCCACAAAGTTTTCGAACATTTTTTCTGCCTTCTGATAGTATTGTTTCTATTGTCCAGGGTTGTATGATTGTTTTCGGGAAGCTACTCGAACAATCGGGGGTTGCTCTAGTGCACCCCGGTCAGTCCCTGTCTTCTTTCCTCCTCTAGTGACTATGCTTATATTGGGTACTGGAATTATTTTAGTAGACCTCAGTTCTGAATTGATTAAGTTAGTTCCCCGTTCCTTGGTTCGCTCTTCCCATCTTGCGATCAACTTGGGGCAATCCTCTATTGCATGTGCTTTAACCCTACATTGAGAGTACCTAGATCTTCTTGGAAGAGGACAATCCTTGGCGACATGTCCATCCTAGTCACAATTGTAGCATCGCACAGGTCCCCTGCCCTTGTTCTTCATCCTCTCCCTCTTGGCCCTCCACGATTGGTCTAATTGATTATGAAAGTCGACAGGCCTAGCCGCTCCACTAGTGCATCCAATGCTCAACACTAGTCGGTGTGGTGAGTCGTGGATGCGTAGAACTCACAATATGTATTGCTTGGTACAGTTGATTACTTTTGCAATATGAGGCACAATCGTGGTGAGTGTCCGTTGCTCCTACAAACCTCATAGTACTCAAGTTGGTTTCAGCCTGGAAATGCCCCTTGCGATCTTACTGTCACAACCCCATCTGTAGGTAGAGCCCTCGATGGTCCGGTGGGCCTTGATGTAGATTTCATGTCTCTTAGCCTCGGGCACTCAGTCATGACGTGACCCTCAACCAAACAATGGGTGAACCACATGTTGGGTATAACTCGCTGGACCGACTGTAAGTCTTTCAATTTCTCTGATAGGTTGTCTATTTGGTGCTAGAGTCCCATGATTGACAGGTCTTGCGACGTTTCCCCCCCACCCCGATATTCATGTGGGTATCCTGTCATTACCTCAATGTGAGTTGCCTGCTTTAGAGTATCTTGCAGGGTCTCAATATTTTGTTGTGTTAAGGGCATCCGAGTAACAGGTAGGAGTTCCTTAATAAACCAATCCCTCTGGTGATTGGGGTTTATGGTGTAACTTAGCTTGTTGATCAAATCCTTCAACCTATGCATCAACTCCGAGATGGTCTCTCCATCCCACTGCTTTATCTCCCATAACTTTGATAGCCCTTGTTGATCTGTCTGTGGAAGCTTGAAATCATGTACGAAGCTCTTCTTGATGTCATCCGCCATCGAATTTTGGTTTAACTCTACCCATTTGATAAACCACCTCAGGGCTCTCTCCCTAAGGGTCTGGAATTCGATCAACTTCACATTGTCTAGTGTTTGGTGAGGTCTCCATATAGCTTTGCATAGGTACCAATGTTTCTCCACGTCCTCATTCCCTCGACCATAGAACTTCGGGTATCTCGTAAAGGATCCTGCCATTCTGGCTTGAGCATGTGCTAGAAGCACAAAGCCTTGGATCCCACTCTATTGAGATTCTTGCAACCCTAAATTACTAATACCACTATTCCCACTACTATTAGAGGTACCAAAATTTATTCTATATATAACATGCACGTTATGTATCTGTATTTCTTTAAGCAACTTAGCAACAAATTTACCAGGACGGTTGTAAAGTACCAGGGGAAGGTTGGGGTGAATGCTACTTGAGATTCGGGGTGTCATATGCTTGATTTCATCTGGCGTGTTACCCTTCGCAAAAAACTGTCGCATAACATCACACATCTCATCTTCCATATCTTCCTCGGGATTAACGTGACCACTTCCATTAGACACCTCCCCCATAATTGCAGAGGGAGGGCTACTACCGCCTTTCGGGCCTCTGTCTGGCCCATATGTCTCCCTTCCTTTCTATGAGTTCTCTGTGATATCATCTCTTCCTTCTGGACCCCTCGACACTAGTGTGGTCCCTCCGCATGCACCTTCATTGCCTGCATGGCCCTTTCTTTCCACTTTTCTGCTATCAACGCCCTCCTTTGCACTCTTACTTCCCTATCCCTTTGCGAGTCTTCTAGATCTATCATTTTAGAGACATCACAGTCCCCTGTTCAATATCATTTCCCCCCTTTGAACCCTCCCCCAACACTGGGGTCTTATGCTACCATGCTCGACTCTTGGAAAGACATTAAACCTTCCTCGACCATCAACATTTTAACCAAAAGACGTACCTCCTTCAACGATTTTCCTCTCAGCCCCAATCTGAAAACGACTGATAAATTTATGTTGCAAACTCAACCACGTATCCCTCCACAGTAGTCCGTACCCAAAAATATACTACTCTTGTCAGTTCGTTGTCCAGGTGGTTGAGCGCTGCAAGATCAGCGGGGCCCCAATCGCGATGAGATGGTTGTTGTCCTTTCAGCCGACCCATAACGTGCAGTCTCCATAGCCAATTGTATAGTTCTTATGGGAAGTTACACCATAAGATATCGTATTGATCGCTTGCAGATTTTGAGTCCAAAATCTCATCGTTCACATTAGCAAGAATCCATCTTCAAAGGCCAGCTTGTATTGACAACAAACCGATGCACTTCGTCGCACTAGTTTTGTATTTATTTCTTAAAAATCCTTGATACCATATTTCGAACCCCTCCTTTTTATTTCAGGTCCTGAAAATGGAACCATTTGTTGGCACAAAAATGACACCAGAGAAGAGACCCTAGCTTCAGTCTCAAGGGGCTAACAAGGCTCTGTTGTAGTCTAGGAAAATGCCAACATTTTCACCTTACCCAGAGGGCAAGGAGTCTCACCCGAGGCATGCCGCAACTAAAGCTAGATAGGCCTAGATGGGGTATAAAGGAAATAAAAATAACATACAACAATAGCTCATCACACTCAATTCTCTGTACTATCCAAGACTGTCATTTTATTAATACCATTGCAGGAAACTACCTAGCTATTGATCATTCATTTAAAATTTCAAATAACCCATAAGGAAAACAAAAATACAATATGGAACCCAAATTGCTTCTTCATTAACTGGAATATAAGAAAGTACATGATAGATTACAAAAGGGTCAAATCCTGTTCATCAAATACATACAGAGTACATTCTCATAGAACACAACTAACAATAATGAACATAAGCAGAGTAGAGGATAGTCCTCACCTTTCCGTAGCCGATTCAGCTCTCAGGATCCTACCCTTGCTCACCCGCTTCATCCTCACCTTTGCGCAACCGATCCATCTATTAGGATCCTGCCCTTGCCCACCTACTTCATCACCAACTATTCCTCGTGCTATATTTTTCCCTTTATCCTTTTCTTTGCATTCCAAGTAAGTTTTTCTCAGTTGACTCCGCCCTTTGTTGCCTTCTATTTCCCTTGCTTAGTTACTTCTGTACTCTTCCACCACCTTGCCGCAACTACCTGTTCACTCTTAGTTCCTATCCCATTCCTTTGGATTTCAGCTCCACAACCTGAAGCCTTATCCCTGCCACTTGTTCTTGGCCTTTTTTCCCACAAAAATCCAAAATTCAAAATAACGGCTGCAAAAAATATGCTGCAGGGTCAAAACTTGGTTCATGAATTGAAATACTATTCTCCTTTTAAAGTTTATGATACTATGTTATTGCTATTAAATTTGAATCATATGCTTGAAAATATTCAAGAGTCCTTCACATTTGTTATTCTATTTATTTTTTCTCCCTTTCAGCCACGCTATCGAGTGGGGATGGAGAGAAGATGAAAATCAGCCACCCTACAAACGACCCAAGGCCATCATTCAGGCAAACCTGAAAACACAACTCGATTACCAACCCACCTTTCACACGGAAAGAAAACCTGTCGTTGGTATCATCTGGAGGGGCACGAGGGGACCAAGATGAGCCAAGGAGCCACACCACAACAACCCATACAACTCCAAGAACTTAGAGAGCAGAAGCAGAATTGTTCACATATGCCTCTCGGGACGAGCATGGCCAACATTACCACTCATGGGCTACTGAGTGGGGATGGAGAGAAGATGAAAATCAGCCACCCTACAAGTATAAATAGATTGTGGTAGTTGGATTTTTTAGTCTTTTGTTTTTATTCAACTCACTCTGGCCTACATTATAGTTCTTTTGTTGTTTCAACTGTGAATTCTTGCAGATGAGTTACCCATCTCCTTGTTAATAGTTTAGATAAAAGGTTATTTAATGTATTCATTACTTGTTCTGAACCGAATGGTGTATACACCAGTTCTTTATTATTATTATTATATTTTTATGTTAATTCTTTAACAATTTAATTATGGCCTTCGTTATTATTTCCCATTGGTACTTCGTTCTACTATAGGCCAGGTTATTAGTCATTCATTGGGTGCAGTTTTCTTCTTTTATTACGTTTATTTGTTTCAACTGTAAATTCTTGTAGAGGAGTTATCCATTTCCTTGTTAATAGTTTAGATAAAAGGTTATTTAATGTATTCATTACTTGTTCTGTTCCGCTCTACTACAGGGTAGGCTTTATCATGAATGATATTATTAGTTATTTGGTGGGTGCAGTTTTCTTCTTTTATTACGTTTATTTGTTTCAACTGTGAATTCTTGGAGGAGTTACCCATTTCCTTGTTAATAGTTTAGATAAAAGGTTATTAATGTATTCATTACTTTTTCTGAACGGAATGGTGTATACAACAAGTCTTTATTATTATTGTATTTTTTATGTTAATTATTTAACAATTTAATTATGGGCATTGTTATTCTTTCCCATTGGTACTTCGTTCTACTATAGGGAAGACTCTATCCTGTATGTTATTATTAGTTATTCGGTTGGTACAATTTTCCTGCCCTGTACTTCAAGGGTTCCAATGCGGTCTTCCTCTCACTATTTTTATTACCAATACTCCCACTCGTAAGCGAAACCTGATCCTTTTTGGAGTATTAAGTATATTTATATAATTTTCAAGAGCAAGGACTATTCCACGTATGGACTCTGCTCCATTATTTTGGAATTATTCGCACTACCTACTATACTAGAACTGTTAACAAAGAATGTATTAATTCTATTTTTATTGAACATTAGGTTTCTTTTCAAACCTTTTTATCACCATTATTAAGTACAAGTTTCTTAACAAAAGGTTATTCCATTCTTTCATAATAAATCGAATACAGATTTGTTAAGATAGAACACATTAATTCCATGTATGGAATCTAGTCCATCATTTTGGAATTAACCCATTCCAATATCATTATTTGGATTACCTACGATACCATAATTGTCAACAAAGAACACATTAATTCATTTGGAACTAACCTGTTTCAATGTCATTATTCGGACTACCTACGATACCATAATTGTCAACAAATAACACATTAATTCTATTTTTATCGAACATTAGGTTTCTTTTCAAACATTTTCATCACTATTATTAAGTACAAATTTCTTAACAATTTTTTTTTTCATTTTTTCATAATAAAAAAACATACATTTCTTCCGAAGGGAATTACACCATTCCCTCTCAACTAGTCAAAGTTTGTCTTTCATAAAAAATTATGCAGAGAAATCATACTTATAATGCAATTACAAAATTTACTTTAAGTTACTTATCTGTTCCATTTAGAGCTTTCCATGGGATACAGAGGACGAAGTTTACTCCTCCTAACCATCGAGAATGGTACCCTTTACCAAACATCCCCCCCATGCCAGATCCAGAACAGTTGTAGACAATGACCTAATCAGGTTTGCCCAAGGCTTCAAGACTATACAAGTCCAACCAAGGTACTCACACATTCAACAACTATAACTTAGGGATTCCATTAGCTCTGACCAACTCAAGAATACCCTAAGTGGAAGTGTCCTGTGTTCCCTTGACATCGTCCTGTTCAAGGGATTAGTATTATTTCCCCCCTTTCTTGGTTGCCTCTGCTTCTTCTCATACCATATATGAGATGATTTATCTCAAGGGGTGGGAGTAATTGTCCCCCAACTATATGGTAAATGAAACTTTCACTTAGTGACTTTTCCCAATAAATTCCCTAAATTCCCTAAGTGGCCATAACCAAATTTTAAATAAAAGAATCAAAGATTAATCTTATTTCCCCCCCTTCTTGGTTGCCTCTGCTTCTTCTCATACCATAAATGAGATGATTTATCTCTAGGGGTGGGAATGAAACTTTCACTTAGTGACTTTTCCCTGTAAATCCCCTAAATTCCCTTGCTGGCCATAACCAAATTTTAAATAAAAAAATAAAAGATTAATCTTATTTCCCCCTTCTTGACACTTTCACTTATTGACTTTTCCCCTTAAATTCCCTAAATTCCCTAGGTGGCCATAACCAAATTTTAAATAAAAAAATCAAAGATTAATCTTATTTCCCCCCCTTCCTAGTTACCTTTGCTTATTCTCATACCATAAATGAGATGATTTATCTCTAGGGGTGGGAGTAACTATCCCCTAACTAGAAACTTTGACTTAGTGACTTTTATTCCCTAGGTGACCATAACCAAATTTTAATTTAAAAAATCAAAGATTAATCTCATTTCCCCTCCTTGGTTGGTTCTTCTCATACCATAAATGAGATGATTTATCTCTATGGGTGGGAGTAACTGTCCCCTAACTAGAAACTTTCACTTAGTGACTTTTCCCCGTAAATTCCCTAAATTCCCTAGGTGGCCATAACCAAATTTTAAATAAAAAATCAAAGATTAATATTATTTCCCCCCTTCTTGGTTGCCTCTGCTTCTTCTCATACCATAAATGAAATCATTTATCTCTAGGGGTGGGAGTAAGTGTGAGATCATTTATCTCTAGGGGTGGGAGTAAGTGTCCCCTAACTATATGGTAAGTGATAACTATCTGGTAAATGAAACTTTCACTTAGTGACTTTTCCCCGTAAGCCATAACCAAATTTTAAATAAAAGAATCAAATTAACCTTAAACATCAAATTTTCCACTAGGGTTCAACATAACCCATAGTTTATTGAATTACTGCAGTAAAAGTTTACTTTTAACTGAGGGGTGTACATAGTTTATTAAATTACTGCAATAAAAATAAATTAATTATTTACTTTTCAGTTAGGGCCAATAGAGAAATACTCTGTTTAATTTTTTTCCTTTTTATTTTATATAAGTCTTTGTTGTATTTTTTTATTTTTATTTTTTGGGGATACCATGCAGTTCACTTTATTGTAAGTGAAAGGTATTGAATGAATACAATTTTAGAGTGTAACTATGTATGAATTAATATATATAATATATATATATATATATAATATATATAAATAATATATATATATAGTTGATATTTTATTAACATTGATTTTTATTTTATTGTGATTATTCATAAAAATTATAAAAAAGTGTTAGATAATATAATTGTATCTTTATAATATGTTTTTATCTTAAAATGTTTGATCATTTTTTGAATGTGATAATTATTTTAAATTTTATTAATATTAATGTGTTTTCAATTGAGATTCTCTTAATATTAATTATATTCCACAATGAATATTTATCTTTAATATCAGCTAATATTTATCTCTAAGAAAATATTATTTGAAAGTATCAACATAATTATATTTTTATTTTATGCTCCTCATAAAGATTTTCGAACAGAGAAAAAAATGGCGCTCGCACTCGTTAGGTTTTCGTGCCTCTCCCCTCTGCAGTTCTGCCCCTTCGCCTGGGCTCTTTCCACTGCTGGAGACTCTGGCAGCTAGGGTTTCTTGGCTTTAAGACTTTAAAAGAGAAACACTATTCTAGTGGCCATAGAACGACTTCTCTCGCAGAGACTCTTTTGGATTTATGGCATATTTTTCGAAGGTTCCTCACGAAACAGGGGAGCGCATTCTTATAGATGCTTCTTGCTTGATGGACAGACAAAAGACTGGGATGGGTATACTTTCTATTGCACAAGGATCTGAACCCATTGTTGCAGAAGTTTTTTTTTTGTTGTGGGTGAAGAGAAATGGAGAAGCCGCTGTTGCACCGGTAATCCTCTCTCCAGGAAAGATAGACAAACAAGGAAGGGGCGAGAGATTCGGGTCATGGTTTAAGTTTTTTGATACGCCCCTGTACACCTCCGAACAGATGTGGGAGCATGTTTACATGGTTGCGAAGGAACCAAAGCCTTGGTCCATCGCCTTCAAAGATGCCTTTCGTCCAGCGGATAGGATTCCCCTGTTTCGCACAAGATCTGTGGGTTCTTCACATGCGCAAAGGAAAGAAGCCTCCAACAACTACTTTCAAATCCAAATTTCTCAACCTACAGGTAAAACCATCCTGCAATGGGTCAGTTCTTCAGATTTGGTGCTGGATCTCAAACTGGATCTAGATCGGCAGATTGGGATCCTTTCAGGCCTTCAGAGACTTCTTTTTCAAGGTAAACAACTTGAAGACCTTCTTCCCCTCTCCTCTTATAACATTTCAAGAAACAACTCTTTGGTATTATCCCTTCATTTGAGAGGAGGTGCAACAGGATAGTCTTCCTCTGCTCCTCCTTTCTGTTACAAAGATGCAGTACACTCTGAGACCCCCAAACCCCCGGAAGGCCTTAAACCTAAGCCTTTTTTGGTTGACAAGATAGAATAAGTTCCCTCTGTTGAATTCAACCATGAAGGTATTGCAAACCAACTTCAAAAATTTGTAGAAAGAACCATCATTTGCAGATTTAACGGACTGTGGCCGCGTTTTCAGGATCTCTATGCATAGATCCATGCAAACTGGACTCATCATTGTAAGATCAGTTTCTATTCAAAAGGATACTTCATTGTTCTATTTCATGACAGCAAGCATTATAAAAAGGTTTTAGAAGAAGGCCCTTGGTTCATGGGAACTGCAGGGCTCTTCTTGACTCCTTGGTTCCTAGATTTTGATCCAGCAACTGCAGTCATTACCAGGACACCTGTATGGATCAGGCTTCTAAACTTACTTGCCCACTTATGGCATGTTGTAGTCTATAAAGCTATAGGAAACTCCTTGGGCAGTTTCATTATGGGAGATTACTCGCGGGAAAACAATGGTCTCTACACGTATGCCAGAATATGTGCGGAGTTAGATTTGAGCAAAGGACTTCTAGACCAAATCAATCTCAAGATAAACGACTTTGACTAGACCCAGACTATGGATTACGAAAATATTGCATTTCGTTGCCGCCATTGCCACCAATCAGGGCATCTGCAGAACTCCTACCCATCTCTCCCGACAAAAACGAATAAGGATAACCCCTCCAAGCCCAAGTCCAAACGTTGGGCTCCTTGCTCTCCTCCTCCAGTCGTGGATTCTTAATCCTCTAGCTCTGAAGATGAAGGCAACGATGCAGATTCAGATCAAGCTCCTCATTCGTGGTCCCTCCCACCGATGGTCCGGCGCTTTTCTCCGATATACCCACCGCCCAAAAACGCAACCATTTGACCTCCTCCTCTGATTCAGAAAAGGAGGGTCCCCGAGTGGAGACCCCAATCTTCAAGTTTCTATTGCTCATTTTCCCTAGGATGGTTTGGTCGAAGTCAAAAAAAGGAAAGGGAAAAATCTTTGTGTTGAGGCTTCAGCCCATTCTGGGTAGAAGTCAGTCATTTTGCCTCCAGCCTTTTGTTGTAGCTTCTTGCTTGTTTCACTCTTTCTCCGGAACCGAGGTTGATAGTCCTATCATGTCCGGTTGCCGGTTTTCTGTCTTTTTGTTGCATTGAAGGCACGCAGATGCTCTCTTCCGAGGTTCCGACCTCCTTGTAATATTACTTTCATTTTCCTTTAATAGAATTAGTCTTTACCGAGAATAATAAATAAATATAAATAAATATATATATATATATATATATATATTAATATTTATTTTTGGAATACATATTATTATTGAAATATGTGATAATTATCTAAATCTTTATTATTATTGATTTATTTTCATCTTGAAAGATGTGTAGTTATTTATAAATTTTCACTTGCTATAAATAATAAAAAACAAAAATAATATATTCAATAAAATCTTTTGGTAAAAATATGTTCTTATCTTAAAATGTATGATAATTTTTGGAATGTGATAATTATTTTAAATTTTATTAATATTGATTTGTTTTCATTGAGATTTTCTTAATATTAATTATATTCCACAATGAATATTTATCTTTAATAACAACTAATATTTATCTCTATGAAAAATATTATTTGAAAGTATCAACATAATTATATTTTTACTATACATTTTTATTTTGGAATATATATTATTATTGAAATATGTGATAATTATCTAAAACTTTATTATTATTAGTGTATTTTCATCTTGAAATATGTGTAGTTATTTATAAATTTTAACTTGCTATAAATAATAAAAAACGAAAAATAATATATTCAATAAAAATTTTTGGTAAAAAACTATATTCAGATGGATAGGTTTTGGGTTTTGGAACCACCTGGAATCACCGATTTTGAAATAAAATATTATGGAATGATGTATCTATAATTTTGTTGGAAGAAGTCAACATAATTATATATTTATAATATGTTTTTATTTATGTATGATAATTTTTTTTTTATTATTATTATTATATTGTTATGATTTTATCTTGAAAGATGTGTAATTAGTTAAAACTTTTAAATTATTCTAGAAAAATGAAAAGTAATATTTCAAACTGAGTTGTTTTTAGTGTGACTCAACTTTTTGGAACCTTTTCAGGTGGGTTTCTCTGGCCTAATTTCTCTAAAATCTTATAGGAATTTAATTTCTCTAAAATCTGATTGGAATTTATTGAAATCACAAGTTTGATAGGTAACCCTATACAATCGAAGAGCCCTAGGGGTTTTAGGGCACTAAATCCAAATATACAATAAAAAAAACTAGTTTAAATAACACAAATCAAGATTTCACCTCAAAATTTTCCATCAAATTGAAGCACCGAAAAGTCGCACTAAAAACAACTCCATTTCAAACTAAGTTTATTTATTTTATCATATGAATTTTTTAAAATAAAATATTTTAAAAAGATGTATCCTCTATTTAATTGGTCATACAAAATAATAAATTTTTACAACTTTATTATTATTTAATTTTATTATTTTCATCTTGAACAATGTATAACTATTCTTAAAATTCAATATAATAAAATAAAAAGTAAAAAATAATATTTTAGATTAAAACTCATGCAATATTATGTTGAAATTTGGTACCGAAGGACAGGTGGTTCCCTAAGGCTTTGATCTTTGGCCTAGGGGAAAGTGTCCAAAAGAATTTAATTTTTCTCCTAAAGTGACTTTATAATTTTTATAAAGTCAAATCTAATTTAAAAGTGACTTTAAGTGATAAAGTTACTAAAGTCTAATTTTAAAGTGACTTTAATAAAGTCAATATAAAATTAGAAAGGAAAAGTGACTTTGAAAAATAAATGAGTAAGTGGGTCTTTATTAAAGTGGGGTGAATTAAAAAAATAGAAAGTGAGATTTAAATGAGCATTTAATCTCAGCCTTAGATCTCAATTTATTTCAGCCATTGGATTTAGGGATTCCCCAAAAGTCACTTAGGGATAGATTAAAGGAGGGAAAGGAGGAAAAGGTCATTCATTCTTTCATGAGCAGATTGGGAGAAGGAGAGCAGGAGAGCAAGGGAGATTTTTGGACAGTGAGGAGAAGGAGGCAGCAGTTTGGCACACATTCTAGGGCACCATTCCAGCAAGTCCGTACAGCTGAGTTAGCACACAGTGAAAGGTAGGTTTTGGGCATGATTTTCTAGAAAGTCATACAACAGTTTTCGCTCAGATTCCAAGGAGGTTGTATCGCAAGTTAGCACAAAAATTGAGTAGCAGAAAGTCTAAAGTTTGCTGGCACGTTTTTCAAGGGAGGCCATATAGCAAGTGGTTGTACCTTGGCACATTTTTCTAGGTAGAAATCCGTACATTGTACTGCTATTTTTCTACACAGAAATCGAGGAAACCGTACATCAGCATTTATGGCAGCTTACATGCTTTTCTAGGCAGGCAGTACAACAGCATTTAAGGCTAAAATTTGGCAAAAAAATCGAGGAGGCCGTACAACATTTATTGTTGTTCTGTTTTGCTGTGTGCAAGTTTTTCCAGGTGGCTGTGAGGCACGGAAAATGAGATAAGTTGCAAAAGTTTGCTTGCTGATTTTTGTTGAATATTTCTCTCTGTAAAAGCATTTTATAGAAATAAGAAAGAGTTTTCAAACTAGTTTTCCCCAAGAGTTGTAGGCGGTTTTTCCAGGGTCACCTTGACCAAAAATCGTTGTGTTTAAACGTGTTGAATGACTGTTTGTATGTGCTGAAATTTATTTCTACATTTTCCAGCATTCTGTAATTTTTCCAGAATTTGTGTTTTCAGCAAAATTTATTTTCTAGTTATTGAATGTATGGATATGGGAAAGAGAATTTAAGTATTTTGAAGAATTAAGGTGAAACTAAAAACCAGGGTGGGAAATGAGAAATTTCCACATGGTATCACAGCTTGAGTGCTGAAGTGCAGTTTGGGACAGCAAGGAGGAAAATTTCAGCCTGCTGATTTTTCACTCAGAAAATTCCAGCAAGCTGATTTTTCACAAACAACAGTTTTATCTTTACTATAGCAGTGCTATTTTTCAGTTTTAGGATAGCAGGATGTCATTGGGATTGAGGGTGGAGGATAGGTTGGATGGGCATACCAATTACAGTGTTTGGAAGGAGAGAATGCAGAGTACCTTTGAGGAGGAAGAAGTCAGGGACATTATGGTGCATACCACACAGAACTCTGTTGTTGTACCTACTGATGCTACTCAGTTGGCTGCTTACTTATAATAGAAAGATTAACAATGGTAAGAGACTAATTCTAGTAGGAGTCAAAGACCATTGCATTCCTCATGTGAGAGGAAAGAGAAATGCCCATGAGATATGGATAACATTGTCCAATCTCTACCAGAGTACCAATGAGAACCGGAAAATGGTCCTGAAGGAGAAGCTGAAGACCATTAATATGGGTAATGATAGTGCATCTGGATATCTCACAAAGATTACTAATGTGAGAGATGAGTTGGAAACAGTTGGAGAGGTCATTCCACCCACTGATTTGGTGCGGATTGCAATGAATGGGCTCCTCCGTTCATGGATGAACTTTGTTGATGGGGTTTGTGGACGTGAGACCCTTCCCACATGGGAGAGGTTTTGGGATGATTGCATTCAGACAGAGATCAGGAAAGGTCAACTTGGGGCAGCGAAGCTAGTTGAGCAGGATGAGGATGTAGCACTGTTGGCAGGAGGTAAGAAAGGCAAAGGGAAGAAGCAACCTTCCACAAGGAATGGCGGGGGAAAAGGCAAAGGTAAAGGTAAAGAGGGTAACTCACATAAGGACTATTCCAAGGTGAAGTGTTGGAATTGTCAAAAGATGGGACATTATGCAGTTGTGTGTCTCGAGAAGAAGAAGAAGAAGGGGAATAACCAAAGCATGGCAGCTTCAACAGAGGTTGAGGAATTTGTAGATCATTTTGACCGGGAGTTTGCGTTCATTGCGAATGAGTCCTCTAGTGCAGGATCACCTGCCACACAGGTTCAGAGGGAGCATGATTTTCCCTCGATTAACGGAGAATCTTCATGTATCTCGTATGTGGATAGTGGGGCTTCACGTCACATGATAGGAGTCCGTGAGTACTTCTTAGAGCTTTTAGAGAGTGGCACTGATATAGAGGTAGTACTTGGTGATCACAGAGTTGTTAGAGCACTCGGTGTGGGGACACTGAAATTTCAGAGGGAGTCCAAACCTCCCTTGAAGGTGTCAGATGTTCTTTATGTGCAAGGGATGAGGAAGAAACTCATATTCTTCTCAACTTTGGAGGACAGAGGATATGAGGTACTGTTCAGGGGAGGACAGGTGTTGATGTATCCCAGGGGCACTCTAGCTGATTCAACTAGAGTGATAGGTGTACACCATGCAAAGGTGTACAAGTTTGCATTTCAACCCCCTTTGGCATTGAGTAGTAGTACCGACAGCAGAGCTAGCAGTTCTGAGCTGTGTGGGATTTAACACCGCAGGATGGGGCATATGTATCTTGGAGCCTTGAATACCTTGCGGGAGATCATTACAGGTGTGCCAAATTTCAGTACTGATGACTTTGATACTTGCAGAGGATGTGATATGGGAAAGTTTGCCAAATCCCCTTTTCCGAGCAGTGACAATAGAGCGACTGGGATACTTGATTTGATTCATTCCAATGTGAGCGGTCGGATGTCTCATGTTTCCTTGAGTGGATATGAGTACTATGTTTTATTCATTGATGATCACTCCAGGAGGACCTGCATTTATTTCTTGAAGACCAAGAGTGAGGTCTTCAAGTGGTTTCAAGAGTTTAGAGCTCTTGTGGAGACACAGACAGGTCGGAAGATCAAGTCCCTCAGGTCAGACAATGGGAGAGTACACCCTTGGAGAGTTTGTTGACTATTTTCCGGAGGTAGGAATTAGGAGAGAGTTCATTGTTCCTTACAACCCCCAACAGAACGGGGTTGCAGAGAGGAAGAACAGATCCATCGGAGGGGTTTCCAAAGCCATGTTACATGATCAGGGGTTGCCATTGTTTTTGTGGGTAGAGGCGTGCAACACAACTGTTTATTTGCAAAACAAGAGTTCGCATCATGCCTTGGGGCACATGACTCCAGACGAGGCTTTTTCTGAGAAGAATCCTGATATTGGTCATCTTCGTATCTTTGGGTGCATTACATACTCTTACATACCCAAGGAGAAAAGGACCAAACTAGAGCCCACCGCAGAGAAGGGTATCTTTGTGGACTACAGTGAGACCTCAAAGGCATTTCAGATTTACATTCCTGCACAGAGGAAAGTTGTTGTTAGGCAGGATGTGAAGTTCGAGGAGGACAAGGCCTTTAGGAGGTCATGGGAGTTAGAGTATTTGGATTAGCCAGACCCTCAACAACAGTTGAGTCAGTAGTAGGGATCCAGTGGGTAGGGATGAGGAGGATCTGGAGGTACATCTATGAGGATGTCAGGTCTGTCAATGAGCAATGGCTCGCCGAGCCAAAGGGGTGGTGCTCCGGGTAGCATGCAGAGCAGTTCACAAAGCAGTTCACTAGGGAGTCCACTAATGGACAATTCACACGGTACCTGAGCTTCTACAAGTTCAGGTGTAGGTAGGAGGACAGTAGATAGACAGTCAGGAGTTCAGGGTCCTGATGATGATGATGATGATGAGAGTTTCATTCTTTAATGGGAGAAGTGCACTCAAGGAAGAGGAAGCCCAAGTGGCTTCAGGACACCTTGAGAGATTCCACATCTGTTGTTGAGCCTAAAAGGCCGGTCAGAGAGAGTAGACCACCTGAGAGGTTTTGTAGCTATATGGCAATTGCTATCAACATCCTTGACTCTGACCCTTCTAGCTATGAGGAGGCAGCTAGCCAGCAGGTGTGGAGAGAGGCCATGCAGGAGGAGTATTCTTCTATCATGAAGAATGATGTTTGGGAGGTGGTGCCGAGGCCTGAGGGAAAATATGTGGTTACTTCCAGATGGCTTTACAAGTTAAAGCATGTTGCAGATGGCAGCATTGAGAAATTCAAAGCAAGGTTTGTGGCTATAGGGTTCTCCCAGGTAGAGGGAGTGGATTATGAGGAGACCTTTGCTCCCGTGGCTCGATATACTTCGATCCACTCCATTATATTGATAGCAGCAGAGATGGGTTAGAAGATACACCAGATGGATGTGAAGACTGCATTTCTCAATGGCTTCATATAGGAGGAGGTGTACATTGAGCATCCACAGGGCTTTGAGGTGCATGGGAAGGAGTCCCATGTGTGCAGATTGAAGAAGGCCCTTTATGGCTTGAAGCAAGCTCCCAGAGCTTGGTACTCCATGATAGATACATACTTGCAGGGGATGGGTTTCACAAAGAGTGAGGCAGATCTGAACCTTTACTTTATTGTGATAGGTGAGGAGCCTCTCATTCTGGTGCTGTATGGGGATGACTTGGTCATTACAGGTGTAGAGAGACTCATAGAGCACTGCAACAGAGATCTTGCGGTGGAGTTTGAGATGAAAGGCATCGGCTTGATGCATTACCTTTTGGGTTTGGAGGTGTGGCACGAGGAGGGGCATTTCTTCCTGGGGTAGGGGAAGTATATTGTGGACATCCTTGGCAGATTCCACATGGAGGATTGTAAACCCATGTCGACACCGATGATCACCAACTGGAAGAAGCTTCATGCTTCGGATTCTGAGTTGGTGGATCCCACATTGTACAGGCAACTGATTGGTTCCTTGATGTATTTGGTCAACACTAGACTAGATATTAGTGTTGCAGTCAACACGGTGAGTTAGTTTATATGTGAGCCTAGGAAGGTTCATTGGATGGTTGCAAAACAAATTTTTTGGTACCTGCAGGGGACAATGGATTATGGTCAGGACTACAAGTAGGGGGATGGAGTGAGATTGGAAGGTTATACTGATTCTGATTGGGGAGGTTGTGCTTCTGATAGGAAGAGCACTTCAAGGTGCTATTTTGGGTTGGGTTCGGCAATAGTGTCATGGTTCAGCCGGAAGCATCAGTTAGTAGCATTGAGTTTAGCGGAAGCAGAGTATATGACAGCCAATATAGCTAGTTGTGAGGCCATCCGGCTTCGCAAGATGTTGTTTGGCTTATTTGGTTAGCCGTGAGACCTTCAGTGATTTACTGTGATAATCAGAGTTGCATTAAACTCACGGAGAATCCAATATTTCATGACAGGTCAAAGCATATCAGGATCAAATATCATTTCATCAGAGACTATGTTCAGAAGGGAGCTGTGAAGCTTGAGCATATTCCCACTGATGAGTAGGTTGCACATATTCTTACCAAAGCCTTACCACGGGGCAAGCATGTCTACTTCAGAGGCAAGATGGGTGTGGTGAGGAACACCTTCCTCGGTAAGAGGGAGTGTTGAAATTTGGTACCGAGGATAGGTGGTTCCCTAAGGCTTTGATCTTTGGCCTAGGGAAAAATGTCCAAAAGAATTTAATTTTTCTCCTAAATTGAATTTATAATTTTTATAAAGTCAAATCTAATTTAAAAGTGACTTTAAGTGATAAAGTTACTAAAGTCTAATTTTAAAGTGACTTTAATAAAGCCAATGTAAAATTAGAAAGAAAAAGTGACTTTGGAATAAATGAGTAAGTGGGTCTTTACTAAAGTGGGGTGAATTAAAAAAATAGAAAGTGAGATTTAAATGAGCATTTAATCTCAGCCCTAGATCTCAATCTATTTTAGCCATTAGATTTAAGGATTCCCCAAAAGTCACTTAGGGTTAGATTAAAGGAGGGAAAGGAGAAAAATGTCATTCATTCTTTCATGAGCAGATTGGGAGAAGGAGAGCAAGAGAGAAAGGGATATTTCTGGACAGTGAGGAGGAGGAGGCAGTAGCTTGGCACACATTCCAAGGCAGCATTCCAGCAAGTCTGTACAGCTTAGTTAGCACACAGTGAAAGGCAGGTTTTGGGCACGATTTTCTAGAAATTCATACAACATTTTTGGCTCAGATTCCAAGGAGGCCGTACCGCAAGTTAGCACAGAAATCAAGGAGCAGGAAGTCTAAATTTTGCTGGCATGTTTTTCAAGGGAGGCCATACAAGTGGCTATACCTTGGCACATTTTTCTAGAAAAAAATCCATACATTGTATTGCTGTTTTTTTGCACAGAAATCGAGGAAACCGTACAACAACATTTATGGCAGCTTGCACGCTTTTCTAGGTAGGCCGTACAACAACATTTAAGGCTGAAATTTGGCACAAAAATCAAGGATGCCGTACAACATTTATTTCTATTCTATTTTGTTGTTTGGAATTTTTTTCAGGTGGCTGTGAGACATGGAAAATGAGATAAGTTGTAAAAGTTTGCTTGCTGATTTTTGCTAAATATTTCTTTCTCTGTAAAAGCATTTTCGAGAAATAAGAAAGAGCTTTCAAACTGGTTTTCCCCAAGAGTTGTAGTTTGGTTTTTCCAGAGTCACCTTGACCAAAAATCACTGTGTTTAAATGTGTTGAATGACTGTTTGTATGTGTTGATATTTATTTCTGCATTTTCTTGCATTCTGTAATTTTTCTAGAATTTGTGTTTTCAGCAAAATTTATTTTCCAGTGATTGAATGTATGGATATGGGAAAGGGCATTTAACTATTTTGGAGAAATAAGGTGAAACTAAAAACTGGGGTGGGAAATGAGAAATTTCTACATATTATGGAGAAACTTTCTCCTCCCACTATCAAAATATGCATTCACAATTTTTTGTTAAAAGGTTTATATCATCTTCTCATTTGCATGAAAATTATAATACCGTGTTCTCATTATACGCTCATCCTGAAATGCAAAATAATTATTATATAATATTATTATATGAAAAATAAAACAATTATTTAAATTTTTTTATTAGTGTGTTTTTATCTAGAAAAAAGTGTAATCATTCATAAATTTCTAATTAAAAAAAAAAAAAAACATTTTAGTTCAATATTTGCTACTTTACCTTTTTCCAAATAAAATATTTTGGATATATATATGCCTCCATTTACCTCACAATCACAAAGCAAGATACATCCAACAATGTAATCTTTTTATATAAAATTATGTTAATAAATAGATTTTTTTTTTTACTCTCTTTTTATTTTTTTTTATACCTTGAATATTTTCTAAATAAACTAAACTCTCAAGAACAATTTTAAAATTAAAGTTCCCATTAATTAAATGAAATTGTAGTTTTTTTTTTCAATTTCCACATTCATATAATATTTTCATCTCAAAAAACATAATAATGATGATACCATGTTCTCATGTCAAAATGCATGAGAATTATTATACCGTGTTTTCAAATTTATTACAACATTTTGTCAATTAAAAATGTATAATAAGTATTTAAAACTTTTACATACCTTTTCATCTAGAAAGATGTGCAACTATTCATAAATTTTTAATTTCTATAAAAAAATAAAAACAACATTTTAGTTCAAATCTCATGTTACTTAACCTTTCTTTCCAAATAAAATATTATAGAGAGACATACCCCTTCATATAAAAATATATGGAGAGATGTACCTTTCTATTTGATTAACTATCACAAAGCAAACAATATGTATTTAGCAATTCAACAATATTTTTTAAAAATTTTGTTAATAAGTTTAATCTCCTTTACTAGTTTCCTTTTTCTAATTAAGTGATTTTTTGTTTATTTATTTATTTTTATTTTTATTATTTGAATCTTTTAAACTAGCTTAGATCCATCTTAACTCTTCATCTACTATTTTAGATCTCAATACTTGATAGATCTAAAGTTAAAATGGATCTAGGATAGTTTAGTTTAATTAATAATAGTAATAATAATAATAATACTCCTGATCGGGATGCGGGTCGATGTCACGGAGGCCAGGCTAGGAGTTGATATGTGTAGTACAAAGGCCATAACAACCACTGCCCCCCACATGCTCAAGGCAGTGGTGCGGTGTCCTTCGGAATGAATGCATAGATGGTAAGTCGGCAAGGTGGTGGGGAAGGGAATGAGGTAGGGTGGTGGAGAAGGAAAGGCCATTCGAGGTGCAGAGCAGGGGAGAATGACTGTGGAAAAGGGAGGCGATTCAGAAGCGGGGAAGGTCAACGAAAATAGGGGAACCTTGGTCGCGAACAAAAGCCTTAATCCAGGTATCTAATTTGGTCCTATCTATGTGTTGATTCTATGACTTGGTTAGGGTTCTGCTGGGAGGAAGGGAGGGGAAAGCGCCCGATGCAATGGGGATCAGAATTCTATGGGTGGAAATGGTGGTGAAAAGGCCATGCCATGGTCTGGTTCTGCATTCTTATTCTCCCCTAATTGAGTTAGAACCATCGTTGCAGAGTGGGCAAGTGCGGGTTGCGAAACTATGTGGGTTTATGCTTTGTTTTTAAGGTCAGGGGGATAAGGGATATCGACATGGCAATTCCAGGGGGGCTGGGAGTTGTCGAGAGAGCAGGAAAGAGACGAGGGCAGGTGGATGGGACTAAAACCATGGCAATAAGATTCAGAAAAACCATTGGAAGAGTGGGAACCTACATGGCACTGAAGGCAAAGCTAGGAACCCTGTGTGGAAAACTTGTCGGAGGGGCAGGCAAAGCCATGACTGTTATTTGATGGCTGAGGGTGCAAGAATATGAAATAATTGTAGGCGTCCTTCAAATTGGCTTAGGATGCAGTGGGACAATCGACATATAATCCATAGCAAGGGGGAGGGGTACTATGATGGGCACTGGGAGAAGAGTCTGAAACCCATCCTCCTCTTGCATCTGCAGGCTCTGGGATACCCATACACTCATGCGGAGAAGTATGGAAGAGAGGAAATTCATGAATGAAATTTTTTTTGTGTTGAGAAAATTTCGATGAATCTAACTTCATTTGGATGTCAACAGGGCTCTACTGAACAGGTTATGGCCCGAGCAGCTAGAGGATGCAGACAAGGAAGGAGAGTCTTGACCCCCTGGTATAGACAAGAGGTCGAGCACATCGGTAGCTTGCAGTGTCGTAAATCTGTAGAGCACCTCATCACAGAGGCAACAATGGCATATCGAGATTGGACAGACACGAGAATTCAGAAGTTGATGGAAGACTGAGAAGCAGAGATTAAGCAAGAAAGTGAGTCTGAGGACGAGCTTGACAATTGGAGGACGGTGGCCCCAGATCTAGGGAATACTCGAGGGAGAATTACTCTGTTTAAACATACACTCTACCTGTATTATTTGATGAAGATCCTACTTGGTAAGGCGATGGAACAAATCTCTGTGGGGATGGTGGTTACAATCGAGGGACTGTCAAATTACAAAAAAGGTATGGAGAAAATTCTATTCCAGCTGCACAAACAAGAAATCAGGATGGATAGGATTTACCACCACATCCCTTGCATTCTGGGGCTCTATGGAATGCCTGGGGCTACTGCTAAAGACCCTGCTCCTGTTGCATCTACCTCTGAGGAGTAGAAAGACTAGATTCCCCCATGTATAATTTTGGTTTATGCGGTTAGATTTTAATTTCCCTGTTGCATATGTTAGTTTTTAGAGTTATTTAGTATTTGGACATGAGATCGAGACTTATTTAGCCTCGCTAGAAACACTTAAACAATTTTGTTTTTGGATGGCTTATAACGCTGACTGGTGGCCAACAGACTTGGTTTCCTCTCGGGGAAAGTTGAGGCCACCCAGTTAATTTGCGTGGTGTAAACTTGCCTAATATATAATAGAAAATGGAATGGACTTGCCAAGCTTAACAAATAATAATAGTAATAATAATAAAATTTTGATTCAGGACAATAATAATAATAATACTAATAATAATAACAAAATTATTATTATTATTATTATTATTATTATTATTATTATTCTTTAATTTGACCTAAACCAAAATATTTACACAACTACATTACAACATCAATATTCATATCATAACTAAGACGCTTTCATTTAATGAATCATGATAATTATTTATAACGTTATTATTAAAAAACAGGCAATATATTGAGATCTAGATCATAAATGTGAAAGCATTCCATATATACATAATTAAATGTGAAGGTATTCCACATTAAATAATAATATTGGAAATGATCTTTCTCATAGGAATTCGACAATACCATTTCAAGTAAGATTGTAATTTTTTATTGTTTAAAACACATTTTGAATGCATAAATAGATTTATCACCTTGAAAAACTTCCCGTTCACTCTATAGATTAAATAACGTAAACTCAAAATTTAAAAAATCTCCATAGGATTTTCCTTAAAATTAACCAGAAAAATACCTTGAAAAGGGTCATTTCATCTATTAGTTAAAATATGTGATAAATTAAAAATATGTAATTAAAAATTAATTAAATATGATATAAATATTAATATATATTTTTTTAATTGTTGAGTTATTGAATTGAGGCATTTGTGATCCATAACAAATTTGAGAGAATTTTTTGGCGTATTAGAATATCTGGCCCTCAAATATTAGAATATCAAATTTAACTTGTACCTTAAAAGGAGTGGCACCTCTACAGTGGCTACTGGATGAAGATGCGCCGCTTGTGTGTAGTCGTCGAAGGATCTAGGAAAAGTTATCCATCATTGCATTCCTTTGTCACTTGAGATCTTCCTTGAGAAATATTTTAAAAGGATCTCCTGCCCCCTTGTCTTTCTTTTCTTCTGCCATGGGAGGTCATCACGGTTTGCAATGGTGGTCTTGCAAAGGTTCAACCAGATGGAGCCCTAACTCCTTATACCTTCTCCTCACTGGGGACATGCAAAGAAAAACAAAAGAAAGAGCAGAATGCTCTAATACCACTGATCCGAACTTATACAGGAATGGAACAAATTACAGATATAATCATAAATACAAAAATGCAGCATAAATAACACTTCATTTCGTTAATATCATAATAATGAAATATGCTTACAAACTAAATGGAAATAAACTAGCTTGGGCAATGGTAGCTTATCTTTGAGAGTGAGATGTAGTGGCTACATGCCTCTAAACTGTGTTATAATGAGGCTCAAGGGCTTACTTATTATTGAATAACAATGCCAAACCCTAAACAACCAAAACCCTAACCCCATGAGATGGAACACCAAGAGTTTGTGGGTTACATTGGGGTTAGTTGGGTAGCCAACTTCCGAGGGTCTTAACTTGGTCATATTATGTCCGTTTGGCACGTACACTACCTTGTTTGAAAGGTCTCTCTGAGTACTACGTGATTTGCCATAGATCTCTACCTATAGTGACGAGCTTGCTGCAGACCTCAAAAAAACACAGTTTAGGGGGTTAAAACTGCTCCAAAAGTTCAAGACCCAAAAAATCGCTAAAAATAGTAAATGTTGAAATAAACAAGGAAACATATGAAACTGACTAGAAGTCTAAGTGGAATAGGTAGGTGGTGACCAATATCCACTTGAATCATGATTGCAATATGTATTTATTATATGGATCAAGATTTGTATTCTATGAATTTCAAGTTAAGGAATAAAGTTTTAAGTGAGAAAGTGAGTTTACATGTACCTCTTTTTCAACTTGTAAGTTTATGTAGGTTGGGGAGAGACTAGGTTCAAGGGAGAGATTAGCCTTGATCAATATTTTAATTTAACAACTTAGCATAAATTTAAAGAAAAAGAAAATACTGAATTTTTTAATACTTTTTTATTATTGTTATTGGTTTTTTTTTTTTTGTGTAAGTAAGCTTTGTATTAACAAAAATATGGTACAAAAATTCTGCAGAAGCAGATTACAGGCCGCTGAACTGTAGGCCTTGCCCCATGATAACAGAAGTGTCTAAAATGACAGAAGATTGAAAAAAACTACAAGACTGAGGACTGAGAACATGCTCACCACGCAGGGCGGCAATAAGCACTAGTGGACAGTAGACACAAACAGAAGGAACCTGGAACAAAGACATAAAACCCGCAGAGAAGAGAAGAGCAGGGGAGGCCGGGAGGACTGCTGAATCAAAGTCGTTTGAACATTTCCAGAGTCGGGTTGGGTTTTTCCATGTAGCTTTGCCCTGGCCTGGAAGAGGCACCCTGCTGGTCACCTGGAGATTCAGTCTTCTGCTCGTCAGCAGGCTTGTTGTCTTTCCCCATGAATTGCTGCAGAATCTTGATCAACACTGCGAGCTTCTTCGTTATGGTGTCGACCTGCTGTTGGATTGCACTCAGCTTAAACTCGCTGCTTTCCACCACTGCCATGTGATCATGCGCAATAGTTTCAGCAAACTTCTTGAGTTTACGCAGCTGGTCCGCGTGCTCCCCCTGGACGTCCATGGCTTTGGCAAGGAGGGTCTTCATTCGCCAAGCTTCTGCCTGAGTTCTTACGAACTGAGTGGCTCTGGTGCTGGGAGTTCTCGGGTCCTGAATCCAGTTGACCTCGTTTTTGATTTGTTGATCAGAGGGATTTCCTCATCCTTGACCTCGGCCTCTAAATCAATAATTTTGCGCTTGTTTCGCTGTGAGGTTCACCTCTCGAACATCTCCTTGGCCTGCTGCAAATCTCTGTTGGCAGATTGATTGCGGCTAGTCTCCCCAGCCATAGTGCTGCTTGCTTGCCTAGAAGAATCTCGCTCGTTAATTGCTGAAAGAGGAGGGACGAGAGTGCTTTCTACAGAAACAATGTATTTCGTTGGGAGATTGAGAGTGATTATATAATCAAAATTGGTGAGGTTTCCGGCGTGTGATCGGATAAATTTGTGCAACTTGCACGTCTGCTCAACATTATTGCGACGTGAAGGAATTTTGTTTGGGATTTGGGATAATTGAGCCCGCCTACGGTCGCCGCGCCCTGCATGCCCCAAAATGTGCCATCTGTCCCTGTTCGTTGAAATGATTCGGCGGCTCATATCATTCCAGATTATGGCTCTGCCCAAATCTTTGTCATCTGCTGCGTTCATGGTTGCCCTCATCCTATATGTCCTTCGCATGCTGCTTGGAATAAATGTTATACGCCTAGTCAGCCTGTTCATGCCATTATGGAGAAGGTCTATTCGACCCTCCGGACGGGCTCCACTGTCGTCACCATATCCAATTGTGAGAGCTGGATGCACTTGCTCTTTAACTGCGGGTTGTCGACCTGCTGCCAACAGCTGTCCCAAATTTCGTTGGGGTGTTCAATCCCATGATTAGCCAAGTGGTCAGCGATTGCATTGGCATTACGCCTTACTGCTTGAAAGATGAGTCCTTTCATTTCCCCGATCATTTTGGCAATGTTATCTGTGACTTTGGACAGTCGCCAATGTTTAGTTACCTTGCTAGCCGGCGTTCCTCCCTGGATTCTCCTGGCTACGTTAATGGCCACCTCTGAGTCTCCTTCAATTACTGCCTTGCCTGTTTGAATAGTTTGGAGGATCCTCAACCCTTTTTCCAGCGCTGCAAACTCCATTTCGTTATTGGTGCCTTCCCCCAGAGCTTTGCTGTAGATGTAGAGTATGTCTCCTTCATGATTTCTGATGACTCCTCCGATCCCTGCTTGGCCGGGGTTGCCTCTCGAGGCCCCATCAAAGTTTAGTTTTAAAAACCCTTCCGGTGGTGGCCTCCAGCTCTTTGGTTCTGTGTTGAAGTGTTGTTGTTGACCGGATGAGCCCTGTTGAGGAGCATTGAGCAGGTTGAAGGCTTCCAGTATTCGTTGGTCCTCGGCCGAAGGATGATTGTCAGGTTATACCTTGCATTTCACGAGGATTAGTTGGCGCATGTTTTGGATTAAGATGTTGTGCAGGTATTCTATGCTTCTATGCTCATCCTGAAAAATTCTGCGATTTCTTTCTCTCCAGAGGGTCCAAGTGATGAAGCATGGTAGAATTTTCCATATGTTGTTGATTCTTGTGTTGTTGGAGTAATTGGTAGGCCAGTGCATGATGGTATTGTGTATGGACTCCCTGTCTCTGTTTGTTTGCTTCAATGTAGTTTCCATTTTTTGCCATAATTGATCGGCCCAGTTACAGGAGTTGAAAAGGTGATTCATGGTTTCTTCTGCCTGTTTGCACATGGGGCAAATGGAGGGGCCTTCGAAACCTTTTCTGCGCAAGTTCTCCCACGTTAGGGTTTTTCTGTTCATGAGAAGCCATAAGAATGTTTTTATTTTAGGCCAAAATGTGGCGTCCCAAACCTTGCTGCTCCACTGAGGCGCTTCCAGTTGCTCCGAGAGTTCAAGTTGCTCTCTGGCTTCTTTGAGGGTGAAGTTCCCACTGCCTTTCATACCCCATCTCAGGATGTCGTTTTCTGTGGTTTTCCTGATAGTGCGGTTATTTAGGCCTTTCAGGAGATTTTTTGTGCTGTTATTTTCTTCAATTGGGTTCCCCTCATCCTGGACAGCCCACTCCCTCCATTCTTGGTCGCAACTGTTAGGGTTCCAGTAGTGGTGGACTGTGAATTTTCCCCTGTTCTGGCAATATGTTTTGAACTCTTCTAGCTCTGGTTGTTCTAGTTTTGGGAGCTGCTACCATGCATCTTCCCAAAAGAGGGCAGTTTCTCTGTTGCGATCTCCCAAAAGCTATGGTCCTAAATTAAGTTGCGGTTTCTTCTCGTTAAGTTCCATATTGGAGAGCCCTCCAGAGTTTCTTGTATCCTGATTAGGTCCTGATTGTTGTAGTGAGGAGTGTATTTCTCCTTCCAGTGTCTGGCCCACGATAGGTTGGTTTCCTTCAGCCAACGCCACCATAACTTGGCGCCACATGTCTTGTTGACTATATGGGGGTCAATTAAGTTTAAACCTCCAGCTACTTTCGAGGTGCAAAGCTTGCTCCAAGCCACTAGTGCCCATTTTCTTTTTTCCGCATTACCACTCCATAAAAAGGATCGTTGGATGTTTCTGATCTTCTGCATGATGCCGCTAGGGGCTGGCATTATGGACATCAAATACTGCGGGATGGCCTGCAAAACAGCTTTGGTTAGGACCAGTCTCCCTGCTAGGTTAAGCGCCCTATGAGTCCAATGCTTGCATTTTTTCTCCAGTTTTGCTAAGATGTTTTCCCAGTGAATTTTTTGCCAAGGCTTGGTGGTGAGAGGGGCTCCCAGATACTTAGAAGGGAGAGAGCTTTTTCGAAACCCCAGGATATTGGAAAGATGAATCTGGATGGCAGGATGAGTGTTGAAGAAGAAAATGGTCGATTTGGCCTGGTTTATCTCCATACCTGAAGCTTTACTAAAGAGATGGAGGATACTTTTGAAGGCCGTAGCCTCTTTGACAGTAGGGGAGCCATGTAACATTGTATCGTCAACAAATTGCTGGTGCGTAGTGGCAGGAATGGAGGGGAAAGGTCGCAGGCCAGAAAGCTTTCTCTCCTCTCTTGCTTTGTGAATGAGCCTACTGAGCCCTTCCATGAGGATTACAAAAAGGAAAGGGGAGAGAGGGTCGCCTTGACGAATACCACGGGATGGGGAGAAAGGAGCAGAGGGGGATCCGTTTACTAGGATGGAAAAGTTGGAAGACTTGATTAGAGCGAGGATCCATTTGATCCATTGCGAGTCAAAACCGAAGGCCTTTAAAATGGCCTCCAAGTAATTCCAGTTTACTTTGTCGAATGCTTTTGAGAGGTCTAGTTGCATTAGCATACCTGGAAGTTTCCTTGTCTGCAGGGTGTGGATCATCTCCTGAGCTAAGAGGATATTGTCTAGAATCTGCCTGCCTTCCACATACCCTGATTGTTCTTCTGAGATAAGGTTAGGAAGAACATGCTTAAGTCTGTTTGCAATGACTTTAGAAATGATTTTGTAGATTACATTGCAGAGGGCTATAGGCCGAAACTTGTTAAGGGAATTGGCTTCTTCTTCCTTGGGGATAAGCGCTATGAAGGTGGCGTTCAGGGATTTGAGAATAGAGCCTGAGCGTCTTGAGTCTTCGACAATTTCCCAAACCTCTGTTTTGATGGTTGACCAGCAAGCTTTGTAGAAGTTGATTGTAAAGCCATCCGGTCCCGGTGCTTTATCCATTGGCATGCTTTTGACAGCTTCCTCCACTTCCTCCATTGAAACTTTTCTGAGCAGTGCAGAGTTTTGTTCTGAGGTTATGGTGCGTGGTATTGCTTTAGTTAGTTCCTCTATGGCCTCGGATCTATCTTCTTGTGTTTCCTTAGCTATGTGCTGAAAGTGCCTGGTGAGTAGCGTTGATATGTCCTTGTGGTTTTGAAGGATTTCCCCTGTTTCATTTTTGAGTCTAAGGATTTTGTTTGCTCCCCTGTAGTCCATAGTTGATCTGTGGAAGAATTTTGTATTTTGCTCTCCCTCCTTCAGCCAATGGATCCTTGATTTTTGTTTCCACATGGTTTCTTCTTGTTCGCAGCGAAGTTGCCATTGCTGCATCAGAACCTTCTCCTGTTCTTTTGAGTCTTCTTTGTAGGTCCCGGAAGCCCATTCTGTATGAATTTGATTTAACTTTCCTTCAATAATGTTCTTTTCCTGGAAGATGTTTCCAAACTTTTCAGTGTTCCATTCCTTGATTCTGTGCTTGATGTGTTTTATCTTGCTTTGAAACTTGAACATTTTGGTACCTGTTAGATTCAATGGTTCGTGCCACCATTCCTTCAGCAGATTTGGGAAGTCGGGATGAGTTAACCAAAACTTTTCAAATCGGAATGGCTTGTTTCTGGGGGTGCCAAGAATGGCTGCTTCCAAAGCTATGGGCCAGTGATCCGATCCTCCACTGGGGAGGATATCAGAATCCACAGTAGCTCCTCCGAGTAAGATGCTTTCCAAGATCAGAAATCGATTTAACCAGGAGGCAATCCTATTGTCTCCTCCTCTTCTATTGTTTCATGTGTAGGAACCATTTTTGGGGAGGATGTCTACGAGCTTTGCAGCTTCTGTAAAATCAACAAATAGCTCTGAATATTTGTTGAGCTTTCTGAGACCTCCCTTCTTCTCCAGCAGGGATGTTATCATGTTAAAGTCTCCCCCCATGATGATCTTAGAGGTGGGGTATCTTAACTTTAAATTCATAAGAGAATTAAGAAAAGAAAATTTGTCCTCTATTCTTTGCGGGCTATAGACATTAATGCATAGGTAGGTATCAGAGTTACCTGTTATTTGAACTTCAGTGGCAATAAATGAGCGTGAAACCTCCATTAAGATGATGTTTATTGCTCGGGTGTCCCAGAATGTAGCTATGCCTCCTTCCCATCCGTGACTGGCTACCTCTATATATTTGATTGGTTTGCCAAGTCTCTTGCTGATGATCTCTATTTGGTTGGTGGCGCATTTGGTCTCCTGGATGAACATGATATCTGGCTTTTCCTGTTGGAACTTTCGCTTGAGTAGTCTCTGCTTAGCTTGGCTATTTAGCCCTCTTGCATTCCATGAGATGACCTTCATTGGTAACTAAAGACTTATTGGTAGGTCTGGAAGGCATGAAGAGCCTTCATTTTCCCAGAGTTAATCATTAGAACCCCTAGGTCATGCAATACCTCTCCGCTGGTTCTTCTGCCTCTTCTTTTATTTGGCTTTCGGCCTGTAGGGTTGAGAGCTATGAGTTTTGATTGCTTACTTGTACCTTTTGCGATGCCTAATCTTCTGTTTTGCCTTTCGATTTCCACTTTTTGTCTTTCTATGAAGAGATCACTAATTTTCCTGATTTCTTCTTCAGGTATGTTGTCTAGCCCTTGGGATTTCCAGCTATTTTCCAGAGCTGGTAGGTTGACTCCTTCTTTTTCTAGGATTGCATTGAGCTCTAGATCCTCGCTTCCCCCATCGCTGGTTAACATATCAGTGTCTTCATCATGTACCTCGTCATGCTCTTGCATTTGCTCTTCTGTTCTGAGTGTATTTTCCTCCCCATCCTGAATAGTATGTTCTGTCTGGTTGTCTGGTGCTTCAATGCGTTTTGTGTCTCTGTTAGTGCCTTCTGAGTCTGTGTCCGTTTCCAGGATGCTGAAGCTGTTAGTGATGATGCCATGTCCTGTCTCTGCTCTGTGTATTCGTTTCCTGTTGGCTCTCTGTCGTAGTTTTGGCCTTGTGAAAGCCTCTTTATTCTTTGTTGCTTGTTCGAGTTTGTGTTCATCCCCTGTTTTGTTGAGAGGGCATTCTCTGACAAGGTGCCCGTGCTCATGGCACTTCCTGCAATGGAAGGGGATCTGTTCATAGTCAATGGCCTGATAGTAGTCTTCATCTCTGAATTCCAGCCACAGCCCTTCATGCAGGGCCCCCGAGACGTCCATCTCAACACAAATGCGCGCACAGGAGGTATATCTTCGTTGCACTGTGGCTTCAGATGCCTTGATGAAGGTTCCGAGCCGGTCTCCAATATGCTTGAGCGTTGCCAGTCTCCAATAGTCTATGGGTAGTGAAAATAGCCTGATCCACACTGGAACTTGTGTGAATGTCTCTTGTTCAGGTACAAAGTTTGCCTTCCATGGCCTCATGTAGAGTCCAGCGGAGGCAAAGAAGTAAGGGCCGCCATCGAAGATTCTATCCTTGTCTTCTAGGTTTGTGAAGACAACCGTGAAGAAGCCTTTAGCTCCAAGGTGGAGTTTAACGTCCCCTTTTGGCTTCCAGTGCTGTTTTATCCATTGGCAAAGAGTGCGTTCTATTGGCCATAGTCCCATAAATTTGCAGATAACTGCGTGCTCCATCATGTGGTCTCTGTAGGCCTGAATATCTGGATCTGAGAAAACAACACGGAGGGTTTCCTTTTTCTTAGGTTTGCAAGCCCCTTGAGTTGGCTGTTTTGAGCCGGGGTTGTCTGTTTTTGCTTGCTCCTTTTCCGCTTGTGATTGCGGCTCTTTATCATTTTCTTTCCCGCCTTCATTGTGGGCTGTTATTGGTACTGTGTTCCTTTGCTCTGCTTCCAGTCTTTTACCCTCTGTCTCCTGTTCATTATTGACTTTGCCCTTCATCGAGGGGTTTTTTCCTGTTTCTTTCTGCAGCGGCTGTGTCCTTTCTCCTCTGCTGCCACTGCCATCCTTACGGTCTCCAGAGCCATTGATTTTAAACCCTTCTAACGTTTTCTGCTTGTGCATGACGACCTGCTTGAAGGTTGGGGTCCCAGTGGACCCCTCGTTTACCATTTGTCGGGTCAGTCCTCGACCTCTGTGGAGTAGATCTGCTAATCTGTCCCTTTGTGCTGCCAGAACTGTTGCTGAGGTTACAGGTTGCAGCTGCAAACCCTAGGTTTCTCCCGCCATTCCCTTATTGGTTTATAAATTTATAGTTTTAAAGAATTTTTTTTTTTAATTATAATTTTGATTTCTGTATGAGATTACTTATTTGTCATTTTGATTATTTTGAACAATAAAAGATTGATTTCATAGCTGACCATTAATAATATTTGACAAATCATATTATTGTGATTAAATTAACAATAGACATTGAACAACTCAACAAGTACATGATATTTCTTTTGTCGACGTGTTTCGAACCAACTAGTGTGGTTCATCATCAAGACAAGTTGAAGAATCAGATTCAACTTTGCATGTTTACGAGGAAGAAATGAAAAGCATCCTGTAACTGATTCGTAGTAAAGCTGCAAATAAACAATTGTCACTCTCGGAATTACGGGGAAGAAATGAAAATAAAATAATAATTCGAAGAAAATACTTTCCCTTAACTTTCATGGTTTAAATGTGGTGGAATTCTGAATGGCACGCACACTCATGGTTCAAACATGCAGATTATTGTTATAGACATTTTTGTGCCTTGCATCACTGAGCATGAAATGTCAATAATTAAGGGATCCAAAGTCCCTAAACATGTTGTTCCTAACCCTAGAGGAACAAGGCCAGCAAACCACAGCAGTTTACAAAAGTTCTCCACCTGAAAACACTCAAAAACAAGGCAATTTTGGATCATGTCAACTGCTCCACTGAGCATCTGCGCTGAATTTCATCTGCTCCACTGTCTACCTGCGCTGAATGTCAACTGCAAAGAAGGCTACCTGCGCTGAGCGTAACTGGACAAGTGGCAGGCTCATTTCTCAAGGTGTCAATGCCCAGGAAGCTTCCAAAATGACACTTGGATCAGGGAATTCGACTGGTGATGAGTAAGAGGTTCCAAATCTCCAAGTGGAAGCAAGAACCTCCAAGTGGACTCTGTTTAGTCAATTTAGTGTTATCTAAATTGCTAGTATTTATTGTCAACCCGGGGCTCGTAAGCTCATGAAGCGAAGGTGTACTATATGTACTTAAGTAACCTCTTAGAGTTTTTCTTATCGTTGGGGGTGTTGTTATGGTTAATTATGTTCCTAAAATGGAGTGATAATTTATAAACAAGTGAGTGATGGTGTGTGTGTAGAGTGAATCCTAAATGAGTGAAAGTGTGTGTTTAGTGATCTCTAACTACTTGCTTGAAAGGAAATGCTTGAAAGGAATAAGTGAACTGAAATGACTTGAAATAAATTTGAAAGAAAATGACCACTTCCAATGGCACTAGACACCGTTCAAGCTGCTGCTAATAAAAGAAAAGAAAGTCACTTTTAAAACCCAAAAATAAAGATTATCTCTCTCTAACTCGATGCTTCAAAGCACATGTACTGTGTAAAGCACGGATAGAAAGTAGCTTAAGTTGAATTAGAAAAGTGAGAAAAATATGCTTGAAAGACTAATGATAACGGTTTGCTCTTTCTAATTCTCTACTTCAGCCATATGTACTATGCAAAGTATGATTAGAAAGTAGTGAAAGAATAGTCTAAGAAGCACTTAAAATCAAAACTCTACTTTAAAGACTAGTGGTAATATTTTGCTCTTTCTAACTCTCTACTTCAGCCATATGTACTATGCAAAGTATGGTTAGAAAGTAGTGAAAGAACAGTCTAAAAAGCACTCAAAACTAACTGCAAATTAGTGATATTCTGATCTTAAAAGATAACAGTTTATGATGAAGATCATTCATGTGTTAGCAGCTCTTTGAGAAATAAGATTAAAAAATCAGCTATAAAAACAAAGGCAGCACTTGAATTTGTCAACTTCAAATACCATTAGTTTGTAAAGCAAACACACACACATAAAAATAAATCCCGGGCTAAAAGAAACCTGCAAAGAAATAACACTGATCAGCTTGAAAGAAAGGAAAACAAGTAAATGAAACTATACATGCTTAAGGAAATGAATAAGAAAATAAAGAAATACAGCACATAAAATACTTTACAGAGGCCGAGATGAGCAGGGGCCCTCTGTTCATTTAGCCACAAGAAAACTCAAAGATCTGGAAACTTCAAAACGGTGCTATGTCTATTCCTCCATTTGCAAAAAGTGTACAAAACAGAGTGCTAGGATAGCACTAAAAAAACAGAGTTCACAACGCTCTTAAATTTAACACAAGTTCAGAAATTACAACTAAATAAAAGTCTGATGAGCTTATGCAGACGCAGCTATTTATAGAGGTTTCTAAGATAGCCTACTCGTACAGCTAATTAACTGAAAAACAACAAACAGTCATGCGTATTTATGGTCCCTTGACACATCATACGGCTGCGTGGATGAGTTTAATGGTTCTGTCGTCATGGGCAATGAATCCCATGTTGGATCATGTCCCCTGCCACCTGTAGAATGTGGACAAATCACCGTTTAAGATGACATGACCAAGCAGCTCACAATCACCGTTAAACAGCCTTGAGTTGACCGTAACTTGACCAGCTTTGACCATGGGTAAAGATGACGTGGATGGCTAGAAAAATGGGACAGGAACCTCGAGCACGTTGATACCTAAGTGCCCATGTGGCTCATCTGGCAAACCGACACGTGGAACATTGTGTTTAACAAAAAGGCTGCAGGATCTTCAGATAGCTGCAGGATCGTCAGATAGCTGCGGGATTCCTGCAAGTAAGTCAAAATCTAAACAAATAGTCATTCATTAGCAAAACTTGCTTGATCATGCTTAATGACACCTAATGTAATGATCTGGGTGGTTTTATGGTGAGAATGAGGCAAAAGTGAAGGAAAGATAAGGAAAAACTGAGGAAAATGGTAGACAAGTAGGTGTAGAATAGAGGCTCTACATACCCCCACTCCGAGGGTATTGCATGTCCTCATGCAATGAAAACACAATTCAATCCACCTGCTGGGATGCCTCAGCTAAGACATCCAATCTCCTCCTCTTCCTTTGTGTGGAAACATTAACCTTTGGTCTCTTGAACATGCATCTGAATTTCAAATTGATTAAGGCTCTGTTCAGCCTTCTACATCTCTTCTTGAGTCTGTTGTGTTTCTTCTGCCACATGCTCATGTGAAGAAAGGTGTTATCTTGGATTGCTTTGGCAATATCAGCTTGCTGCTTCATTTCTTCATTTCTCTGTTTAATGTGACGGTTTAGCACCTCAAGTTCATAGATCTCTTGTTTGAGTAAGTCTATTTGCTGCTCATGAGGTATGACATTACTTGGGCTAGCAGTGTTCTGCTCCAATGGTTCAAAATAGTTGTACACCTCTTGTTGAATTGGGTCAAAAATTGGTGACTTCCTTGGACTATATTCATGCTCAATTTCAGTTTCAAACTCCGGCTGAAATGGACTGTCCTCCCTTGGAGGAGTAGCTGCCTCACGTTGTGGACTATCCTCAAGGTCTGCTTTTATAGCACCCTTCTCAGGTGTGCTTAGATCAACGAAGAGTGTCCTTGTGGCTTTCCCTTTATTCTGCAATCTACTACTCCTTCTTACAGTGGCAGCACTTTGTGTTTCTTTTTGTGCCTTTTTCCTTGGTTTTTGTACTTTTACTTTCTTGGAGAGGGCAATTTTCTCATGGAGTTTAGCTGAACTTTGTGCTGAGGGCTGGCTATCTCTTTCTTCATCACTAGAATGCTCTAGAGTCTGATCAGTTTCTTGAATTATGGATTTTCCTTTGTCTTGTTTTTGTTTCTTTTTATCTTCTCTTCTCTTTTTGGCAGCTTCTTTGGCAAGTTCAGCGAGGGTTTCTGAGATAATCTCTTGAGAACTGTCTTCAGTAGGTTCAATCTCAGGTTCAGGATGATGTACTTCTATTTCCTCTTCAGTTTGTCTTTGAACAGTTTCCTCTAAGATATCAGTCTCAGAGATACTTTCTTTTCTCTTCCTTCTGCTTTTCCTAGGTATAGAAGATTCTCCAGGTTCTTCAAAATGATTCCTTACAAGGAATTTCTCCCATGTGTCTTGTTTTTCTTTTAATTGTTCTTCTATCAATAACTTAACAAGACTATGGTGACAGAGGTAAGCTTCTATGTTTCATGGATTCCGTTGGGCCATGGAACACATTTTCCTAAGGCTTTGGAATAGAAAGTAGGGAAGATTTATATCATGTTCTCCTTGAAATTGCAGCATAATTTTACCATGATAAACGTACAATACTCCAAATCTCCCTTCACACGTGAAAAAATTTTGCACTAACAACAGTAGAATTTTCCATTCTTCTTTAACATGAGAGATAGGAATTCCTTTGGTGAAAACACTTGTATCCATACCTGGGTTTTTAAAAATCCGCTTCCATTGTTGATCCTGGACTGCCCGGTTTTTGAACCAACGTTCACCGGTTTGTGGAAGAGATGTAGCCCTTGCTATGCTTCCTTCACTGACTGCAAATGTTAAATCACCCACCTCTACTTGACTGTCTTTATCCTTGAATGACCTTGCAAAGGCTTTTGTTACTTCTTTGTGGTAGCCCTTAAACTTCTTGATGCACTGTAGCCAATTGGCTTTTTGCAATGCCTCCTCAACCTGAGGGTATGCCTCCAAGAATTTCGAACCTTCTGGTTCAGCCCTTAAAAGTTTTCCCATCGACTCCTCAGCTCTATTTAAAACACGACTTTGATGGTGACTTTACACAGTAATTCCGTGACTTTACACAGTAATTCCTCGGTTCCTGTTCAGACTTTGTGGAACAGAGGATATATGGGTGTATCAACAGCCTCAGACACCGAGAATTCACGGCTTGAATCAGAGTTAAGTGGTGGATAACAGCGTGAACACAGTGAAACGGTGACTAGCAGTCGTAATACAACTGTATCACACGTTTACTGGCTATACAGCAGAGGGAAAAACAGAGTATGGTTTATGGAGGTAATCGTAGTGAGTGAAACGGAATAAGGGAGATGATAGCGAGGAATGGAGTGTTATGAGCGCAGAGGGTTTCGAAATAATGAATGGAACGGCTATATTCTCCGATTTCGGCTGTGGATTGACACATGGCTGCGGAATGAGGATTGAGAGACGTAATACGGTAGGTTACGTCATTAGGGTACGAGACCTTAATGACAGAAACAGCCATATGTGATTTCAAAAATCATGGGTATTATGAGCTGGTAGACGTGGAGGATTCGTGGATTTGTGGTCGCATGGGAAAAGAAAATGGGTAATCATTACAATTAGTGGCCAACAAGACATAACCCAGAAAATTCCGCGTAATGAAATAACTATAGGTTTAAAATTTTAAACATACCTCAGATCCGCATTTGATTTGGCTTCTGATAATTTGCTACTAACCTTTTGTTAACTTTATTGCTAGCACATGATTCTTTCCTGCTTATCTTTGATGATTTTGAACTGTACATATTTTCTTCAGACAGACTGTGTTTCTTGTGCAGGTGCAGAAGGCTGCAGAAAGGCTAAACGGCTGCAGAATTGCCAAATAGCCGCAGGAACTGTAATAGTGTCTTCCAGCTGCATAAAATACTTTAGTTGCCTAAAAAAAACTTTATTAATGAAATGAAATGGAATGAATGAATGAATGAATGGGTGGAAAGCAGTGAGGTGGAGTGAGGATGGTGAGATGGAAGGAAATGGTGAGATGGAATAAATGAAATGAGATGAAAGAGAGAGAGATTTTTTTTTTTTTTTTGGAAAACATGAGGTGTCAGGTGACCCTGATTTTCACCTCATGTTTTCTGCATGAGACTGCCAATCAGAGATTGGTTTTCAGGCTCATACATTTATTTATTTTTCTTTTTTTTTTTTCTCTTTTTTTTTTTTTTTTTTTTATTGAAATTGAAAGAAACAGAGATTAGGCTGATGGAGGAGAAGAATTCTTCTCAACCAGCCTCATTTCAGAATCGCCTTGGAATAACTTAACAAACTCCTCTTTTGAGAGTGGCTTGTGGTAGACTTTCAACCGGTGGCCATTCACAATAAAGGGAGTTTGAAGTTCATCAATAGTCTTCACTCTAACTGCTCCATTATTAAAGACTTCATCAATCTCATATGGCCCAAGCCAATGAGTTTGAAATTTTCCTTTGAAGTCCTTAAATTTTGAATCAAACAAGAGTGCCCAATCACCCTTTTGAAACTTCTTTTCTTTGATATGTCGATCATGCCATTTGCTTCTTTGGTGCTGAACTAGATCGGTTCTTAGAATTGCATCTTGTCTCATTTCATCTAGTTCATTTAACTGGTCCATTCTGTGCTTCTGGGCTTCTGATAAGCTCATCCCCAATTTAACTGCTGTCTTGAAGGTCTTGATTTGGAACTCAATGGGGAACAGGACTTCCTTCCCATAAACAAGTTCATAGGGAGAATGTCCTGTGGTGTTCCTCCATGTAGTTCTATAGGCCCATAAGGCTTCAGGAAGCCTTTCTGCCCAATCTCTTCTATGAAGATGAACAGTCTTTGTGATGATGCTTTCAAGAACTTTATTTGTAGATTCTACTTGACCATTCGCTTGCGGATGGTATGGAGTAGATGTTCTATGCTTGATCTTATATTCCTCCATCAGCTTCTCTATCATCCTTGATGTGAATTGGCTTCCCTGATCTGTTACAATTTCTCTTGGGACACCAAAACGAGTGAAAATATCCTTGAAAAGAAATTGAACAACTGAATTTTCAGTAGCAGAAGTTAATGCTATAGCTTCTACCCACTTGGTAACATAATCAGTACAAACCAGTATATATCTATTTTGCTTGGATGGCGGATTAATTGGTCCAACAAAATCTAGAGCCCATTTCTCGAAAGGTTCGATGCATACCTGTGGCTGTAGTGGCATTTCATTTGAAAGAGTTGGTCTCCCAATTCTCTGACAACTGTCACACCTCTTAACATATTGCTTCGCATCCTTAAAGAGAGAAGGCCAATAATATCCTGATGAAAGGATTTTATAGGCAGTCCTCTTATCAGAAAAATGTCCGCCACAAGGTTCGTCATGACATGCCTTAAGGATGTCAGGCATCTCATCCTCCCGTACACATCTTCTGATCATCAAATCTGGCCCTGTTCTGAACAATTCATTAGAAATCCAAGAATAATGTGAACTATCCTGAATGATTTTCCTTTTCTCATTAGGAAATAAATGTAAAGGTAACTTTCCAGTAACTAAATAATTAGCAATATCAGCATACCAAGGGGTTTTGGTAGTTACTGCAAACAAATACTCATCTGGAAATTTATCCTCTACAGGAGAGTCCTCATTAGTGTTTTGGATTCTAGACAAGAAGTCAGCTACTGTGTTTTGTTTACCTGGTCGATCTAACACAGTTATGTTGAATTCTTGTAAAAGCAAAAGCCATCTTGTAACTCTACCATTAGTGACTGGTTTGTTCATGAGGTATCTAATGGCAGAGTGATCAGTGTGGACAAAGGTTTCATAGCCGGTTATATAGTGTCTAAACTTGTTTATAGCATGAACAACGGCTAGAAATTCCTTTTCAGTAACAGTATAATTTAACTCAGTAGGAGTCAAATTCTTACTCGTGTAATAAATGGCATAAGGGATCAAATCCTTTTGTCCCAAAACAGCTCCTAAAGCTGTATCTAAAGCATCAGTAGAAATGTGGAAAGGGAGTTTCCAATTTGGACCCCTTAAAATGGGTGCTTCAGATATTCTAGTCTTTAAAGCTTCAAAGGCAGATTGACATTCAGGATCCCACTTAAATTCACAATCTTTAGTAAGTAGTTTGAAAAGAGGGGATGCTATCTTAGTGAAGTTTTCAATAAATCTTCTGTAATAACCAGTAAACCCAAGAAAACTTCTAACATCTCTTTGGCAATTTGGAACAGGTAACTTAGAGATGACTTCTACTTTAGATCTATCAACTTTGATTCCATCTCCTGAAATATGATGTCCTAAAACAATCCCTTCGGTAAACATCATAAAACACTTTTCATGACTTAAAGAAAGATTTGTTTCCTTACATCTTACCAGTACTTTTTCCAAATTTGTCAAAGCTTCTTCAAATGTATTACCATAGACTGTGAAATCGTCCATGTATACCTCTACACAATCATGAATCAGATCTGAGAAGATTCCTAGTACAGCCCTTTGAAATGTAGCGGGTGCATTGCACAATCCAAAAGGGAGTACTCGATAGGCAAAAGTTCCCCAAGGACAAGTAAAGGTGGTTTTGTCTTGATCTTCAAGTGCTACCTGAATCTGATTGTAACCACTAAAACCATCCAAGAATGAGAAATACTTTTTACCTGCTAAAGTGTCTAGTACCTGATCAATAAAAGGTAGAGGAAAATGATCCTTTAAGGTTTCCTTGTTCAATTCTCGATAGTCAATGCAAACTCTCCATTTACCATTCTTTTTGGGCACTATAACCAAGGGAGAAACCCATTGGCTATCTGAAATGGGGTAAATGAAGTTTACCTTGAGCAATTTCTGAAGTTCTTCTTTCACAATTTCCATAAGATTTGGATTCATCCGTCTTTGTGGCTGCCTAATGGGTCTGCTGTTTTCTTCAATATAAATGTGATGAATACAAGTCTTAGGGTCGATTCCTTTCATGTCAGTATATTCCCATGCAAAGGCAGTGGAATGTTTTTGCAACAGTTTAGTTAATTCTTCTTGTTGTAGTCTTTCCAAGTTCTTGTTAATGTTTAATGTTTTTCCTGGAAAGATTTCAACTGTAGAACTACCAAACTCTTTCATTGAGAAGAGAGACATCTGTCTAGAGGAGAGATATTCAATGTCTGCATCTAACTGAAACTGTGAAGAGTCATATTCTAAAGGTATCTCAAAATTTTCTAATGTATTTAGAATTTGACTGTCCTCACTGATCTCAGAGATGGTTAGAACGGGTTGAAGAGTATCCTCATCATCAATCCACTCATCTTCTCCTATTTCTGTTATTGCCTTTGCGGGAGGATACAAGTTGAATTTCTTGGTAGAATTACCATCTGATATATACATGTCTCCCGACCTACAACTTATGAAAGCATCAGCTGTGGCCAGCCAAGGTCTTCCTAGAATAAGAGGATGTCCTCCTAGATTGTTCTTGGGAGTTAAAATCATAAAATCAACTGGATATTCCCAAGAGTCTAGTGAGACTGGAATGTCTTCCAATACACCATCAGGTTTAATGATTGATCTATCTGCAAGTTGCAACAAAGTAGGTGTAAAGAGAAGGTTAGGAAGTTTTAACTGATCCATGGTCTGTCTACTCATAATGTTGATAGCGGCTCCTAAGTCAATCAAGGTATTTGGGATTTCAACCCCATTAATATGAGTTTTAACAATAGGGCTACCGGGATCTACATATTTTTGCATGGTAATTTTACCCATCATAATGTCTGCAATTTTTCCAACTAGATGTATCCTTTTGGTATCTCTGGTTCTTTTTATTGTTTTTTTCAAACTCATCTCCTTTATTGTCTTTGCTAGAATGGGAATCTCTTTAATGGCTATTAACAAGGGAATCTTGATACAGACATTTTTCAATTCATCTAGAAAGCTATAGTCAGGCAACCAAATCTGCTTCTGCACTCCTTTATCGATTTGCAATCTTTCAGGAAAAGGAGGAATAGATGAAGATGTGGGTTGCTCTACTAAGGGAGTTGATTCTTTTTCTTTTTATTTAATGCTTGGGTTTTGAAGGGATACTTCAGAACCCTTATTGGCTTTGAGAGATTCTTCCTCAGAAATGCTTGGTTGTTGAGCACTTGTAGAAGGTTGGTCTAGGATTCTACCTGATCTGAGTTGGACCTCATTGAGAGGAACAACCATATAGGTAGGGAATGGTTGACCTTCCATGAGTGGTTGACCTTCCATCACGTAAGCACTTTGAGGATTCCTATTATTGGGGTTTGGTTGAGGTTGAGAGGGAAGTTGATTTGGCCTCTGTTGAGATTGTAACAAGAGTTGAGAATTTTGATTTTGTGGAGGAGGTTGTTGTTGTTGAGGGAATGGTAATGACAATTGTTGACCTTGATTTGGAAGTTGGGGAGCTTGCTGATTTTGAAAGGATTGAGGATATTGATAGAATTGGGCAAATCTCCCATAAGGATTTTGCATTTGCATGCTTTGCAACCATGCTTGGAAAGGATTTTGTGGTTGTGACCAAGGTTGTTGCCAAGGATTCCAATTTGGTGGGGGTTGGAAATTCATAGAGTTGTTAAACCCTTGATTTTGCTGCCCCTGCCAAGGTCTTCTTGTAACAAAACAAAGGGATTCAAGCGTACTTGGATCTTCTTGAAAGACTGCTTTGAGGCCAGGGATTGAAGGACATTCCTTGGTCTCATGGGTTTCTGAGAAAATTACACACGTTTCCACAACTTTTGCTTCCAAGGGACATTCCCTTAAAGAATGCTTCTTTCTACACTTCGGGCAAAAAATAGTCATAGCCTCGGCTTCTGCTTTTTGTTTATTTTGAATCTTAAGGGTATCAAGTTGTTCACTAAGACTCCCTAAGATGTCAGTTTTAAATTCATCTAGCATATTACCGATTTCAGCCCTACTCACTGATCCTGTTGCAGATTTATTTGCCCTAAGGAGAGAAGGATCTCTAGGCCCTTTTTGAGTTTTTGATTTGCCCCTTGAGAGATGGATACAAAGTTCTGCTATATCATTGAGAGAAAGTTGAGAAATATCCCCCTTCCCCATCATGTTTAAGGTATCTATCCATTCATCCCTAATGGCTTTTAATAAGAGGGCTTTTAAGGTCTCTTCATCCAAGGTACTCATTTTTGCTCTTTTTAAATTATATTGAAATCTCTCAAGTAAATCTTCTAAGCTCTCATCTTCTTTTTGCATCATTTTAAAAACCTCATCCTTATGATTAGTAGGCATACAATAGTCCAAATACCTATCCAAAAAGGTTTGTTTCATTTCATCCCAGGTCCTAATGGATTGAGGAAGTAACCCCATGAACCATTTCAAAGCTTGATCTTTTAATGTTGATGGGAACAGTTTGAGTTTCTGAGTATCATCCAGATAGTCATAGGTTCGACACACAACTTCAAATTCAAACAAGAATGTTTCAGGGTCCTCAGTTCTTAATCCATGAAAATTTGGGAGGACGGATGGTGATATGTTTTTCATGGTGGCTCGGGAGTCCTCATTAACAATGGGAAACCCAAATGAGTTATCCCCATCTCTATTTCCTCCAATGGGACCTCTACCTCCTCCATTGTTATTGTTATTTCCTCCTCCTCCTCTACCTCTACCTCTACCGCCTCCTTCTTCCTCTGCCATGATGATTCTCCTAGGGATTTCAAAATCTTCTGGTTCTTCTACAAAGGGTGAATGAGAAGAGATTTCTCCTTCCTCCTCAGGTGAGTCTATTTCCTCAATTACAATTGGTTTTCTTGTAGGAGAAAGAGAAGAGTCTCTTCCTAGTTCAAACTCAATGGAAGGTATAGGAGAGTCAACTCTTGGCTCTTGATTTTCAGGACTAGGAGTTTCGGTTGGAGATAAGGGAGGTGTCTCTTGTCTATCTCTTGAAGCAGATGGACTTGTAAAAATTGAACTTCGAGCTCTAGCTAAAAACCTTCCCCTAGAATCTCTAGCTCTATGCATGTCATTTTTTATTTTATCTTCAAGTCAAGTTAAATAGTTCTTTTTCTGATCTTCCAGTTCACTCTAGGTGCAAGAAGAGAGCATACTCAAGAAACTATTAAATCAATAACTTTCTCCTTTCTGATCCTCCAGATCACTTCAAAGTGCAAGAGGAGAGCATACTTAGATAGGCTATTAACTTCTTTCCTTGAAACTTTATATTTTTGTTTTCTTCTAAGAATATGGCTACTTAATTTCACTTCCCCGGCAACGACGCCAAAATGTTTAGTCAATTTAGTGTTATCTAAATTGCTAGTATTTATTGTCAACCCGGAGCTCGTAAGCTGATGAAGCGAAGGTGTACTATATGTACTTAAGTAACCTCTTAGAGTTTTTCTTATCGTTGGGGGTGTTGTTGTGGTTAATTATGTTCCTAAATGGAGTGATAATTTATAAACAAGTGAGTGATGGTGTGTGTGTAGAGTGAATCCTAAATGAGTGAAAGTGTGTGTTTAGTGATCTCTAACTACTTGCTTGAAAGGAAATGCTTGAAAGGAATAAGTGAACTGAAATGACTTGAAATAAATTTGAAAGCAAATGACCACTTCCAATGGCACTAGACACCGTTCAAGCTGCTGCTAATAAAAGAAAAGAAAGTCACTTTTAAAACCCAAAAATAAAGATTATCTCTCTCTAACTCGATGCTTCAAAGCACATGTACTGTGTAAAGCACGGATAGAAAGTAGCTTAAGTTGAATTAGAAAAGTGAGAAAAATATGCTTGAAAGACTAATGATAACGGTTTGCTCTTTCTAATTCTCTACTTCAGCCATATGTACTATGCAAAGTATGATTAGAAAGTAGTGAAAGAATAGTCTAAGAAGCACTTAAAATCAAAACTCTACTTTAAAGACTAGTGGTAATATTTTGCTCTTTCTAACTCTCTACTTTAGCCATATGTACTATGCAAAGTATGGTTAGAAAGTAGTGAAAGAACAGTCTAAAAAGCACTCAAAACTAACTGCAAATTAGTGATATTCTGATCTTAAAAGATAACAGTTTATGATGAAGATCATTCATGTGTTAGCAGCTCTTTGAGAAATAAGATTAAAAAAATCAGCTATAAAAACAAAGGCAACACTTGAATTTGTCAACTTCAAATACCATTAGTTTGTAAAGCAAACACACACACATAAAAATAAATCCCGGCTAAAAGAAACCTGCAAAGAAATAACACTGATCAGCTTGAAAGAAAGGAAAACAAGTAAATGAAACTATACATGCTTAAGGAAATGAATAAGAAAATAAAGAAATACAGCACATAAAATACTTTATAGAGGCTGAGATGAGCAGGGGCCCTCTGTTCATTCAGCCACAAGAAAACTCAAAGATCTGGAAACTTCAAAACGGTGCTATGTCTATTCCTCCATTTGCAAAAAGTGTACAAAACAGAGTGCTAGGATAGCACTAAAAAAACAGAGTTCACAACGCTCTTAAATTTAACACAAGTTCAGAAATTACAACTAAATAAAAGTCTGATGAGCGTACGCAGAAGCAGCTATTTATAGAGGTTTCTAAGATAGCCTACTCGTACAGCTAATTAACTGAAAAACAACAAACAGTCATGCGTATTTATGGTCCCTTGACACATCATACGGCTGCGTGGATGAGTTTAATGGTTCTGTCGTCATGGGCAATGAATCCCATGTTGGATCATGTCCCCTCCCACCTGTAGAATGTGGACAAATCACCGTTTAAGATGACGTGACCAAGCAGCTCACAATCACCGTTAAAACAGCCTTGAGTTGACCGTAACTTGACCAGCTTTGACCATGGGTAAAGATGACGTGGATGGCTGGAAAAATGGGACAGGAACCTCGAGCACGTTGATACCTAAGTGCCCATGTGGCTCATCTGGCAAACCGACACGTGGAACATTACATTTAACAAAAAGGCTGCAGCATCTTCAGATAGCTGCAGGATCGTCAGATAGCTGCGGGATTCCTGCAAGTAAGTCAAAATCTAAACAAATAGTCATTCATTAGCAAAACTTGCTTGATCATGCTTAATGACACCTAATGTAATGATCTGGGTGGTTTTATGGTGAGAATGAGGCAAAAGTGAAGGAAAGATAAGGAAAAACTGAGGAAAATGGTAGACAAGTAGGTGTAGAATAGAGGCTCTACAGACTCAAGAACTAAAGTGGGAGAGGACACTAGTCAGTTTCATACCAGCCTCAAGCTGACTCATCCTCTCTCCAAAACTCCTATATATAGATCTCTCTCATGAGGTCAAGGGAGGCTGGAATATTGTGAATGCAAAGAATTGTTGTTGGTTTGTGGTTGGATCATTGGGTGTTTATGCTTTGAAAGGGGCTGAAGAAGGAATTCCATTCTGCTGGGAAGGAGATGCTGGGTTGGAACCCTATGGGTTGTATCTCTTCCTGAACCTTGTTTATCAATCAATAAAGCTTCTTGGTTCTTTCCTATATGCTGGTGTTTATTGTATGATTTGCATTAGTGTATTTGATTTACTTCTAATCCTGAATCATTTATGAATATGTATATTTGTCTTTGTGTTGTGCCCTTCTCTTGTTGCAAGTAGCTGTTCTCTTGTCACAGGTAGCTGTTCTCTTGTGATTTCGTGGAGCAAGCGAGGAGGCGAGTAGCTGTGGACACCCAAAGAGGAGAGGATCTAGATAGAGGGACAACCGGAAGATAACGGTAAGTCTACCAATCTCCTCCCTTTCATATTTCATAAAGGAAGAAACCGAAGTAGCTGTATTTGTTTGTTGCTAAGGTACTATCACACCTTAGGTGGATAGGATCGTCCTGCATAGGCATTTTTCCCCACAACAAATTGGCGACTCCACTGGGGAAGAACTTTTTTTTAGTCATTTTGTTTGTGTTTACATCATTGTTTACTTCATAGACTCAACAACAACAATCGAACTGCTTTGCAAAGTAGAATGTTGCTGCTTTGATCCTTCACTAGGTTTTTGTCTATGATCTCAACCATGGACTCACAAATGACTTGATGGTCCTTTGTGATAGTCTTTAGTACCCTCTCAAAGAATCCCTATGTTTATACCTTGCTTGTGTTTCTGATTTGGCCTGAAACAGTTGATTTTTGAGCATTTTATGACCCGGAAACCAAGAGAAACGAGAGTTTCTCCTTTCAGCGCAGGCACTGTGAAGGCAGTCTGCATTTCAACGCAGGTCCCAAGAAGGCTACCTGCGCTGAATGTCAAACTGACAGTGTTACACCTGCGCTGAACCAGTGTGGCCTTGTGCAGCTGGGGTTCCTTGCTGTCTTTTTCCCTGTTTTGATCTCTGTTTTTGCAGCCTTTAACCATCATAGGTACAACCTCTGATAACCCCTTTTCTTTGCTTGTATTTCGCCTCATTTTTGTACAAAAAGACTGTAAGTGTTTTTATGTGTTTGTGGTGTCATTTACAGTTTTCCTTTGCATGAGCGAAATAGTCATCCTGTAGCCTTGATTCAGATCTGATTGAGTGATTGATTGTGATCTTAGGAGAGAGTTCATTGGCTGTTAGCAGTTTGATTATCATTTGCTTTTGCTTATTGGTTTGAATTTGTCACTTTTAAGTGTCGAAACAAGTATTTCTTTCTAAAAATCGCAAAGTGATTGTAATCTCTTTTGCCCTTGCTCATTTGGGAAAAAGTAAACATGTTTATTTTCGGTCATTTAAAAGAAAATTCGAAGTTGTGCAAAAAACTTTCTTTGTAGGCATTTATACTAAGAAAGTGAAAACAAACACCTGCATTGTGCATTTGCATTTTGATAAGTTTGCATGTTGGATTTAGGAAGAGTGCATTAGAGTGTGCTAATTGCTCTTTGAGAAAAGATAGTCGCTCTCTTTTCCCTTAGTAGCTAGGATTTTCAAAGTTGAAAGATTATAAAGCTTGCTTATCATCTTAGACTGCATTTAGGAATTTGTACCAATACATCTCGTGGTGATCCTGAAAGACAAACTTTAAAAAGATCAACTTAAAATATATTGAATGAACCTAACAACGCTTTGCAACATAATGCACAACATAGAGGTCTAGGTAGAGACATGTTCTGGCATCGTTAAACGTAGTGACTGTCGATCTCTAAGAAGGTGGGTGATTCCTCCTGAGGGACAATAGCACTAATACGGACTTGTGCTCCCACGTACCATCGCGTATATATTGGGAGACCCCTATAGGCATATATCCTTTATCCTTAGGAAGCCGTGTCGGCCGCCCTACTGATCGCAATGCAGTGAACACAACATTCACGAAGATCGACCACCCGTACCGTAAAACGTATTCTGTGGTTTTGCGAAAAGTTTGGCACACCCTCTGCCTAGATCTCCAGAGCAGTTTCTTTTGGCCTTTTTCAGACTCTATAACAGAAAAAGTCCAACCGAGCATTTGTCACTTCGGCCTCGTTAAAACATCGAAGGAGACTAGAGTCATCTTTAGCTTTTTCTCGACTCTTTAAAACTGAAAAAGCAAGTTGTGTCTAAAGTGTCGTTAACAATTTATTTTAAACGGAACAATCACCCTTATTCCCGCATTGATCTTTGGGTTGAAAAGATGGAGCACACCAACCAAGGAGTTCCCCTTGGTGGGAATCCTAGTCCCTTCTCCTCTTGGGGAGATGTTGGTGCGCCCCATGTTGGATGCCTATAGTAATAGGTTTCATTTTTCATGATTGATTATTAAATTTCCAAATATGCTCTGCATTGTTAGCACAAAGATCCCATATTTCCAGGTAATCAGAGGTGTGTGAAGTTACTTCAGATATTGAGGACCTTATTTCATTTTGTGGATGATTCAACAGTCTAAACTGGATCATGCCATGTTTCAATTTTGAGTTGTAGAATAGAGAAAGATGTCTGTCCAAACAGCTTAATCTTGGCAGACAAGTAGTTCAGGTAGAGAAACAAAGGTTCCCAAAAGTCTAATCTGGGACCTTGGAGGAGATAAGGGTAGAAGTAGATAGAGAGAAAAAGGAAAAAGCCAAAGAAAAGAAAAAGGCAATTGAGGGTTGCAAGTCCAAGTGCCCCTCCAAGAAGAAACAAAAAATGTTAGGTGAAATAGTTGGGTAGGCAGTTGTGGTTGCAGAAAGGATATGTTCACCATTACACAGTTGTCACAAGATGTTTTGCCAAGGCAATAGATATATCAGCAAACAAGGTGGTGAATTCCATGGACTCACAGCAAAGAGCATCACTAACTTCTCTTTTCCCCCTCTACTCCATCACTAACACCCCCTTTCTAAACCCCCCACCTTCACTTATACTAACTCCTAATTCTACTATTTAGCTCCCCTATTTTACCCCTACCCCTAATAATACTAACACTAAGGTGTATAAAGCCCCAAATCTTATGTATATTCCCTCCCCTAGGCATAATAGCCGAACATTCTTCAAAAAGGGACCATAATGGCATCTGGCCACTTTGGTGAACCTATTCCACCCCTTTCCCTTTTGCTGCAAGTCAATTTACCCTCAAATCACCTCTGCATTGGTAAAACCCCTCTCCAAACCCCTTTGGCCTATAAAATCCTTTGCAAACCTTACAAAAATCAAAATCCGCCTTCGGCACACTCCCAAATGCGAGCGCAGGTGATTTGAATAAAAACATTTGAAAAAAACCATACAAAACCCATAAACTTTAATATTTTCCGCCCATATTATCGAACGTGCACCTTCCTCCTCCGTCAGCCGTCGGATCAAGCCCATCAGATCCGACGGTCCTCATCAATATCGGAGCACATCCGATGGCCGCACGTTATGTCCCGAGAAGATGACGTTGCGCCTTGTCATGCCTCCGCCACGCGTCAAGCGCTCACCCATCTCGGAGCTCCGTCTGACACCCTCTGCGCCGTACTCAAACCGCCCCGAGAAACCGCGGCAGTTAAGGCTATAACCGTGACCGCTACGGTTTGACCACCACCGGTTCGCCGCTGACCCAGCGCCACGTCTTTCTCCGCTCGTACCCGCCTTTCTTATTGGTCCACCTCACTGCTGTCTGGGCTGCCACCTCACCGCCCCTTTGACCATTCACCCACTGCCACGTCCTCTCCGATGACGTCAGCTGACGTCACATCACCGTGACCCACCAATGACGTCATGCTGACGTCATCATAAAAAAGCGCCAAGTTGGTAAAAAACCCATATTTACCAATTTTACCCGTGTTTTTCGTCATTTTACTGTTATGTCTGCTGAATGCTCTGCTTAACCGTTGCTGCCCGAATTTTCGCCAACCTGTGAATTCGACCAAGGCGACCGCTCCAGTACCTGCGTCACACCTTACCACGACCTCTGCACGTCGAATTACAGGTGCCTACTTCCTACAGGAGGCGAATTGGGACAGCCACCACAACACCAGCAACACAACAGCAAACTGCCAAGCAGACAACCCAATCAGCAAGCAAGGACAAAGGCAAACAGGTGGAACAACCACCTATATTAACAGAAGAACAGGTTGACACCTTGCTACAGCAGCAAGAAGAAATGGAAGAACGGGAGTTGGGGCAGCAACAAGATGAACCACAAACTAGTGGGCAGCAGCCATTACAGCAAGGTAAAGAGACAGATTTGCCTGGTTCTACAGAACAGCAGCCCCAAACAGAGTTGCCTCCAAGAACAGACATAAATGTGGACAGCTCAGTCCTCCAAACACCTCAAAAGGAGGACTTAACCAGAAAGAGAGAGAGAGAGACTCCCCAGACTTCATCCTTTATCAGAGGAGAGAAGAGACAAAGATTGAATGACTCCCAAGAGGAGGACATGGCAGTAAGGCAGGCCATGGGCATGGGCCCACCCAGTGGAGAACTCTCGGCCAGCTCATCTCAAAGAGGACCAGATATGACAATGGGAGGAGAGGTCAGCTCTTCTGGCCAGCATAGAGAGGGGCACTCAAGTATAAAGCAACAGTTCATTGAAATCAAAAGAAGGAGTGATCCCATAAAAGTGCAACTTTATGATCACTTGTTAAAACTAGCCCCCAGCAACCAGCAGAGACTAATGTCTGCTTTTGATGTAAGTGAGGGCAAAATGATAATGAGCCATTTTATGCCCACAACTCTACATCCTCAGTCCACCTCAGACTATTTGAGAACAAATATGGAGGTTCTGGCTAAAGATATTCACCCCATGGATAAGATAGAGTTACACAAGCAAACGGGTGAAATGGTGTATGCCTCCCTGGCAGATGAGACACTGGAAAATTACAAGTTAAAGAGCAGCCTAGACAATACATCATCCCAGCTAGAATTGGAACGAGCATCCTCACAAGCCAAGGACAACAGGATCAAATCCTTGGAGGAAGTAATCATAGAGATAGGACATGATCCCAAGGATGTCAAAGGCATCCAAGAACTGCTGAAAATAAGGGATGCAGACATGGCAGCCCTAAGAAAGAAAATCAAGCTCCCGGCCACCATCCATCCACAAACAGATGAAGTTGCCCAGCAAAGGCAAGAAAAAGATACCACAGACTTGCTGGTATCCTTATACAAGGAGCTGGTTAGGACTCAAGACCAGCTAGGACAAACTGAAGCTGCAAAGGCAGCGCTACAAGAAGCCATGAAGCAGAAAGAAGAGGGCCAACCCTCCCAGCCTCCTCCTGTGATAATAAATCTTGAGGAAGCACCTCCGATCATCACTCCTCCCCCTCAGCAAACAGGAGCTACAGCATCATCCACAGCCCCCACAACAACATCAGAGCAAGCTGCTAGCCTAGATATGCAGAAGCTACAAGCAGAGATCCGAGCTATGGAGCTCAAATGAAAGAGCTGGATGGGCTCAAACAGAACTTGGCTAATGTTCATGAGAGATTTGATAAAAGCAAACAAAATGAGGCAGCCAAGGAAAGAGAGGTGAAAACCCTTAAGAGAAGGATTGCTGAGCTGGAAAAGGAGCTTGCACTGGAAAGGGTGACAGCTGACATGAAAGCAGTGTTGTGGAGCAACATTGGGAGATCCATTGCCAAACAGTGGCAATACATTGAAACCATGGATGAACAAATGGTGCTCATCACCAAAGCTAACAAAGAGATACAAAGAGCAAGGCAAGCCTTGGGCACATGCCAGAAGCAGCTACCAGGATGATCAATATCCTGAATTACAAGACCAGCACTCAATTGGCCACCATGGGAATCAACAACAGAACAGAAACAATTGCCATAGCCAAGAGAGTTGTTACTCTGAGAAACTTGATTGGAACCTTGGAAAGAAGGACACAAGACATGCAGACAGAAATCAACAGGTTCCTGGAGAAGTTTGTAACACTGCAGAACAGAGGCCTCCCCAACATTTTGAGCAGCGTGGGTAGACTGCTCACTTTGGACAACTATAACAAGAGAATTGATGCCCATGCTGTGGCAGAGATTGCAAAAGCTCCCAGCAGTTCAAAGGACACAGGGCCAGCCACAGGGCAAATGATGTATGACAGAGTGGAGAACCTGTTTTTTCTCATGAATGAGATAGATCATCTGTTTGATACACCACCCAATTTCTTTAAGTTCACAGAGGCAGATGAGACTCTAGGGGCAATTTTGGCACATCAACTGCCCACACAGGATGTCTGGAGGCATTTGACTCAGACAATTTTGACAGGACAGAACCAATAGCGCAGAAGGAAAGAAACAGGTACATACAGCGACAATTTTGGGAATCAATACCCACAGGAAAGGACAAGAGGCTGAGCCAACTCAGCCAGACCAATGACTCACCACCGGCAGCAGTCAAAGTCATAATGGACAGGTCTGATATACAGTGTACCAGCCTACAGTCGGGTTCTCCATGCATTAACTCCAAATATTCAGACCGACTTAGCTATTCCCAGTAATCTGAAATATCTTCTGACAGAGCATTAAAATGCCTGTACTATGTATTAAATGTTGTATTAAATTCTGCCCATAATATCTTAGATAGTTGGTAAGGAAGTAAATCTGAGATAACCGAGGACTCAGATATTTTGTAAAGAACGACTAGTATATATTGACCCTTCACAGCAGTGAAAAGGGTTGGTTGGTTAATTGATATTTGGAATTCTCCTAGAAGAGCTCTGGCTCATTGTAATATTTTCAGAGAAACTAATACAAAGGAAGCATGGAATTTCCAAGGCCGAGTGTTATCTGATGTCTTGTGGTGAAGGATGCATGTTACAGGATTCCATGGGTGTTGCATAAGACTATAAGTATTCTCAAATCTCTTTGTCGTGTCTGTTTTGAGTCTTTTGTTCTCTTTACTGTTCTTATGTTTACACTTGATAGCAAAGTGAATGATTAGTACCAGGATTTAACCATGTTTACCCTGGACTCAAACTGAGCTATTATAAATGTTTTCCTCTTATACAGTAACAGGATTGTAATTCTTAATTGCTGCAATTCAGAACTGTGTTTTTATTATAACAGTCATTCTCAGGGATTCAACTCTGCCCCTAAGACATCTGTTTTCTCCTCTTAAAGCTATCTGTTGGAACATATAAATAAATAGTGAAAATTCTTTAATGCTTTCACTGTTCGTGCTAACTGTTTCCAGTCTTTTAATCAAAAATCTGTTTTATTAAACACCCAAATGGCCCTGTAAGTCCCATCTTTCATCCCAAAACTTCAAACACATACAGCTGCAGACTCCATTGCCCAATGGTACTCAACTTCTCATAAAACTACTTCACCAGAACCTGAAAGGAATTTTCACCAACCAAACACAAACAAAACACAGTGCATAATAGCTAGCCTAAAACCCTACAACAAACAGCTACAAATCATAAAGAGAGAGCCCTCTCTGATCGCTGTTTGGCTAGAAACAGTGATTAAAAGATTGGTTAGTGGTTACCCCGGCCGTATTCCCTTGGGAGTCATAGGGAACAACCTGGGTGTTAACATAAATGGCGACTCCACTGGGGATTTAAGAATATTCAATCACTATCTATTTTCAAAGCTTTCATCAAGCCTGAAACTAGCCAAGACATCTTAGGACTGTTTCTCAGTCTTAAGGAAGAGCTAACTAGGGAAACTTATCCTAGCCTTGAAACATATATAGTCATTCCAGAGTTCTTACTTAGCCCTTGTAAATACGAAACTTCTGTATAAAGCTCTGAGAGAACACTTAGAAGCTGGCTCCTAAAAGAAACCCAAGGCACACTAGGGCACATCCTGACCCTGATCAGCCTGTCATTGTTAATAATCCAAACATCATCACAAAAAACATAAGGAAACAGCACAAGCAGGAGAGCCCTGCTGATCCAGTCATAAGTTTAGACCAACCTATCCTCATACCAACTCCTTGTAAAGTCCTTTTCCGTTCCACACCTAATTCGCCTAGTTCATCATCAACACCTCAAAGTCCTCCTCTCCCATCTTCACCTTCTGCACATAATCCTTCAATCAATTTCCCTCTTGTTACCCCTGTTATACCTGTGATACCAGCTGGTCCATTTGTCCCTATCAACCCTATAAATCCCATAAATATGGCTAACAGATATGCACCTCTGCAGATACCAGCCAATGCTCCAGCTCTACCACATGACTACCAAACTAGACTCTCATTTTTCGACTCCCAGGGACCTATGACAGCTACCCAGCATGCCAAGAAGATGCAAGATCACTTTGAGACCTTTGAAATAGATGATGACAGTGTGAGAATGAGAATTTTTGTCCAGAGCCTAACTGGAGATGTCAGAACTTGGTTTAGATCACTGAATGCAAATTCCATTGCAACCTCTGAAGCTCTGTACCAAGAATTTACCAACAGATGGGAGAAAAAGAGAGATCCACACCATATACTTGGGGAATACAACACCATTAGAAGAGGTCCCCAAGAAACAGTTTTAGAATATTGTGCTAGGTTCAATAACATATACAATGCTATTCCCCAGAACTTAAGGCCACCTCCTGATTTGGCCCTTTATAATTTCCCTGATGGTTTTGACTCTGATATGGCATATCAGTTGAGAGAAAGAGACCCTCCAACCCTTGCTGAAGCCCAAAGAGTTGCAATCACTGTAGAGGCCAACCTAATTGCCAAAAGAAACAGGGCAAAGCTGGAAAAGAAGGTTGGTTTCAAGGAAGAGCCCTCTGGCTTTGATCAGAAGTTGGATGCAATACTAAACAGCATGAAAAGACTAGGTGAGAGAGTGGAATCAGTAGAAAGAAAGTCATCCTGGGAAGCGCCACAAAACAATATTCCTAGAAACCCAAATTTTAGGAGAACACAAAACCCCAATACAGGAAAAACAGGTGCTGACCAAGATGTCAGACCCCCTTTTCAAGAAAATTATGCAGAAACCTCCTCAGCCAATCAGCTCAATGAAGATCCTGAGATCAATTTAATAGGGCTGGATGGTAAAAGCCATGTTTTCCTGACACAGGAAGACCATGATGAGGATGAAAACAAAACATTCCAAACACAATCAGGAGAATCCTTTGACTTCAAGCAAGGATATGATACTGCTGTATATGAAGTTCATAAGCAGTACAAACTAAGAAGTCGGACTGTGAATGCAAATCAGCCAGAAAAGGTAAAGGATAAACAACAATCTAAAGAAGACTCAGTCACTGAACCTAATCACAAAACAAACTTACCTGCAAAGGAAGTAGTGGTTGAGGAGGTCACTGAACTACTGCCTACATCACAAGAGCCCACAGTAACTTCATCCTCTCACCCAAATCCGAACATCACCCCTCAAGACATGGGCATGAGGGGCAGGTTCCAAAATCAAGATGAAATCCAACCAGAAGAGTCACTAAACAAGGAAAAGACTGCTGTCCGTGACCTTAAAATTCAGGTGGATAAACCCTTTGACTTAGGGGTAGAGATTGGCAAGTTAAAGGTAGCAATTCCCCTCTCAGAGTTAGCAAAGCATGACATATACAAACAACAGATCAAAAAATCCCTTCAGCTCACCAACAACAAAGATGATGTAAATGTGCTAGATGACACTCCAGAATTACTGTTTGGTCCAGAGGTAGATGGAAAAACAGTAGTCACAGGGGTTTTACCGTTTTATGTTAGCTTACATATACATGACAAAATACTGCACAATGCAATGTTTGACTCAGGAGCCTCTCATAATCTGATGCCAAAAGCAGTCATGGAAAGATTAAACTTAGATATCACAAGACCATACAAAGACTTGTTTTCTTTTGATTCTAGTCAAGTCAAATGCCTGGGTCTAATTAAGGATTTGTGTGTGTCCTTAGTCCAATTTCCCAACAAAACCATTTTAATGGATGTTGTTGTTGCTGATATCCCACCCAAATATGGAATGCTTTTATCAAGATCATGGGGAGCCAAACTCCAAGGCTCCCTGCAATTAGACATGTCATATGCAACCATCTCTGTCTTTGGACAACCTAAAAGACTTTATAGGGAAACACTCATGAAATACATGGTCAGCAGTGAAGAAAAACCTCAAAACTTTCCAATATATGCTGTCCATTCAGACATAGACTCCTTCATTCTATTCAATGACAGCACAAGCTCCTTGAACGATGACATTAAGATTGAAATACCCATACAAGAACAAAACATCGGTCAAATAAGTGACTCCTGCCAAGTTTCAATCAGTCCAACAGCTCCCATTCACCCTCCTCTAATTGTAAAAAATTGTCAAACAAATGATGAAACTATTCTAGGAGACAAATGGAAAAGGAAACCTCAACTCATGCTCACATGGCCATCCCATGAAAAGAATTTAAGATCCCCTGACCAGCAAGATAGTCTGTGGGTCCTAGAGTTTGATGGCTCAGTCAACAAGTTAGGGGCAGGGGCTGGAGTGTGGATACATAACAAAGAGAAAGCCTGTGCACAAGGCAGGGCTTATAGATTGAACTTTAAATGCACTAACAACATGGCAGAGTATGAAGCTCTGCTACTAGGCCTCAAAATTGCAAAATCATTAAAAGCACATAGCCTCTCAATCATGGGGGACTCTGATCTAATAATTCAACAAGTAAAAGGGGATTTCGTCACCAATGACAAAAGATTAAGGTCCTATAGGTCTGCTGTAATTGAAATATTAGAAACTTTCTCCGAGTTTGTTCTCACAAAGATTCCAAGGGGCCACAATCTCCATGCTCACAGCTTGGCAACATTTGCCAGCACCTTCAAATTCCCATTGCAGCCCAACAATTGTTTCACAGCAGAAGTCAAATATAGGCCTTCTATCCCAAACAATGTCAAAGAGTGGCAAGTATTTGAGAATGATAGGCAAATAAAAAACTTTTTAACCTTGCAACAAGAGTTTACAGGATTAAATATTGATCTTGAGACAGCAAGTCAATCTCAAATTACTGATGGAGCAAGTCAATCACAATTACAGTTTCAACAGTCTGCTCACCCAATGTCACCTAGGACAGCAAAACAACTACTCAGTCCAACCATTTTCAACAAAGAAAACATTCAGCAAATTCACCAAATTGATTGTGAAGAGCTGGGCAGTGCTGAAGATGAAATCATACAACTCAAAGACAATCTTCTGCCAGCAGGCCTTACCCCACTAGAGGATATTTTTGACTCAAATGATGTTTCCAGGAAACCAAAGATGCAGCCATTAGATGCAACAATTGAAGAATGTAACATTGGTACCCCTGACAAGCCTAAAATAATAAAGCTATCTGCTGCTTTGCCCCCGGACCAAAAACCCAAATATGTTGACCTCTTTAAGGAGTTCCAAGATGTCTTTGCCTGGGGTTATGAAGACTTGAAGTCTTATGATACCTCTGTTATACAGCACACTATCCCCCTCAAGCCCAATCAAAAACCATTCAAACAGAAATTGAGAAGAATCAATCCTGTGCTTCTTCCTTCCATTGAAAAGAATTACAAAAAATGTTCAAAGCTGGGATCATAGCACCAATCAGGTTCTCTGACTGGATTTCAAATTTGGTCCCTACAAGAAAGAAAACTGGTGAGATTAGACTCTGTGTAGACTTAAGGAATTTGAACCTAGTGTCACTCAAAGACAACTATCCTTTACCCAAAATGGACCATATTCTTCAAAGAGTAGTAGGAGCCTCAAGAATATCACTGTTGGATGGTTTCTCAGGTTTCAATCAAATCCTGGTACACCCTGATGATCAAGACAAGACTGCATTTACTACCCCATGGGGTACTTTCAAGTATGTGAAAATGCCCTTTGGATTGAAGAATGCAGGGGCAACATTTCAAAGAGCAATGGACATTGCTTTTGCAAAAGAAATTCATGACTTCTTGGTCATTTACTTAGATGATCTTACACCCTTCTCAAAATCTGACCAAGAACATTTGAAACATTTAAGACAGATTTTCATAACATGCAGAAAATATGGCATTTCGTTAAACCCCAAGAAGTCTTTATTTGGTTTAGAAGAAGGGAAACTCTTAGGACACATCATTTCAAAAGATGGCATAAGAATTGATCCAGATAGGATACAAGCAATCCTACAAATGCCTCACCCTAGGAATGTTAAAGAATTGCAAGGACTCTTAGGAAAACTCAACTTTTTAAGAAGGTTCATCCCAAATTTGGCAGAATTGATCAGACTACTAAACAATATGCTAAAGAAAGATTCAAAGGTTAAATGGACTGTGGAAGCAAAGCAAGCCTTCGAAAGCATAAAACTGGCTTTAACCCAAACCCCGGTATTAACTAATCCTCAGTTTGACAGAGACTTTATCATTTTCTCTTTTGCCTCCCAGCATACTATTGCTGCTGTATTATTGCAGAAAGATGATCAAGGGAATGAAAAGCCCATTGCTTTTTTCAGCAGAGCTCTTAGAGATGCCCCTTTGAAGTATCAAATAATGGAAAAACAAGCCTATGCCTTAATCAAAGCTATCAAAGATTTCAGGATTTATATCCTCTACTCTCATGTTGTGGCTTATGTGCCAAGTCCTATTGTCAAAGACATTCTCACCCAAGAAAACTTAGAAGGAAGGAGGGGAAAATGGATTGCAAACATACTTGAATTTGACATCGAAATCAAGCCTACAAAGTTGATAAAAGGGCAAGGTTTGGCTAAGTTAATGACAGAAGCAAATCTCCAAGCCTTAGATATAAATCAACTGGACAGTGAAACAGAGCTGGCGACTCCAAAGATCAATGTAGCCTTTGAACAATCTCCATGGTATTCTGATATCTGTTATGTGTTACAAAACCTGTGTGCTCCCCCAGGACTGTCCAGAACTAAGTCTAGGTTCCTAAAAATGAAAACATCCAAATTCTGTGTGTTAGATGAGAATCTACTCTGGAAAAACCATGAAGGTATTTTGCTGCACTGTCTTCTTGAGAATGAAACTGATAAAATTATGCAAGAATTCCATGCTGGAGACTGTGGTGGACATCTGTACTGGAAATCCACTGTGGACAAGATATTAAGGGCTGGTTATTACTGGCCCACTATGTTCTCAGATATGAAGAAATTCACAACATCATGCCACAAGTGCCAACTGTTTGAAGGCAAAAGACAGCTGCTGCCACTTCCTTTGAGGCCCATTGCAACAGAGAGACCTTTTCAACAATGGGGCTTGGATTTCATTGGAGAAATTCACCCCTCATCTTCAGGACAACACAGATGGATTCTAACAGCAACAGACTACTTCACCAAGTGGATTGAAGCTGCCCCATGTAAACAAGCAAATGACTCAGTGATCATTCAATTCTTAGAGAACAATATACTGGCCAGATTTGGCTGCCCAGACAAGATAATAACAGACAATGCTGCTGCCTTCAGATCCAAGAAAATGGTAAACTTTTGCCATAAATTTCACATTACTTTGGGCCATTCTACAGCTTACTATCCTCAGGGAAATGGTCTTGCTGAATCATCAAACAAAAGCCTGATAAACATCATTAAGAAAGTGCTGGAAGAAAACAAAAAGAACTGGCATAAGAAACTAGTAAATGCTTTGTGGGCAGACAGATTAACCACCAAAAGATCAATTGGGACCAGCCCATATGAGTTAGTCTACGGATTAGAGGCCAGGTTTCCCTCATCACTAGGGGTGCCAGTTATGAAACTTCTACAAGAAAGTCAAGCAGAGCCAAATGACATGCAAAGAAGGATCAACCAGATAATCTGTTTACAGCAGACCAGAGAACAAGTCTTCAACAGAGTGCAGATACTACAAGAGAAACTGAAAAAGGCCTTTGACAGAAGAACCAAAGCAGAAGACTTCAATCTAGGAGACAAAGTTCTAAAGTGGGATGCAAGAAGAGAAGACAAAGGGAAACATGGGAAGTTTGATTCTTTATGGAAAGGACCATTTGCCATCCAAGCAGTACAAGGTAATAATACTTATTTCCTTAAAAGCTTGACTATGACTGAACTAGATGAAGGTCCTGTCAATGGCAGGATGCTGAAGCACTATTATGATGGTTCAATATGTTAAGGATCCAAAGGTTCATTGTATATATGCAATTGTACATATTCTCTTTTGATTTACATTGTATAAAGAAATTTTCCCAAGAGCTGCAACTAGCAGCAACAGGCAGATAATATCAGAGGTTCTCCAAAAAAGAAGCACACCATTTTGACAGGTTACATGCATAAGATCTCAAAGATCAAGATGGACATCCAAGGAACAAGGCAATCTGACCTGCTGTTCTTGGTCTTTCAAAAGAAAAACCATCCCCATGTGGAGCCACTGTTGGATGCCTATAGTAATAGGTTTCATTTTTCATGATTGATTATTAAATTTCCAAATATGCTCTGCATTGTTAGCACAAAGATCCCATATTTCCAGGTAATCAGAGGTGTGTGAAATTACTTCAGATATTGAGGACCTTATTTCATTTTGTGGATGATTCAACAGTCTAAACTGGATCATGCCATGTTTCAATTTTGAGTTGTAGAATAGAGAAAGATGTCTGTCCAAACAGCTTAATCTTGGCAGACAAGTAGTTCAGGTAGAGAAACAAAGGTTCCCAAAAGTCTAATCTGGGACCTTGGAGGAGATAAGGGTAGAAGTAGATAGAGAGAAAAAGGAAAAAGCCAAAGAAAAGAAAAAGGCAATTGAGGGTTGCAAGTCCAAGTGCCCCTCCAAGAAGAAACAAAAAATGTTAGGTGAAATAGTTGGGTAGGCAGTTGTGGTTGCAGAAAGGATATGTTCACCATTACACAGTTGTCACAAGATGTTTTGCCAAGGCAATAGATATATCAGCAAACAAGGTGGTGAATTCCATGGACTCACAGCAAAGAGCATCACTAACTTCTCTTTTCCCCCTCTACTCCATCACTAACACCCCCTTTCTAAACCCCCCACCTTCACTTATACTAACTCCTAATTCTACTATTTAGCTCCCCTATTTTACCCCTACCCCTAATAATACTAACACTAAGGTGTATAAAGCCCCAAATCTTATGTATATTCCCTCCCCTAGGCATAATAGCCGAACATTCTTCAAAAAGGGACCATAATGGCATCTGGCCACTTTGGTGAACCTATTCCACCCCTTTCCCTTTTGCTGCAAGTCAATTTACCCTCAAATCACCTCTGCATTGGTAAAACCCTCTCCAAACCCCTTTGGCCTATAAAATCCTTTGCAAACCTTACAAAAATCAAAATCCGCCTTCGGCACACTCCCAAATGCGAGCGCAGGTGATTTGAATAAAAACATTTGAAAAAACCATACAAAACCCATAAACTTTAATATTTTCCGCCCATATTATCGAACGTGCACCTTCCTCCTCCGTCAGCCGTCGGATCAAGCCCATCAGATCCGACGGTCCTCATCAATATCGGAGCACATCCGATGGCCGCACGTTATGTCCCGAGAAGATGACGTTGCGCCTTGTCATGCCTCCGCCACGCGTCAAGCGCTCACCCATCTCGGAGCTCCGTCTGACACCCTCTGCGCCGTACTCAAACCGCCCCGAGAAACCGCGGCAGTTGAGGCTATAACCGTGACCGCTACGGTTTGACCACCACCGGTTCGCCGCTGACCCAGCGCCACGTCTTTCTCCGCTCGTACCCGCCTTTCTTATTGGTCCACCTCACTGCTGTCTGGGCTGCCACCTCACCGCCCCTTTGACCATTCACCCACTGCCACGTCCTCTCCGATGACGTCAGCTGACGTCACATCACCGTGACCCACCAATGACGTCATGCTGACGTCATCATAAAAAAACGCCAAGTTGGTAAAAAACCCATATTTACCAATTTTACCCGTGTTTTTCGTCATTTTACTGTTATGTCTGCTGAATGCTCTGCTTAACCGTTGCTGCCCGAATTTTCGCCAACCTGTGAATTCGACCAAGGCGACCGCTCCAGTACCTGCGTCACACCTTACCACGACCTCTGCACGTCGAATTACAGGTGCCTACTTCCTACAGGAGGCGAATTGGGACAGCCACCACAACACCAGCAACACAACAGCAAACTGCCAAGCAGACAACCCAATCAGCAAGCAAGGACAAAGGCAAACAGGTGGAACAACCACCTATATTAACAGAAGAACAGGTTGACACCTTGCTACAGCAGCAAGAAGAAATGGAAGAACGGGAGTTGGGGCAGCAACAAGATGAACCACAAACTAGTGGGCAGCAGCCATTACAGCAAGGTAAAGAGACAGAGTTGCCTGGTTCTACAGAACAGCAGCCCCAAACAGAGTTGCCTCCAAGAACAGACATAAATGTGGACAGCTCAGTCCTCCAAACACCTCAAAAGGAGGACTTAACCAGAAAGAGAGAGAGAGAGACTCCCCAGACTTCATCCTTTATCAAAGGAGAGAAGAGACAAAGATTGAATGACTCCCAAGAGGAGGACATGGCAGTAAGGCAGGCCATGGGCATGGGCCCACCCAGTGGAGAACTCTCGGCCAGCTCATCTCAAAGAGGACCAGATATGACAATGGGAGGAGAGGTCAGCTCTTCTGGCCAGCATAGAGAGGGGCACTCAAGTATAAAGCAACAGTTCATTGAAATCAAAAGAAGGAGTGATCCCATAAAAGTGCAACTTTATGATCACTTGTTAAAACTAGCCCCCAGCAACCAGCAGAGACTAATGTCTGCTTTTGATGTAAGTGAGGGCAAAATGATAATGAGCCATTTTATGCCCACAACTCTACATCCTCAGTCCACCTCAGACTATTTGAGAACAAATATGGAGGTTCTGGCTAAAGATATTCACCCCATGGATAAGATAGAGTTACACAAGCAAACGGGTGAAATGGTGTATGCCTCCCTGGCAGATGAGACACTGGAAAATTACAAGTTAAAGAGCAGCCTAGACAATACATCATCCCAGCTAGAATTGGAACGAGCATCCTCACAAGCCAAGGACAACAGGATCAAATCCTTGGAGGAAGTAATCATAGAGATAGGACATGATCCCAAGGATGTCAAAGGCATCCAAGAACTGCTGAAAATAAGGGATGCAGACATGGCAGCCCTAAGAAAGAAAATCAAGCTCCCGGCCACCATCCATCCACAAACAGATGAAGTTGCCCAGCAAAGGCAAGAAAAAGATACCACAGACTTGCTGGTATCCTTATACAAGGAGCTGGTTAGGACTCAAGACCAGCTAGGACAAACTGAAGCTGCAAAGGCAGCGCTACAAGAAGCCATGAAGCAGAAAGAAGAGGGCCAACCCTCCCAGCCTCCTCCTGTGATAATAAATCTTGAGGAAGCACCTCCGATCATCACTCCTCCCCCTCAGCAAACAGGAGCTACAGCATCATCCACAGCCCCCACAACAACATCAGAGCAAGCTGCTAGCCTAGATATGCAGAAGCTACAAGCAGAGATCCGAGCTATGGAGGCTCAAATGAAAGAGCTGGATGGGCTCAAACAGAACTTGGCTAATGTTCATGAGAGATTTGATAAAAGCAAACAAAATGAGGCAGCCAAGGAAAGAGAGGTGAAAACCCTTAAGAGAAGGATTGCTGAGCTGGAAAAGGAGCTTGCACTGGAAAGGGTGACAGCTGACATGAAAGCAGTGTTGTGGAGCAACATTGGGAGATCCATTGCCAAACAGTGGCAATACATTGAAACCATGGATGAACAAATGGTGCTCATCACCAAAGCTAACAAAGAGATACAAAGAGCAAGGGCAAGCCTTGGGCACATGCCAGAAGCAGCTACCAGGATGATCAATATCCTGAATTACAAGACCAGCACTCAATTGGCCACCATGGGAATCAACAACAGAACAGAAACAATTGCCATAGCCAAGAGAGTTGTTACTCTGAGAAACTTGATTGGAACCTTGGAAAGAAGGACACAAGACATGCAGACAGAAATCAACAGGTTCCTGGAGAAGTTTGTAACACTGCAGAACAGAGGCCTCCCCAACATTTTGAGCAGCGTGGGTAGACTGCTCACTTTGGACAACTATAACAAGAGAATTGATGCCCATGCTGTGGCAGAGATTGCAAAAGCTCCCAGCAGTTCAAAGGACACAGGGCCAGCCACAGGGCAAATGATGTATGACAGAGTGGAGAACCTGTTTTTTCTCATGAATGAGATAGATCATCTGTTTGATACACCACCCAATTTCTTTAAGTTCACAGAGGCAGATGAGACTCTAGGGGCAATTTTGGCACATCAACTGCCCACACAGGATGTCTGGAGGCATTTGACTCAGACAATTTTGACAGGACAGAACCAATAGCGCAGAAGGAAAGAAACAGGTACATACAGCGACAATTTTGGGAATCAATACCCACAGGAAAGGACAAGAGGCTGAGCCAACTCAGCCAGACCAATGACTCACCACCGGCAGCAGTCAAAGTCATAATGGACAGGTCCGATATACAGTGTACCAGCCTACAGTCGGGTTCTCCATGCATTAACTCCAAATATTCAGACCGACTTAGCTATTCCCAGTAATCTGAAATATCTTCTGACAGAGCATTAAAATGCCTGTACTATGTATTAAATGTTGTATTAAATTCTGCCCATAATATCTTAGATAGTTGGTAAGGAAGTAAATCTGAGATAACCGAGGACTCAGATATTTTGTAAAGAACGACTAGTATATATTGACCCTTCACAGCAGTGAAAAGGGTTGGTTGGTTAATTGATATTTGGAATTCTCCTAGAAGAGCTCTGGCTCATTGTAATATTTTCAGAGAAACTAATACAAAGGAAGCATGGAATTTCCAAGGCCGAGTGTTATCTGATGTCTTGTGGTGAAGGATGCATGTTACAGGATTCCATGGGTGTTGCATAAGACTATAAGTATTCTCAAATCTCTTTGTCGTGTCTGTTTTGAGTCTTTTGTTCTCTTTACTGTTCTTATGTTTACACTTGATAGCAAAGTGAATGATTAGTACCAGGATTTAACCATGTTTACCCTGGACTCAAACTGAGCTATTATAAATGTTTTCCTCTTATACAGTAACAGGATTGTAATTCTTAATTGCTGCAATTCAGAACTGTGTTTTTATTATAACAGTCATTCTCAGGGATTCAACTCTGCCCCTAAGACATCTGTTTTCTCCTCTTAAAGCTATCTGTTGGGAACATATAAATAAATAGTGAAAATTCTTTAATGCTTTCACTGTTCGTGCTAACTGTTTCCAGTCTTTTAATCAAAAATCTGTTTTATTAAACACCCAAATGGCCCTGTAAGTCCCATCTTTCATCCCAAAACTTCAAACACTTACAGCTGCAGACTCCATTGCCCAATGGTACTCAACTTCTCATAAAACTACTTCACCAGAACCTGAAAGGAATTTTCACCAACCAAACACAAACAAAACACAGTGCATAATAGCTAGCCTAAAACCCTACAACAAACAGCTACAAATCATAAAGAGAGAGCCCTCTCTGATCGCTGTTTGGCTAGAAACAGTGATTAAAAGATTGGTTAGTGGTTACCCCGGCCGTATTCCCTTGGGAGTCATAGGGAACAACCTGGGTGTTAACACCCCACATGGCCACATTGTCGCTTCCAGGATTGACAATTGGCCTACCTATATGGCTCTTTTCAACTAGTGTCGTTCAGAATGCCACCATTCCTGAGCAGTCGAGTCAACAGTTAGATCAGACAAGAGTTGCCTCCCAGCCTTCTACTTCATCTTCCTCTCCTCCTTCCTCTTCGCTTGACGGAACTGGTCGGTCAAAGAACCGGGTTCCTAAGGAGAAGAAGGAGAAGAAGAAGAAAGAAAAGAAGCAGAAGGAGCCTAAGGCGACTGGGGGCAAACAATCGTCATCTAACAAAAATCCACACACAACACTCGTAAGGCCTAAATCGCCATGCGTCATATGCAGGGGAGACCACTTCCATAGATATTGTCTATGTATCCCCCGGATACTAAGAGACTGGTCCCCCCGTTTGCACAATTCGGTAGCATCGACCTCTGATAGCCATGTCGATTGTTCACCATCAACTAGTGGGAGTGAAGCTCCAGGACAGAGCGGGAAAGCTAAATTTCCCTGCAGACTGTGTGAAGGTGATCACGCCATCCACCGTTGTCCCTTCTTAGACGAGGCGAAAAGAGTTCTGGAAGATCGCCCGATATTACGAGCGAATCTTCCTCCTGGATATCAAAAACTCTTGCCAAGTCCCTCGCTAGTTGAGAATCCGGTTGACCCGCCCAGGTGGTCAGCCGAAGCACCTGTCATTGAAGATGAACCGTCTGAATCCATACCTGACGAAAGTCTAAAGGTTGAAACGACAGTTGACCCGGTTTTGCCTTCAGAGGCTCTATCTTCGGATGACACCATCACAGAGGAGAATAAAGACGACACCATCCAAATTCTCTTCATCAGCACTGACTCTGATGATCAAGGGGGCAATGCCACCATTCCTTTATCGCAGGAAGGAAGTTCATCAGAGCGCTATCCGGCCGTTTACTCGGTCCCACCACCAAGCAACCTGGTTGTGTCCTTTGACTGGAACCAACTAGGCAGACCCCGCTTGCCAGCTAGCATACCATTCAGAATTATTGTCCAAATATATAGAATGGTAATGGCTGGTACAGTTATTGATGAAGGGGCATTTGTGAGTATCCTTTCCTCTATTGCTTGGAAAGCGCTTGGTTCGCCTGCACTTTCGCCTGAGATGAGAAATCTATCAGGCTTTGATAAGGGAACCAGTCGCCCTTCAGGGATCCTCCCCAATGTGCCAATAACATTGAAAGGGAAGACCGTTCAAATGAACGTGATGGTCGTTCAAGGACCCTTGGATTATAACCTACTCCTTGGACGAGGATATATATATTGCATGGGAGCAATAGTCTCCTCACTCTTTAGAGTAATGTGTTTTCCGCATGAAGGAAGAATGGTCAAGCTCGTGGACCAACTTTCGTTTCCTGGATCGTACATCGCAAATAGTCGTATACCATCCCTAAATGGTCTATTCACGCAAGAAGTGTCTCAACCCACGGTCCATCCTCCTGATGTGCGCGAGTAATCCGGGAGGACATGACTGGAACTCAGGGGGCATGTGTCCTGATCTGCTTCGGCAGAGAACTTTGGGTATAAGGTAGGTTTCCGCGGGAGAATATGACTAGTCTGTACCCCGTCCGTCTAGGAAAGAGGGTTTTTCTAGAATAAGATTCTTTTGTCAAAGTTATGTGAGTGGAATAATCTGCTTTTCACTCACCTTTGTCTATTTCGGTAGGCATTGCCGAAGAAGTGTTTTGTTTAACGAGACAATCTTTAGGTAACCTGAAAAAGGTAGGCCAAAGAAGCGTTTTGATTAACGAGACAAACTTTGGGTAACCTGAAAGAGGTAAGCCTCCCTCAGTAACACAAATGTTTTGTCTTTGAGTAGTGTTCTTCTCTTGTTGCAAGTAGCTGCTCTCTTGTCGCAAGTAGTTGTTCTCTTGCGATCTTGCAAAAAATCTATTGAAAGTTGGACTAACGAGAAGACAAGTAGCTGCTCTCTTGTGACCTCGTATAGACCCGTTAAAACTGGACTAGCAAGATGACAAGTAGCTGTGAACACCCAAAGAAAAGCAGAGGTGAGAAGAAGGGGGGAAACCTTGAAATTGTATTTTATACCTGGGGGCATGCAAACCTTTTGGAGTGCAAGCAAAGAGCGGTTATTTATCTGTTTTTTGGGTTAGCCATTTCTGAACTTGCATAAAGAAAGGATATGGAGTAAAGCGTAGTGAGATGAAACTCCTTAAAAAATAGCGATCTCACATGAGACAATCTTATCATATGACTGGTATTTCGAGCAGTTTTACCGCGGAATTTATGCTCGTTAAAAAATAGAAAAGAGAGATCCGAGCAGTTTTAACGCGGAATTCATGCTCGTTAAAAAATAAACATAAGCTTTGAGCAGTTTTAGCGGCGCATTCAAGCTCGTTAAAAAATAAACCCATTCCGGTAAATAACTAGTGAAGTATGTAACCTGATCAACCATAAAAGCCTTGGTCGTGTTTGTGTACCGTCACCTCCACTTTTCATTTGGCCGATCGTTTACCTCCATATGATTGTTTACCCATTTTGAGGAACAGCTGCAAAGAGTGATTTCACCTAGCCATCCTTGTGACACTGCCGTGATTGGAAAATTCCAACCTGTACCTGGAATCAGCTGCTATCCCTGTTCATCACTCGTTCCTCAAAAGACGAGTCTTCTTTAAGCTCTTTTCAACTGACTCGTAAAATATGAAAAGATTGCCGAGTTCTGGCCTTCCAGCTCGTTAAACGACCGGAAGAGCTATCCCTCCTCTAGATTTTAATCTTTTTGGACCTGAGGGATTATTGCACAAAAAGATCGAGCGCTTGTTTTGTTCGGCTCGTTAAAAGTACCGAAAACTCATCCCTTCTGTATTGTTTTATACTTTTTCGGACTTAAGGGATTAGATGACGAAAAAGGAATTTTGGAGTTAACTTTATGTACCTTTTCAGACTCTCTAAAAATGAAAAGGGCCAAGTTTTCCTTGTCGTTAGACTCGTTAAAATCACTAAATAGCGACAAACTTGTCTTTAGACGAGAACGAGTTTCACTATCGCTAGGCTCGTTAAAACATAGCGATGGGCTTGCCCGAAGGGCAGGTTATAGAACAAGCATATGTTATCCTCCTCAAGGTTGAAAAAAATAAAGAGGTACTGGTCAGCAATGACTAGGGAAAAATTGGGAAAAATCAAGAAGTCTTTGATGGTAGCAGGTCGCTCTTGAACATGACACTTTTCCTCCGTACCACATCGGGTTGGGTTGTTTCATTCACCTGTCACATCACCATGGTCTTGCCAACCATCCATACTTGGGGTAATGCTACCAATCCATCGCATCAGTGTCGCCATATGTTCAAGAGAAGTCGTTCAGAAAGAGTCAACCAGGTCCCATCCACTGCCATACATTATCCTTCATCGATTTCATGACCGCCACCCTGAATCATATGTCACAGATTGTTTTCACCTCCACTAAAATCATTAGCTCCGTTCCGTGTCACTGATGTGGGATTCATTAAGGCCCTCCTTTGACGGATCGCTTCTTGTCGACATCAGCTCATTATCCGAGAAGTTGATCTAGGAACAAACCCTTCAGTACTTTGAAGCTTGCATGCCTCAATGGCAAGTTTCTCACTTCTGGCGACAGGTATACATCAATGACCTTCGACCAGAAGATTTTGCGTGGTGTTCGACACCAAGTCCTTTATTCACACCACGTGAATTGTACTGCAGTACCTTGAGGGTCATTATCATTATCGGTGATTCCTCTCGCGCTTGTTAACGGTTTACATCATTGACCGGTAATCAAGCGATGTCTTTCCATGTTCGACTTCAACACAATTCTCACATGGATCGACTTGTACTTAGAGTGAAGATCGAACAAGTTTGAAGACCTCGGATCTAGTTTCATCCATCCGGGCTGCGATATATATTCAGGAAAATAAAGACATTTGACATGTACATCATTGCAGCAGATGATCATCCTACTCAAAGGATGGTAGTTTCGCCAGAACTATCAGTCTACCATCAGACAATCGTCTGTTCTATGTACCAAAATGTATTTATAAAGCTGAGCATGGGAATGCCCACCTCAGCTAGATCATGAAAGCAGAATGAATCATAATGTATTGTATTGTATCTTATTACAGGTCTCCTCCCAGCAAATGGATGAACTTCGGACTCCCTTGGATAAAGCATTTCACCCGATAAATGGCCTCATACTTTAGGGGGCAACTGTTATAGACATTTTTGTGCCTTGCATCACTGAGCATGAAATTTCAATAATTAAGGGATCCAAAGTCCCTAAACATGTTGTTGCTACCCCTAGAGGAACAAGGCCAGCAAACCACAACAGTTTACAAAAGTTCTCCACCTGAAAACACTCAAAAACAAGGCAATTCTAGATCATGTCAACTACTCCATTGAGCATCTGCACTGAATGTCAACTTCTCCACTGTCTACCTGCGCTGAATGTCAACTGCAAAGAAGGCTACCTGCACTGAGCGTAACTGGACAAGTGGCAGGCTCATTTCTCAAGGTGTCAATGCCCAGGAAGCTTCCAAAATGACACTTGGATATGGGAATTCAACTGGTGATGAGTAAGAGGTTCCGAATCTCCAAGTGGAAGCAAGAACCTCCAAGTGGACTCAAGAACTGAAGTGGGAGAGGACACTAGTCAGTTTCATACCAGCCTGAAGCTGACTCATCCTTTCTCCAAAAATCCTATATATAGATCTCTCTCATGAGGTCAAGGGAGGCTGGAATATTGTGAATGCAAAGAATTGTTGTTGGTTTGTGGTTGGATCATTAGGTGTTTATGCTTTGAAAGGGGCTGAAGAAGGAATTCCATTCTGCTGGGAAGGAGATGCTGGGTTGGAACCCTATGGGTTGTATCTCTTTCTGAACCTTGTTTGTCAATCAATAAAGCTTCTTGGTTCTTTCCTATATGCTGGTGTTTATTGTATGATTTGCATTAGTGTATTTGATTTACTTCTAATCCTGAATCATTTATGAATATGTATATTTGTCTTTGTGTTGTGCCCTTCTCTTATTGCAAGTAGCTGTTCTCTTGTCACAGGTAGCTGTTCTCTTGTGATTTCGTGGAGCAAGCGAGGAGGCGAGTAGATGTGGACACCCAAAGAGGAGAGGATCTAGATCGAGGGACAACCGGAAGATAACGGTAAGTCTACCAATCTCCTCTCTTTCATATTTCATAAAGGAAGAAACTGAAGTAGCTGTATTCGTTTGTTGCTAAGGTACTATCACACCTTAGGTGGATAGGATCGTCCTGCATAGGCATTTTTCCCCACAACAATTATGATTACGGGCAGAACTCTGCATGACTCACATAGCTGGTTTAATATGTATGAGAATTAGTCTTGGCACAAAGTCACAGTTACAGAGAACAGAGAACATATGCAAGTTGCAACCATTAGATTCAAAATCCTTTTTGCTTCACTATATAAGAATGTTGAATATATAAATAATTTTCAACTTGACTTTGATTTGCCATCTTGATTATCATTTTCTTTTGACAAATTGAAACTCTCATACACGATAACTACCTCTCATCATTTTTCTAGAAATTACCAAAAATCCTCATTGATGTCTGAAAATTTATTTCCTGGAAAGATTGCTCCCTAAAAAAATGAGAGTGATGAAGAATCAAATCAAAACTGAGGGTGAGGAAGAATCAAATCAAAACTAAAAGTAAAGAAACTCTTCTCCTTACGAGAACAGAGAAAGGAGAAGAGGGCCTTTAACATACCTCAGGTAAAGTTCTCCTTCACTCTATATTATGACTATTTCAAATCTAACTATTTGGGTGGCTAGACAAATCACTAACGCTGGCCTCTCAAATTCGTACCTTCCATTTCAACTATTATTCATTCATTACTCGCCAGGTTAGGAAACTTCTAAGTAAAGAATAAGGGTTACAAGCATATCGAAGAGTTGGGCATTGGTTTTCAAACGAGGAGCATAAGCAGGAGAAGGGACTGAGGGAAGCAGATCCAAATATTTTTAATCAAATACAGGTATAACTTGTAAGTAGGAGGCAAATTCTATAACAACCTCCATTCTTTGATTTATTTAAACATAGCTAAAATTTATTTACTGCACATAATAGATCCCTATCCCTAAAACTTCAAACAACTTACCGAAACAGCCATTAAAATTAAAATAAATGAAGGAAAGATGGTTGGCCGTCTACAGTTCAAAGAAAACAAAAACAGAGGCTTCAATCCAATGCTAAAACATGGAGGAAAACAAGTGGGTATCAATACCTTATATGTGGTGCCTGCACTGTAGCCGTTGAGGCAATTCCTCCGCCTAGGTAGACGACTCTCTTTTTTTAATCTAAATCAACATTTTGAATATTGAAAAATAATAAAAGCTTGACTAATTCAATATTTTGGGTGCTCGAGATGTTTTTGATTGATGGCATTGAATCCATTTCCACCATAAAAAACATTCAAATACTGCTACTACAAGATTTTTAAAATCTTTTTTGCCCAGATTCTGGCCACTTTTGGTTGTTCAGGAAATTCCTCCGCCTTGGTAGACGACTCTTTTTTTAATATAAATCAACAATTTGAATATTGAAAAATAATAAAAGCTTGACTTTTGTTTATTTAAAAAAAAACATAGAATTTATCTATTTATTAATTCACTCCAATTCCCCAATATCTTCTCTAGAAAACAATGGAATTTCTTACACGGTTTTGATAAAATATGGCCAATTTTTTTTGGAAATTTGGGTTAGAATTGTCAAGCTTCAGGATTTTGGATTTTGGTGTGGCATAGGTTTTTGATGGTGCTGAATCATTTCCACCATAAAAAGCGATTCAGTTGATTTAAATAAAAATATCAATAGATCAACATGGTATTGAAATATATGAAACCATAACATCATATATAGGAAAACAAAGAACTCTTTGCATTAATAGAAATGAAGTGAGTTACAAAAAAAATAGGTGTTGATCTTGTAAAAGAGCTCTTCCGAGTTGACTTATCCTTTCCTTGTCACAAAGTGCACCTCTAATCACCCTAAAGCATGGAAATATATCTCTCACATCAACAACATAAGGGTAGAATCACTATTCAAAAGCCAACAACAGACAACCAGGTGCTTGTGGAATGAGGTAAACATATAGGTGAAGGAGGTAGCTCATGAATTCTTATCCTTTTACCCATCTAGATTTGAGATCCACTCTTGATGGGGGGATGAGCTCAAGGGATAAGGGATGAAAACTTTGAGGTAGGATAAGATAATATTCTAGACTTTTATCTGAGGTAATTAGTCACAACAGATCCTAGAAGCTTCTGGAAGAGGAAGCTTCGAGATGTTGATGAAAAAGGTCAATGTGAGCCTGTAGACCACACTTATAATATCTTGGGAATACCAGGACAATCTCTAAGAAGGTAGTTGTAACACCCTCCTCCCACATCTACCCAAGTAACCAACCAACGAGGGTAAACATGTGATGAGAAATTACTATGATATGATTCAACCTCCTAAGTTACATTAAGGAAGTGGAATCGATGGAAACAAACCATACCAGACCTTCTGCACTTGCTACGGGACTCCCGAAATCCATCCCAGTCATTCCCCTCACCAACCCATGGGTCCCACTGAGCTTTTAGATCTATAAATCCATGGACGCTCCCTTAATATGGACAAGGGTACGTCTGAGAACCTCTGGATGCATGCACAACATGGGTATGCCTATGCCCAGGGATGTTTCTGCTCATACCTGTGCCTACGACTCTGGGATTTGTTCCATTTTCAATCCTAGAAGCTAGGTCACTACCCAAAAACCACTGTAACTTTCAGAATCCATAAATTACATAATGACAAGACTTACAAATAAAAAATTGACTCCAGGACTAGGCCTAACCATCCCCAACTCGGACTGATATTCTGTCAAACACTTGGCATCAATGCACTCTATAGGAAATGAATACAAGACAAAGCATAAAAGACTATTATCTCATATGATACTGGACAAGAAGAGTCACCAACCTCTTCCCTTAACTGTTTTGACATCAATTAGGTCTTGCACCCATTTTCCTTTCAGTTACAAGTAAATACTTGAAATAACCACGACAATAACTACTCATATAACCATGCTTATAACCAACATTAAACCATGAAAATAACAATGAGACAACAACCATTAAGTCCACATATTAGCAAGTAAAAAAGCAAGGGATCTTATCTTTTATTAAACATAGGCAAAGCCGACCAGGTTCGGGACTTCCAGATACCACCCGACCACAGTGATGAGGCTCATCAATAGGTAAATTATATGGGCCTTAATGCCACTCTCCAGCTTATTAAAATAAACTTTTATCACATTTCTTTACATATTTTATTATATTTTTCTTAGTGAGAAGGGTAAAGATGAGATTTTATGTCATGTGGCCTAATGTGCATCAATTGCATGATTTGGAGTGGTTTTTGGCTAATTTAAGTGCAGGAATTAGAAGTAGACAAGAAAGAGAGATTTTAGGAGATTGGGTCTCCCTCCTTAACTCTTCAATCACTTGAAGGTTTCCTCCACCAGATCTCATCATCTCGGAGTTACAAGAAGCCAAGCCCACTGAGTTCATTGGCATCCAAGCCACTGATAGTTGAAGACAATTTAATCTTGATTTTGGGAGCCAAACCTCCTTAATTTTAAGGAAGTTGTTGGTAGCTTCAACTGTATAAATAAGAAGTCCTAGGACCTCATTATGATTCGACTTTTCATCGTAGCCAAGAGGAAATTTTGAGCTTAAGATATTGTGACTGTTATTTTAATGTTATTTTTGACATTTTGGTGATAATGAAAATGGTTTCTTTGATCGAACACTAAGTTGACTCAAAGGGATGAAGCTCTTGGGTTAGGGCCCAACCCTAGCAGTAGAGGATCCTCTTCTTTTTATACATGTATCCTTAGATTAAAATCATAGATTAGTTGCTGAAATTATTTTGGTTTTGTTGAATTTGCAAGTCTTTGAATGTTTGGTTAGTTTCTCTTCTATTAGTTGGAGAAGTAGATCAGTTTTACAGTAGTGAAAAAAAAACTTTAGAAAAGCTAGTGACAGTGGCTTCATCCTCATCTCCTTCATGGAATCATGATTTGAGGGCCCCACTCTCACAGCCCCAAAAACAGAGTTATCTTTTAGTTATTACATACCTTATGTTTTCTTGTCAGGTAGACCATTGTTAATGATTTCTTAGAAGCACCTGCAATTTCATTTTGGTTGCTTAAGTTTGTTGTGGATTAGAAAACATTCCATTCCATAGATTTGATCCACTAGCCATCAACAAATCAATTTCTCAAATTCAACTCACCTTTTCCACATTTACATAAAGTTGTGCATAAATGAAGAAATGAATATGCGTTGTTGCAGGAGTTTTTTATTTGGAGGGAGGAACTCATTCCACCATCCTCATCTAAACTTTTTTCCACCTCTCACCAAACCCTACCAATCACCAATTTAGATTTTTGTTTTGTAGCTATTGTGGACAACCACCTTGAGAAAATCCAACCACCCTAAAGATTTGGGCTGATCCTTGGGTAGTGTGCACCTTCCCCATACCTTATTCTACCATCATGCACCTTCCCAACACTTTCTTTCACCTTTTCTACCGTCCTACAACTTTGAACTAAGTTTCTTGTAGTAAACTAGGACATCCTGTAGTAACTACAAGAAATCCTGTAGCAACTATAGGAAACCCTGTATCAGCCTGTTTTAGACTGTTTTGCGCAGAAATAATGATCAAAGCCTAGGGTAGGACTTCAACTTGATCTCCATATCTCTCAATGCCAAATTTTTACTAGTTTTCCCATATTTTCCTCTCCTTCAAAAGATCAACTTGATTAGTTTAACATTTACATTTCTAAATTGAAAACCAAAACTCTTTTCTACAATATTTAGCTAATGCATTCGTACATCAATCTTGGAAATGTTAGGATCATTTCCATGCCTACTTAGTCTAGATAAATAGATGATAGAATGCAAGGTTAAATAAGGTCTCTTCTGCAAGTAATATGTGTTAATTCCTAGCTCGGTGATTTCATGTCATTTTCATAGCACTTTCTATTGAGCACTTTCATTTCTTTAAGATTAGGCAAGAATTTACTTTCTGCATTAAAGATAGCTTTACATTCAGTAGTCAACCTCCTTCTAGTCAATAGAAGACTGGTTTGAAAAACCCTAGTGGTCTATTGCCCCAGTTGAGATGTACCAAGAGTAGACTGGTGCATCTGTTGTGCATATAGCACTATCACCTCCAAGTTTGTACGAACCCTGGGTGGATAAAGTAAAGTTGGTTGCCCTAGTAGTTGCAACATCCTTTCTGCAATATTGGTGCTCATCATATTTTGGTGTCATTTCCGGGGAGGTGTCTATGTAGATGTGATTTATGTTTTCCTTTTTGTTTTGCATTCAATAGATAATTGGAATTTATGCTTTCTTTCCATTCGATAAGTAGTTCCATTCAACAAATAGTTGCAATTTCTGCTTTCTTTCCATTCTGCAAGTAGTTCTAAAGAAAACTTAGAAGAAAAAAAACAAATTTTTTTCAAGCCTCATAGGAGTAGAGAGAACTTAGGAAAATTTCTGCCAAATACCCCCACACCATTAAACAACCAAGATTCCCTCTTTTTCAGTGGTTGTGAGCTAGAGGACCCATTAAGCGAACAACTAGAGATCTTTGAAGAGCCTATTGGGGAAGAAAAAGAAGAAACCATTCCACCAACCTACACTATTGTTATAGACATTTTTGTGCATTACAGCATGAAGCATGAAATGTCAATAATCTAAAGGGATCCAAAGTCCCTAAACATGTTGTTCCTACCCCTAGAGGAACAAGGTCAGCAAACCACAGCACTAAATATCAGTTCTCCACCTGAAAACACTCAAAAACAAGCTAATTCTGGATCATGTCAACTGCTCCACTGAGCATCTGCGCTGAATGTCAACTGCTCCACTGTGCACCTGCGCTGAATGTCAACTACAAAGAAGGCTACCTGCGCTGGGTGAGTTTGGACAAGTGGCACAGTCATTCCTCAAGGTGTCAATGCCCAGGAAGCTTCCAAAATGACACTTGGATCAGGGAATTCGACTGGTGATGAGTAAGAGGGTCTAAATCTCCAAGTGGAAGCAAGAACCTCCAAGTGGACTCAAGAACTGAAGAATAACTGAAGTGGGAGAGGACACTAGTCAGCTTCATGCCAAGCTCAAGCTGGCCCATCCTTTCTCCAAAAATCCTATATATAGATCTCTCTCATGAGGTCTAAGGTGGCTGGAATCTTGTGAATGTAAGGAAGTGCTGTTGGTTTGAGTATAGAACTATTGGGTGATTTGCTTGAAGGAGGTGAAGAGGAGATTTCTTTCTGCTGGGAGGTGATGCTGGATTGGGCCTTTTATGGTTGTATCACTTCCTGAAATTTACTTCTTCCATTAATAAAGCATTTGAGGTTCTTCTATATGCATGTGTCTCAATTGTGTATTGTTATACTTGTGTATTTGATTTATTCTAATCCTCGAATCAATTATGAATGTATGCTTCTTGTAGTTTCCCTCTCTTGTTATTTTGCAGGATCTTTGTGTAGCTGGGCCAGTGAAAGAGCAAGGAGCCGGGAGCAAGCAGTAGGGAGAGAAGATTGGATCAATCATTAGCGGAAGACATCGGTTAGTGGATCTCTTCCTCCTCTCTCTTACATCTCATAAAGAAGTAATCTCGAATAGCTTTGCTTTGATTGTTGCTGAGGTACTATCACCCTTAGAGTGGGATAGGGTCATTCCGTATTGGATACTTTTCCCAACAAAAAGTTGGCGACTCCGCTGGGGATCATATCTTGTTGGTTATTTGTGTTTTTGCTATTCATTTCATAAACACAGGGAGTACCGAATCGAACTGCATTTGGAGCTTTCAAATGCAAAGTAGAGGGCAGCTACTCTAGCTCAGTTTCTGGGCATGTTTACGATTTGAAGAGATGATCCACAAGGACTCTGAATAGCTCTTAGTGATAGCTTTTCATCCTCCTTTTCATCCCTTAGTGTGTACTGGATTGATAGCTTCTGATTTGGCCAAAAACTGTGAATTTTTGAGCAATCTATGACCCGGAAACTGAGAAAAACGAAAGTTTATCTCTTCAGTGCAGGCACTGTGAAGGCAGTCTGCATTTCAGCGCAGATCCCGAAGGGGCTACCTACGCTGAATGTCAAACTGACACTGTATCACCTGCGCTGAACTAGTTTTGCATTGTGCTACTGGGGTTCCCTGCTGTTTATTGCCCTGTTTTCATCCTTGTTTTTGCAGCCTGTTGTCAGTCAATGTACCTATCTGAAACCAACTTTCCTTGCCACTATTCTGCCTCGGTTGTATAAAGAAACTGTATTTTTTCTTTGTGTATTTCTTGTATCATTTGCAGTTTCCCATAACGAAAGTGAACTAGTCTTGATGTGGCCTCTTAGATCTAGACCTGTGATAAAGTGTCGTTTTGATCTTAAGAGTTAGTTTGTTTGTTGTTCATAGTTGATTGAGCTTTTACTTTCGTCGTATGGTTTGAATTTATATATTTCTAGTGTCGAAACAAGTAAATCTTAAGGTGTCTTTTGATTTTGGACAAGCTTGTTTGCTTTCACTTGAAATTGAATTCAAAATTATACAACAGCTTTCTTTTTGTATTACATCAACATTAAGAAAGAGAAAAGAAATACCTGCATTGTGCATGTGCATTTTGACAATTTTGCATGTTGATTTAGGAAAAAGTGCATTAGTGTATTCTCTTTGATCTGTGTGAAAAGATGATGTCTTTCTTTTCCCTCAGTAGTTAAGATTTTCATAAGTCGAAAAGATTGAAAAAGCTTGCTTCTCATCTTAGACTGCATTTAGGAATTTGTATCAAACATCTCGTGGTGAACCTTGAAAGGCAAACTTTAAAAATATCAACTTAAAATATATTGAATGAACCTAACAACGCTTTGAAACATAACGCAAACACATAGAGGTCTAAGCTAGAGACGTGTTCCGACGTCGTTAAACGTAGTGACTGTCGATCTCGAAGAAGGTGGGTGATTCCTCCTGAGAGTCGGTGGCACTAATACGGAATTGTGCTCCTACGTACCGTCGCATATATATTGGAAGACCCCTATAGGCATATATCTTTTATCCATAGGAAGCCGTGTCGGCCACCCTACTGATCGCAATGCAGTGAACACATCATTCACGAAGATTGACCACTCGTACCGTAAAACGTATTCTGTGGTTTTGCGAAAGGTTTGGCACACCCTCTGCCTAGATCTCCAGAGCAATTTATTTTGGCCTTTTTCAAACTCTATAACTGAAAAAGTCCATCCGAGCATTTGTCACTTTGGGCTCGTTAAAACATCGAAGGAGACTAGAGTCATCTTTAGTTTTTTCTCGACTCTTAAAATGTGAAAAAGCAAGTTGTGTCTAAAAGCATCTAATAAAATTCATTCAATTCGGAAACACAAATTTCCCCTTTTTATATTTTGGTTGATCGAGTAATCCGCAATCGTGGAAGAAATTCAATTAAAACCCCGTCGTTCGCGGAGGCTTACGAGTCAGCCGTCTTTGTCTCCAGAATCGAAAACAGTACGGACAAAGCGAACTCGTTTAACCGGTTCAAAATCTCCTATAAAAGTTAGAACAAGTGTTCCAACTGCATCTGAGGTTCCGGTTACTCCAAAAATTTCTGGAAACCCTGCCTCTATAGAAGAAGTTCAACAGCCACAGAAGGGCAGTAATACTGATCCTTGTCTGGGGGCAAATACTTGTATAACTGAACCAGTTCCATCTGTAACCGGTCCAGAGAGTTTTGTTCCTCAAACCGCTGTCACTGTCGAAACAACCACTTCTTCGGCACCAGAAATATTTTACGGACCTGACGGTCTTCCTCTTCCATCGGGTTTGATTGCGATAGAGGAAATTGCAGAGGATCTGCAAGCAAGTACTCCAACCCATTTTGGAGTCGGGGTCACTCTATTTCCTTCATCAGAAGTTAATCCACCACAGGTGGAAGTTCCTGTAGAATCGCTAGGCAATCTATTGGATAGACTTAAGATGTCTGAACAACCGTCATCATCTAGGACTATGTCAAATGACACAGCGACAGCAGAAGCCCCTGCCGTCACTCCGACGATGTTTGCTAGCATACCAGCTGTCCCAACTAGATCACAACCGCTAGAAGGAGTCCACCAAGGGACTATTTCGACAGTATGGTCTGTTCCAGTTTGTTCATCCGGAGTAGTATCCAGCAACTCTTACGTTGAAACTCGACAGATTGATCCTCATGGAGGTCAATTTGGGCCATCCAGTCCTCAAGGACTAACAATCCCTCTGAGTTCCGAATTGCTACCGTATGGGGGGCAGTATGCCCTTTCATTACCTCCTCCGGGAGGATATCCATACAGTAGTTCTCAACAGTATTCAGGTTATACAGGAATTGCATCAAGTAGTTGGGTACCTATGCTACCTCAACAACCAAGGGTTGTATATTCTATGCAACAGTGTGTACCTATGACGAACATCCCAACCACATCGGCTATTGTAACAGTGTCACAAGTCCAAGCGATACCTGTTGCATGTCAACCTCAGATTTCTCAGGTTGTAATGCAACAGCCTCTTGAACATGGGTCACAACCACAATCGCCAACTGGTGGGGCGACACAGGTCCAAACGGGTACAATTACCCCACACCTTGGTCCAACGGTTAGCATAGCACAACAGAACATGGCTTCACAACCATGGCTAGTGCAATACCAACAACCACAATTCCAGCAAGTATACCAAGGTTCTGAGCAGCAGATCTTTGCGAACAGTGGACAACCGTATATCCAAAATGGTCAAAACCAACCACTTTACAGTGGTCAAGTCCACCAACTGTATCAGTCATACCAACATCAATTACATTATGCTAGTATGCAAAGGCCCACTGCTCAAGCGATTCCATCGTACCCTGGTTATGCTTCGCCTAACCTGAATCAACAGTTACCGTTCGTGGCAACTTTAGAGTTACCTGATTTACACCGGTAAACAAACGATCCGATTGCTTATGCCCCTTGGTGGCCAGCGATTCCTCATAAACTTCCATCTGAAATTCCTAAATTCAATGGAAATCCAGGTGAAGACCCATTGAATCACGTGATGACTTTTCATCTGTGGTGTTCGTCGAACACCCTAAACGACGATTCGATAAGGCTTCGCCTTTTTCAGAGGACATTGAAAGGTCCAGCGGCTAAATGGTATATTGAATTGCCAAGAGCCTCTTTCGACAACTTTAGCTCCCTAGCCACGACTTTCTTAACCCATTTTCAATTATCGATAAGGTATGAAACAGGAACAAAAATATTAACCAACTTCAAGCAGACAACTGCCACCCATATATCTGATCATATACATGAGTGGCGTCGTCGTCGTAGGATGGTGAAAACATACGTTCCCGATCAGCTATTAGCTGAATGGTTTATAAAGTCGTTACTTCCTGCTATTACGGAAGATGTGGCCAAGGGGGGAGTCGTAACAGAGGAGCAAGTCATTGCTCATGCACAGTATTTGGACTTAGTTTATACTCAGTCTGGCACGCTCTACGAAAAAATACCTGACACTCCTAGTGTTATAGCCATTTTTGTGCCTTACAGCATGAAGCATGAAATGTCAATAATATAAGGGATCCAAAGTCCCTAAACATGTTGTTCCTACCCCTAGAGGAACAAGGTCAGCAAACCACAACACTGAATATCAGTTCTCCACCTGAAAACACTCAAAAACAAGCTAATTCTGGATCATGTCAACTGCTCCACTGAGCATCTGCGCTGAATGTCAACTGCTCCACTCTGTACCTGCACTGAAGGTCAACTGCAAAGAAGGCTACCTGCGCTGGGCGAGTTTGGCCAAGTGGCACAGTCATTCCTCAAGGTGTCAAAGCCCAGGAATCTTCCAAAATGACACTTGGATCAGGGAATTCGCCTAGTGATGAGTAAGAGGGTCTAGATCTCCAAGTGGAAGCAAGAACCTCCAAGTGGACTCAAGAACTGAAGAATAACTGAAGTGGGAGAGGACACTAGTCAGCTTCATGCCAGCTCAAGCTGACTCATCCTCTCTCCAAATATCCTATATATAGATCTCTCTCATGAGGTCTAAGGAGGCTGGAATCTTGTGAATGTAAGGAAGTGTTGTTGGTTTGAGTATAGAACTATTGGGTGATTTGCTTGAAGGAGGTGAAGAGGAGATTTCTTTCTGCTGGGAGGTGATGCTGGATTGGGCCTTTTATGGTTGTATCACTTCCTGAACTTTACTTCTTCCATTAATAAAGCATTTGAGGTTCTTCTATATGCATGTGTCTCAATGGTGTATTGTTATACTTGTATATTTGATTTATTCTAATCCTTGAATCAATTATGAATGTATGCTTCTTGTAGTTTCCCTCTCTTGTGATTTTGCAGGATCTTGGTGTAGCTGGGCCAGTGAAAGAGCAAGGAGCTGGGAGCAAGCAACAAAGAGGGAAGATTGGATCAAGCATTAGCGGAAGACATCGGTTAGTGGATCTCTTCCTCCTCCCTCTTACATCTCATAAAGAAGTAATCTTGAATAGCTTTGCTTTGATTGTTGCTGAGGTACTATCACCCTTAGAGTGGGATAGGGTCATTCCGTATGGATACTTTTCCCAACAACAAATTGGCGACCATACTGGGGATCGTATCTTGTTGGTTGTTTTTTTTTGCTATTCATTTCATAAACACAGGGAGTACCGAATCGAACTGCATTTGGAGTTTTCGAATGCAAAGTAGAGGGCAGCTACTCTAGCTCAGTTTCTGGGCATGTTTATGATTTGAAGAGCTGATCCACAAGGACTCTAAATAGCTCTTAGTGATAGCTTTTCATCCTCCTTTTCATCCCTTAGTGTGTACTTGATTGATAGCTTCTGATTTGGCCAAAAACTGTGAATTTTTGAGCAATCTGTGACCCGGAAACTGAGAAAAACGAAAGTTTGAATCTTCAGTGCAGGCACTGTGAAGGTAGTCTGCATTTCAGCGCAGTTCCTGAAGGGGCTACCTGCGCTGAAGGTCAAACTGCCAGTGTACTACCTGCGCTGAACCAGTTTTGCCTAGTGCTACTGGGGTTCCCTCCTGTTTATTGCCCTGTTTTCACCCTTGTTTTTGCAGCCTGTTACCAGTCAATGTACCTATCTGAAACCAACTTTCCTTGCCACTATTCCGCCTCGGTTGTATAAAGAAACTGTGTTTGTTCTTTGTGTATTTCTTGTATCATTTGCAGTTTCCCATAACGAAAGTGAACTAGTCTTGTTGTGGCCTCTTAGATCTAGACCTATGATAAAGTGTCGTTCTGATCTTAAGAGTTAGTTTATTTGTTGTTCATAGCTGATTGAGCTCTCACTTTCGTCATATGGTTTGAATTTATATATTTCTAGTGTCGAAACAAGTAAATATTAAGGTGTCTTTTGATTTTGGACAAGCTTGTTTGCTTTCACTTGAAATTGAATTCAAAGTTATACAACAGCTTTCTTCTTGTATTACATCAACATTAAGAAAGAGAAAAGAAATACTTGCATTGTGCATGTGCATTATGACAGTTTGTATGTTGATTTAGGAAAAAGTGCATTAGTGTGTGCTCTATGACCTGTGTGAAAAGATGATGTCTTTCTTTTCCCTCAGTAGTTAAGATTTTCAAAGTTGAAAGATTGAAAAGCTTGCTTATCATCTTAGACTGCATTTAGGAGTGTTACTATACATCTCGTGGTGATCCATAAAGACAAACTGCTAAACAAGATCAACCTTAAAATAAATTGAATTTACATAACAACGCATTGAAACATAACGCAAACACATAGAGGTCTAAGCTAGAGACGTGTTCCGGCGTCGTTAAACGTGATATCTTAGCGTTGAGTGGTTGGGTGATTCCTCCACGGTGAAGCGATAAGTATCAATACGGACTTGTGCTCCCACGTACCGTCCCGTATATATTGGGAGACCCCTATAGGAACAAAGCCTTTATCCATAGGAAACCGTGTTGGCCGCCCTACTGATCGCAATGCAGTGAACACAGCATTCACGAAGATCGACCACTCGTACCGTAAAACGTATTCTGTGGTTTTGCGAAAAGTTTGGCACACCCTCTGCCTAGAACTCCGGAGTAGTTTCTTTTGGCCTTTTTCAAACTCTATAACTGAAAAATTCCATCCGAGCATTTGTCACTTCGGGCTCGTTAAAACATCGAAGGAGACTAGAGTCATCTTTAGGCTTTTCTCGACTCTTAAAAAGTGAAAAAGCAAGTTGTGTCTAAAGCATCGTTATAAAATTTATTTTAAACGAAACATAATCACCTCCTATTCCTGCGTTGATCTGTAGGTTGAGAACATGGAACGCCCCAACCAAGGAATTCCACATGATGGAAATCCTAGTCCTTTCTCCTCTTGGGGAGAAGTTGGTGCGCCCCACATGGCCACATTGTCGCTTCCAGTACTGACAATTGGCCTGCCAGTTTGGCTATTCTCAACCAATGTAGTTCAGAACACCATGGTTCCTGAACAGTCGAGTCAACAGTTAGATCAGTCTAGAGCTGCCCACCAGCCTTCTACTTCCTATAACTCTTCCTCTAATCCTTCGTCTTCGCAAGGTAGAGCCGGCAAAAGCCAAGCTCCCATGGGGAAGAAGGAGAAGAAGAAGAGAGAGAAGAAGAAGAAGGAGCCTAAGGCGACTGGGGGCAAGCAAAAGACATCTGACAGAAATCCACACACAGCACAGACCGAGCCTAAATCGCCATGTGTCATATGTAGAGGAGACCACTTCCATAGAGATTGTCCCTGTATTCCCCGGATACTAAGGGACTGGTCCCCTCGGTTGCACAATTCGGGAGCATCAACCTCTGATAGCCATGTTGAATGCTTACCGTCAACCAGCGAAAGTGAAGGTTCAAGACAAAGAGGGGGAGCAAGATCCCCCTGCAGACTGTGCGAAGGCGATCACGCCATCCACCGTTGTCCCTTCTTAGATGAAGCGAAGAGAGTTTTGGAAGATCGCTCGGTTTCACCGTTGAGACTTCCTCCTGGATACAAAAAACTCGTGCCAAGTCCTTCGTTGGTTGAAAATACAGCTGGCCCGCTCAAGTGGTCAGCTGAAGCGTCAGTCATTGAGAATGAACCTACTGAATCCAGACCGGACGAAAGTCCAAAGGTCGAAACGGCAGTTGACCCGATTCTTCCTTCAGAGGTTTCATCCTCAAATGACACCGTCACTGAAGATTCATCTTCGAATGACACCCTCACTGAAGAGAATAAGGATGACACCATCTAGATTCTTTTCATCAACACAGACTCTGACGAGCATCAGGGCAATGCGCCCATTCCTTTATCGCAGGAAGGAACATCGTCAGGGTCATATCCGGCCGTGTATTCGGTCCCACCACCAAGCAACCTGGTTGTGTCCTTTGATTGGAACCAACTAGGCAGACCCCGGCTGCCAGCAAGTATACCATTCAGAATCATAGTCCAAATTTATAGAATGGTAATGGCTGGCACTATCATTGATGAAGGGGCATCTGTAAGTATCCTTTCCTCTATTGCTTGGAAAGCACTGGGTTCCCCGGCACTTTTGCCTGAGATAAGAAATCTCTCGGGTTTTGATAAAGGAACCGTCGACCATTAGGGATCCTCCCCAATGTGCCTGTTACATTGAAAGGGAAGACCGTTCAAATGAACGTGATGGTCGTTCAAGGACCCTTGGATTATAACCTACTCCTTGGACGAGACTATATATATTGCATGGGAGCTATAGTCTCCTCACTCTTTAGAGTAATGTGTTTTCCACACGAAGGAAGAATGGTCAAGCTCGTAGACCAACTTTCATTTCCGGGATCACGCATCGCAAATAGTCAAATACCAACCCTGAATGGTCTATTCAATCAAGAAATGTCTCCACCCCCAGTCCTCCTTCCCGATGAGTGCGAGTGATTCGGAAAGATGGGACTGGAACCCAGGGGGCATGCATCCTGGTCTGCTTCGGGCAGAGGAAACCTTGGGTATAAGGTAGAATTTTCGCGAAGGAATATGACTAGTCCGTACCCCATCCGTGGATGGAAGAGGGGTTGTTCTAGAACAGGATTCTTTTGTTAAGGTTACTTGTTTGACAAAGGTCATTCACCATTGTCTACTTCGGTAGACAGTGCCGAGGAAATGTTTTCGTTTGATGGTGTTAACAAAACAATCTTTGGGTAACCAGAAAGAGGTATGCCTCTCTCGGTGAAACGAAAATTTTGGCGGAAAGAAGTAGGGGTAACCTTGAAACTTTGTCTTATACCTGGGGGCATGCAAACCTTTTGGAATGCAAGCGAGGGACGACTATTTATTTTTTTAAATTTTTAGGTCCTCCCTTTAAACCTGTAGGTCTAACCCTTTAAACTCGTAGGATTAGCCATTTCCGAACTTGCATAAAGAAAGGATGAGAAGGAGCATAGCTTCGTGAGATAAAGCTCCATAAAAAATAGCTATCTCACAGGAGACATTCTTATCTTTTGACCATATAATCGAGCAGTTTTACCGCGGAATTTATGCTCGTTAAAAAATAGAAAAGCGAGATCCGAGCAGTTTTAGCACATAGTTCATGCTCGTTAAAAAATAAACATAAGATTGAGCATTCAAGCTCGTTAAAAAATGAACATACCCCGGTAAATAACCATTGTGATCGTAAATTTATTAGCCATAAAAAGCCTTGGTCATGTTTGCACCTGCCACCTCCATTCCATTTGGCCGATCGTTCACCTCCATATGATTGTTTACCCATTTTGAGGAACAGCTGCGAAGAGTGATTTCACCTAGCCATCCTTGTGACACTGCCGTGATTGGAAAATTCCAACCTGTACCTGGAATCTGCTGCTATCCCTGTTTACCACTCGTTCCTCAAAAGACAAGTCTTCTTTGAGCTCTTTTCAACTGACTCGTAAAATATGAAAAGTTTGCCGAGTTTTGGCCTTCCAGCTCGTTAAAGTGACCGGAAGAGCTATCCCTCCTCTAGATTTTAATCTTTTTGGACCTGAGGGATTATTGCACAAAAAGGTCGAGCGCTTGTTTTATTCGGCTCGTTAAAATTATCGAAAACTCATCCCTTCTGTATTGTTTTATACTTTTTCGACTTAAGGGATTAGATGATGAAAAAGGAATTTTGGAGTTAACTTTCTGTACCTTTTTAGACTCTCTAAAAATGAAAAGGACCGAGTTTTCCTTGTCGTTAGACTCGTTAAAATGATTAAATAGCGACAAACTTGTCTTTAGACGAGAACGAGTTTCCCTATCGCTAGGCTCGTTAAAACATAGCGATGGGCTTGCCCGAAGGGCAGGTTATAGAACAAGCATATGTTATCCTCCTCAAGCTTGACAAAAATAAAGAGGTACTGGTCAGAAATGACTGGGGAAAAATTGGGAGAACCTCAAAGCTTTAATGGTAGCAAGTCGCTCTTGAACATGACACTTTTCCTCCGTATCACATCGGGTTGGGTTGTTTCATTCACCGGTCTCATCACCATGGTCCTCGCCAAACCATCCACATTTGGGGTAATGCTATCGATCCATCGCATCAGTGTCGTTATATGTTCAAGAGATGTTGTTCAGAAAGAGTCAACCGTGTCCCATCCACTGCCATACATTATCCTTCATCCACCCATGATCGCCACCCTGAATCATATGTCACAGATTGTTTTCACCTCCACTAAAATCATTAGCTCCGTTCCGTGTCACTGATGTGGGATTCATTAAGGCCCTCCTTTGACGGATCGCTTCTTGTTGACTTCAGCTCATTATCCAAGAAGTTGATCTAGGAACAACCCCTTCAGTACTTTGAAGCTTGCATGCCTCAATGGCAAGTTTCTCACTTCCGGCGACAGGTATACATCAATGACCTTCGACCAGAAGATTTTGCGTGGTGTTCGACGCCAAGTCCTTTATTCACACCACGTGAATTGTACTGCAGTACCTTGAGGGTCATTATCATTATCGGTGATTCCTCTCACGCTTGTTAACGGTTTACATCATTGACCGGTAATCAAGCGATGTCTTTCCATGTTCGACTTCAGCGCAATTCTCGCATGGATCGACTTGTACTTAGAGTGAAGATCGAACGAGTTTGAAGACCCCGGATCTAGTTTCATCCATCCGGGCTGCGATATATATTCAGGAAACATAAAGACATTTGACATGTACATCATTGCAGCAGATGATCATCCTACTCAAAGGATGATAATTTCAGCAGAGAATTATCAGTCTACCATCAGACGATCGTCTGTTCTATGTACCAAAATGAATTTATAAAGCTGAGCATGGGAATGCCCGCCTCAGCTAGATCATGAAAGTAGAATGAAAAATAATGTATTGTATTGTATTTTATTACAGGTCACCTCTCAGCGATTGAATGAACTTCGGATCCTCCTGATAAAGCATTTCACCCGATAAACGACCTCATACTTTAGGGGAAAACTGTTATAGACATTTTTGTGCCTTACAGCATGAAGCATGAAATGTCAATAATCTAAGGGATCCAAAGTCCCTAAACATGTTGTTCCTACCCCTAGAGGAACAAGGTCAGCAAACCACAGCACTGAATATCAGTTCTCCACCTGAAAACACTCAAAAACAAGCTAATTCTGGATCATGTCAACTGCTCCGCTGAGCATCTGCGCTGAATGTCAACTGCTCCACTCTGTACCTGCACTGAAGGTCAACTGCAAAGAAGGCTACCTGCGCTGGGCGAGTTTGGCCAAGTGGCACAGTCATTCCTCAAGGTGTCAATGCCCAGGAAGCTTCCAAAATGACACTTGGATCAGGGAATTCGCCTAGTGATGAGTAAGAGGGTCTAGATCTCCAAGTGGAAGCAAGAACCTCCAAGTGGACTCAAGAACTAAAGAATAACTGAAGTGGGAGAGGACACTAGTCAGCTTCATGCCAGCTCAAGCTGACTCATCCTCTCTCCAAATATCCTATATATAGATCTCTCTCATGAGGTCTAAGGAGGCTGGAATCTTGTGAATGTAAGGAAGTGCTGTTGATTTGAGTATAGAACTATTGGGTGATTTGCTTGAAGGAGGTGAAGAGGATATTTCTTTCTACTGGGAGGTGATGCTGGATTGGGCCTTTTATGATTGTATCACTTCCTGAACTTTACTTCTTCCATTAATAAAGAATTTGAGGTTCTTCTATATGCATGTGTCTCAATGGTGTATTGTTATACTTGTATATTTGATTTATTCTAATCCTTGAATCAATTATGAATGTATGCTTCTTGTAGTTTCCCTCTCTTGTGATTTTGCAGGATCTTGGTGTAGCTGGGCCAGTGAAAGAGCAAGGAGCTGGGAGCAAGCAGCAAAGAGGGAAGATTGGATCAAGCATTAGCGGAAGACATCGGTTAGTGGATCTCTTCCTCCTCTCTCTTACATCTCATAAAGAAGTAATATTGAATAGCTTTGCTTTGATTGTTGCTGAGGTACTATCACCCTTAGAGTGGGATAGGGTCATTCCGTATTGGATACTTTTCCCAACAACAAATTGAGGAGGAAGAGATACACTAACCGATGTCTTCCGCTAATGCTTGATCCAATCTTCTCATAAAGAAGTAATCTTGAATAGATTTGCTTTGATTGTTGCTGAGGTACTATCACCCTTAGAGTGGGATAGGGTCATTCCGTATTGGATACTTTTCCCAACAGCACCTAGACTGGAATTTTCAATTCCTCCTCCTCCTAAATCAAATAGTGACTTTCATGCTGGTGATGGTGTGATTGGCACGACAAACACGAAATCGATAAAGGCTTCGTCAAAGAAGGCCCGTAAGAATTTGGATCAAAATGCAAAAAAATAAATTCTTGCTTCGGAAGTAAATGCCATATCGGCAGATAAAGGCAAAGAAACTGATCAACCAGGAAGCAAGAAGAAGCAAAACAAAGAGAAGAAGAAGAAACAGGGTGAATCATCTCCTGGAAAGAATTCTTCAAACTCTCCTAGGAAAGGAAAACCAAAAATTCCATGTTTTATATGTGACGGGGATCATTGGACAACAGACTGTCCATACAAAGCTGAGCTAAAAAGATTCTTAAAGAATTCACAAACCCCAACTGTGTTAACTGATCCGTTTCCGAATCCAGGTCAAAATCTGGTTGATAGTGGAAATGCTTCCCCATGCCAGGTGCTAATGTTGTCGACTTCCAAGCAACAGAATGATGCTTTGATTTCGACAAGGAACAAAGATTGCGGGAATCCGCAGTTGTCGAACAGCAAGGGAAAAGATCAACCAAGGAGTTCGACGACAACTTCGGCAGAAGTTGTGCCACCATTCATTACAGGAAGCATTCCAAAGATCCATAGAATCAATCATCCTCTCCAAAATATCGGAGTCATTTTCCTAAAAGACCCTACTTTAATGGGTACTTTTGCCTTACCCCCTTCAAGTAATCTGGCAGAAATGGCCACAGTGGAATATGAAACCTTCTATTTCTAATGGATCTAAAACTTAGAGGATAGTTCTTTACTGTGTCAACCTCATTAAAAAATGAAACAACCCCCTGAAATCTAGGGGGCATGCACCTCGTTTGCATTATTATGCTGGGGGCATGCAAAGGTAATCGAGCAGTTTTACCACGGAATTTATGCTCGTTAAAAAATAGAAAAGCGATATCGAGCAGTTTTACCGCGGAATTTATGTTCGTTAAAAAATAGAAAAGCGATATCGAGCAGTTTTACCGCGGAATTTATGCTCGTTAAAAAATAGAAAAGCGAGATCCGAGCAGTTTTAGCACGTAGTTCATGCTCGTTAAAAAATAAACATAAGATTGAGCAAGAGTTTCCTCCAGAGTTTAAGCTCATTAAAAAATGAACTTATTCCGGTAAATAACCACTGTGATCGTAAATTTATTAGCCATAAAAGCCTTGGTCGTGTTTGCACCTGCCACCTCCATTCCATTTGGCCAACCATTCACCTCCATATGATTGTTTACCCATTTTGAGGAACAGCTGCGAAGAGTGATTTCACCTAGCCATCCTTGTGACACTGCCGTGATTGGAAAATTCCAACCTGTACCTGGAATCTGTTGCTATCCCTGTTTATCACTCGTTCCTCAAAATACGGGTCTTCTTTGAGCTCTTTTCATCTGACTCGTAAAATATGAAAAGTTTGCTGAGTTTTGGCCTTCCAGCTCGTTAAAAGGACCGGAAGAGCTATCCCTCCTCTAGATTTTAATCTTTTTGGACTTGAGGGATTATTGCACAAAAAGGTCGAGCGCTTGTTTTATTCGGCTCGTTAAAGTTATCGAAAACTCATCCCTTCTGTATTGTTTTATACTTTTTTGGACTTAAGGGATTAGATGACGAAAAAGGAATTTTGGAGTTAACTTTCTGTACCTTTTCAGACTCTCTAAAAATGAAAAGGACCGAGTTTTCTTTGTCGTTAGACTCGTTAAAATGATTAAATAGCGACAAACTTGTCTTTAGACGAGAACGAGTTTCCCTATCGCTAGGCTTGTTAAAACATAGCGATGGGCTTGCCCAAAGGGCAGGTTATAGAACAAGCATATGTTATCCTCCTCAAGCTTGACAAAAATAAAGAGGTACTGGTCAGAAATGACTGGGGAAAAATTGGGAGAACCTCAAAGCTTTAATGGTAGCAAGTCGCTCTTGAACATGACACTTTTCCTCCGTATCACATCGGGTTGGGTTGTTTCATTCACCGGTCTCATCACCATGGTCTTTGCTAAACCATCCACATCTGGGGTAATGCTACCGATCCATCGTATCAGTGTCGTTATATGTTCAAGAGATGTTGTTCGGAAAGAGTCAACCGTGTCCCATCCACTGCCATACATTATCCTTCATCCATCCATGATCGCCACCCTGAATCATATTTCACAGATTGTTTTCACCTCCACTAAAATCATTAGCTCCATTCCGTGTCACTGATGTGGGATTCATTAAGGCCCTCCTTTGACGGGTCGCTTCTTGTCGACTTCAGCTCATTATCCAAGAAGTTGATCTAGGAACACCCCCCTCAGTACTTTGAAGCTTGCATGCCTCAATGGCAAGTTTCTCACTTCCGGCGACAGGTATACATCAATGACCTTCGACCAGAAGATTTTGCGTGGTGTTCGACGCCAAGTCCTATATTCACACCACGTGAATTGTACTGCAGTACCTTGAGGGTCATTATCATTATCGGTGATTCCTCTCGCGCTTGTTAACGGTTTACATCATTGACCGGTAATCAAGCGATGTCTTTCCATGTTCGACTTCAGCGCAATTCTCACATGGATCGACTTGTACTTAGAGTGAAGATCGAACGAGTTTTGAAGACCCCGGATCTAGTTTCATCCATCCGGGCTGCGATATATATTCAGGAAATATAAAGACATTTGACATGTACATCATTGCAACAGATGATCATCCTTCTCAAAGGATGATAATTTCAGCAGAGAATTATCAGTCTTCCATCAGACGATCATCTGTTCTATGTACTAAAATGAATTTATAAAGCTGAGCATGGGAATGCCCGCCTCAGCTAGATCATGAAAGTAGAATGAAAAATAATGTATTGTATTGTATTTTATTACAGGTCACCTCTCAGCGATTGAATGAACTTCGGATCCTCCTGATAAAGCATTTCACCCGATAAACGACCTCATACTTTAGGGGGCAACTGTTATAGACATTTTTGTGCCTTACAGCATGAAGCATGAAATGTCAATAATCTAAGGGATCCAAAGTCCCTAAACATGTTGTTCCTACCCCTAGAGGAACAAGGTCAGCAAACCACAACACTAAATATCAGTTCTCCACCTGAAAACACTCAAAAACAAGCTAATTCTGGATCATGTCAACTGCTCCACTGAGCATCTGCGCTGAATGTCAACTGCTCCACTGTGTACCTGCACTGAATGTCAACTGCAAAGAAGGCTACCTGCGCTGGGCGAGTTTGGACAAGTGGCACAGTCATTCCTCAAGGTGTCAATTCCCAGGAAGCTTCCAAAATGACACTTGGATCAGGGAATTCGACTGGTGATGAGTAAGAGGGTCTAAATCTCCAAGTGGAAGCAAGAACCTCCAAGTGGACTCAAGAACTGAAGAATAACTGAAGTGGGAGAGGACACTAGTCAGCTTCATGCCAAGCTCAAGCTGACTCATCCTTTCTCCAAAAATCCTATATATAGATCTCTCTCATGAGGTCTAAGGTTGCTGGAATCTTGTGAATGTAAGGAAGTGCTGTTGGTTTGAGTATAGAACTATTGGGTGATTTTCTTGAAGGAGGTGAAGAGGAGATTTCTTTCTGCTGGGAGGTGATGCTGGATTGGGCCTTTTATGGTTGTATCACTTCCTGAACTTTACTTCTTCCATTAATAAAGCATTTGAGGTTCTTCTATATGCATGTGTCTCAATGGTGTATTGTTATACTTGTGTATTTGATTTATTCTAATCCTCGAATCAATTATGAATGTATGCTTCTTGTAGTTTCCCTCTCTTGTTATTTTGCAGGATCTTGGTGTAGCTGGGCCAGTGAAAGAGCAAGGAGCCGGGAGCAAGCAGTAGGGAGAGAAGATTGGATCAATCATTAGCGGAATACATCGGTTAGTGGATCTCTTCCTCCTCTCTCTTACATCTCATAAAGAAGTAATCTCGAATAGCTTTGCTTTGATTGTTGCTGAGGTACTATCACCCTTAGAGTGGGATAGGGTCATTCCGTATTGGATACTTTTCCCAACAACAACTATGGCTAAAATAGAAGTGGGATTGAAAACAAAAATGGAGCTGAAAACAAAACTAAGGGTGCTTTTCCCATTAGAGAAACTAATGGAGATGCTAGGATGAAACACATAAACCCCTCTGCCCTTCCTCACTTCCATGGCTTAACTTTAGAGGATTGTGATACCTTTTTATTCGAGTTTGTTGTCATATGAAAAACTTATGATTAAATCTCTGATGATTAGAAGTTGAAGTTGGTCCCATCCACCATTAAGGGTGTAGCCTTGCACTAGTTAATGGGTTTACCTAGGGACAATATCACTACCTAGGCTCAAATGCAACAAGCCTTCAGCAACAAGTACAGGGATTATTATAGGTCCAAATACACCAAAGAAGAAATCTTTAGAATGACATTTGGACATGATGAATCCTTGGAATATTATGAGGAAAGGTTCCAACTAATATACAAAAGGTCCAGATGCACCCTTGATCCTGAATCACTCAAGCTAGTCATTCTTAGAGGGATTAGTGAACTTCTCCTAGAAACCTTAAACATTCTGTCGGGAGGGGACATCTACCAGTTATGTTATGATGATATCAAGACAATTTTCAAAAATCATTCTTGGGTAGCCAAAAAGAAGGGTAGGGCTAGTCAAGATTTGGTCAGTTCATACTCCTCCAACACATCCATCAAAAGTGAAATTGGGAACATGTTGGAAGACTTTAAGAGTGAAATGTTGCATACCCTTGCTCTGCAAATGGACACCATGCAGATCAAGAGGAAACATGAGGAAGCAAAAAGAGCCTTAGCTACCTTTTGCCCTAGATGCACGAGGAGGCACCCTAGAAATGAATGTTCATTGAATATTATAGAGATCTGCTCTGTCTGTGAGGAGAACCACTCCACAAACAAGTGTCCTTCTCTGCCTGGACTGAAATCTGCATATCAAGGAACTGAAGGTGTGACTGAAAAACTCTACTATATCAACCAAAGGAGGCCTCAAGGACCTCGAACACACCAGTAAGGCATGCAAGGGGCCTCCTATTCATATTACAACCCTAACCAAAATGCATCCATTCCTACTTGGTGTCCACCTGCTCATCCTTCATGGTACAAACCTTATCCCTGGTATTTTGCACCTCAATACCATTCCCAACATGCCAATCAATCATTTCAGCCATGTGCTCCCCCACAACCTTAGTGGAATACACCATCACGGGGGTGGAAGCCCCCATACAACCAATATCAAGCCTTACTGCCTCCACCTCCATCTCAACCTGAGCTCCTTCACCCTGCTTTGCCTAAACAACCTCAGATTCCTGCTGAACCAAATCCAAATCTGAACAACAAATAGGCACAATAGGTATATATTGGAGAGCCATCCTACCCTGCCTATATTGTGGAAATTCAAGAAATCAACCTCAGGTCTCAAAGAGTGCTTCCAGATAATCAATCCCCATCTCCACTTGAGGAGCTTGAAGAGGAAATGGAAGAGAGTGTTCCTCAAGACAATCCACCTCCTTTTCTTAAGATATTAATCCATATTAGCCAACACAACCAAGAAGAGATTGAAATTCTGTGTGAATTGAAAAACTTGTGTGTTAAATTCCCACTACTCATGATTGCAATCTAGATTAGGGGAAAAAATTTGCTCAAAACCAAATTGCTCATAATCGCTAGAAAATTGAATGACCGTGTCCTTCTCTGTGATACGATCCCAACACAACTCATTTCACTCAAAACGGAGCTCGTATGAGAAAGATATAGCATTATAGTATTTTTGTTAAACATGCAAAATTTTGGGTATAGGGTTGACTCGGATGCTGACTAGGCATCTGTACAACCCATAAAACAAAAAGATATTCCAAGGAATATTCCTTAAAATATTCCCAAGGTGTTTCAATTTAATGGTGACAAGTGTCGACATGTTACTTGGTCAAGGGCATTGAAGTGGACCAATGAGAAGCTGACACATGGCAATCCCAGAGGCCATCACGTGCCCTCTCAAAGGTTGGATAAAATGTTATTTGGAAGGCTGGGGAATCGAACCTACAACCTCACCCAGACAAGCCCCACTCTCCACTACTATGCCACAACCATTGGACTTAACATATGGTGGGCACACTTCTCATTTAAAGAGATTAAATGTGGCGGTTTGGGAAGAGAGGGCCAGCCCCCTCCACATGTGACCAACACTACAAACCAGGAGCCAACACTAATTTCTAACCACGCACTTAACATGCTAATTGAAGTTTAACACTAATTAAACCATGCTTATCCTTAATTAAAGCATGAACTAACTTGGCAATAGTTTTGGTCGGTTCGAATAATCCGACATTGCTCCAAATTTGGCAGGGTTAACTGGAGTTTCTCCAGATTTGGTAGAGTTTTCCTAGGGAAAACTAAAGAGACCATAACTTCTTCATTATTCGACCAATTTTGACTTAGAAAGAGTCATTCCTAGATGATTTGAATGCTTTGAAAACAATGGAGTATGTTGCAGAGGCAGAAAGGCACTTCTATACGTGATGTTTCTACCTTAAAGTTTAAGGAAGCTTGGGGCCACCAGGAGAGTAGGTAAAGCATAGATCAACTACAATCCAATTACAAAGCTTGGATAGTCATTTCTGGGGTTTTGGGTCTTCTTAATCCAATGGATAAAGTTTCAAATCCATTGGACCAATGTAGGTGCATGTAATCAAATAATTGACCATTAGTCCAAAGAGGGCCTAGCCATTGAAGCAGTTCCAAGGAGATGTAGCGCAGGAGGGGTGAACTCATTTATGAACTTTGTGTTATGAGTTGTTGTGTTTTACTTCTATGCAATTTACTTCTTGTATATGTGTTTTAAACAACTAATTAACCTCATAAATTTCTCATAAAAGACACTCAATACTTGACACAAAATTCATCACATTTTGGTTAATTTGAGACGATCCTAAACACACTTATTTTTAATACTGATGAGGTACCCTGCATAGCATTAAAAAATTTTCCCAACATTCAGATCAAGTTGGTATCAGAGCAAGTTAGCTCATTTTAACCTTGAGATTATTTTCCAGGTTAGCTAGTAAATTAGCTATTGGTTTTGTATTTGTGCAAGGAGAATTTAACTGCGTGCAAGTTTATATGTGTAATCTGAAGAAGGGAGATGCTTATCTGTTGAGAAACTTTTTGAAGCTTTTTGATGCATTACAAGTGTGATAGCAACTTCAAAATGTGATGTTTCTAATCTGTCTTCCTTAGCAAGACTCTTTGATTAGAGATGTTCCAAGAGCTTATCATCATGAGAGATATGGCGCAAGATATGACTGAAGATAGGAATGAGAAAATTATACTTCAAGAGGAGTTGATGACCACAAAGGAGGAGAAGCAAGAGCTTCTTGAAAAGATGCATGAGATCGAGATTCAACTCCATGATGCTAAGGAAACCCTAGCCAAGTATGTGCATGAAAATGAGGTATGCAATTCAAGTTTATCTTCAATTTCCTCTCAACATTAATGTTTTGGTGCTTTTGAAAGGCACACTAGAGGAATATGGTCCAAATTATTGATGAATATGGGCTATGAAGGTAAAGGGTTAGGAAAACATGCACAAGGTATAGTTGAGCCAATTGTTGTTGAGGAAATGCCTAGGTATTTGGGTCTTGGTTATGGACAACATGATAGAGAATGCTCCAAAGCCAAGGATGCACATGAAGGTGTTCCAAGAAAGACTTTCATTACATGTTCATTACCTCAAACTTGTGAAGTTTGTGTTCATGAGGAATGCAAAAGTTTTAAACCGACTTTGCAAGAATATCCTCATAAGCATGCGACTAGTGGAAATTGAAAACAAGAGGACGTTGAAAGATCTAACGTCATCGAAACCATTGTTGGTATTCTAAAGAGAGCCACTACCTCATCAAATTCACCTCTTCAAGAAGGAGACAAAGCTGAATGTGCAAGGTATAAATATGCCTGTAATCAAGTTTCTTTTTATTATGATCAACATGGTAAATCTTCAGATAAGATTTGGAGAAAATTTACATGTTCCTTTTGTGGTTTAAATAACCATACTATTTCGAGGTGTTGGAAGAGGATGGCAATACACAAGAAACTTTCAAAACAAAAGAGACAAAAAGCCAAAGGTCTATTGGATAATGTGTTGGAGTCGGTCTGTTCAGCCCTCTGTCAGAGATCAAAACCTCTTTCGTTGCATTTCATTTTTAGGTGTCTCATTCAGCTCGATCATCTGCATTCCATTAGGAGCATCAATCTTCTGACGAAAGGGCTTTGTCACTCATTCCCCTCATGTTATCTACCTGCTGGCTCATCATTTACAATCTTTTTATCTTGAAAACTGCATAAGTTGTCTTTAGGGTTTCATGGTCACTTAGGTCAAGGGTTGTATTAGGGTTTTGTCAAAAAAGATATCAGAGTATCCAATAATCACCAGCAGACCATGAGGATGTTTAATCGTCAATAAATTTTGCTAATAAGTGTTTGAAATGTCTTTTTCCTCAAAACTCTGTTTTGATGAAAAAACAGAGTATTTAGCCTTTATTGTACAAAAATCATGTAAAGTTTGTTTTCTCATTGTAAATTCCTTCATCTGCACCCTGGTTTCTTTCCTTAGCCCATAAGCTCCATCACCTACAAAACAAACAAAGTTCAGCTCATTTAGCTCATCAACATGCCAAAAAAGTGAAAAAAGTCCAAAAATAGGGGGTTGAAATAAAAGTTATTTGCGAAACATTATAAAAGTGGGTTTCATGAGCTAAATCTTAAAAGCTCTTTGATTATAAACAATTCCTTCATTTGATAAGCTCATTTGTTAAAGAGAAGCAAGGTAGAGCAAATTTGGTGAAAGTGCGAAAATTTGGGTGAATTTGGAAGAAAACTAGGTGGCACGGTGCACTGAGCAGGCGCGACGCACTGGGAGTAGAAAACCAGTGCAAAATTACACGGGCGTGGCACACTGGGAAGGCATGACGCATTGGGTGAGCTACGCGGCACACACAAAAAAAGGCCGAAACTGCCAAGAATTGTTCCAAATTTCCATTAAATTGCACGGATTTGACAAGTAGAGCCTCCATCTCTCTAATTTATCCAATTTTTTGATAGGCTATGGTGGTTTATGAATGGTGATGGTCTAAGCACATAATCAAACCCTACCATATCAAAGCCCTCACATAAAAATGATTGCCTAGGTTTTCAACATCTGTTTGCCACCAAGTTTATTCTCTTTCTATCATTCTCTTTTCTCCCTTATTCCATTTTCCCGTGATTTTATTGTTCCCTACCACCTAAAATCACTAAACCCCTATCCCAAATTCCCTTTCCCAAATTTCCAAATGTAAAACCCTAAACCCTAATCCCATACATAAAATCCCAAACTATCCCATATTTCCCTAATTACTTCTATCCCAACAGTCCCAAATTTCCCACTAGTTTTCCCTTCTCCTAACAGTCCCTTGTTTCATTGTTTTCCCCTTGGTGGCAGAGGTCAAGTCCAACACAAAAAGCAGTCCAACACAATTTTCATACATCAGCAATCAGTTTTCTCCAAGGAATTTTGTACAATAGTCATGTCATCCGGTTGTTCATCTGATTATGAAATGGAGACCCAAAGTGACTCACCCACGGAAGGACATGCACCAAAGAGGCCTCATAGAGGTGGAAGACATATCAGAGAAGAACCAACCACCCATACTGAATTACAGACCTGACCTCTTGCCATTTCCTGTTTTCAGCATCAGTCATGTTATGAGTTTTGTGAGAAGGTTGCTAATGTTCAAGTTCATCATGAGTTGTCTCGTCTGTTTGTACTGCATTTACATGGTGATCAAGCCACTCTAGCTGGTGTTACTTTCACATTAACACCAGATTCAATTTCATTAGCAACCAACATACCAAACATTGGAGAACCCTGGAACAAGAGACAGAAGATTGACAAGCAACATTATGAGCCATATATTAAACCAGGTTTCTTGAGGCAGCTCAAGAGAGTCTTTCCATTCTGATATCTTAAAGATGAATATGCTCCACTAATGAAATTAATCATAAAGTATTTCAGCTGTGAGGGACGGTTCTCCCGCTTGTATGCTTATCACATTAGGCTGTTGATGCATTTCACTCGGGTACGGATGATGAACATTCCTTACTTCATATGCCGAAATATAGAAAGGATGACTGTGCAGCACAAGACCCCTCAGCAGCAACTTAACAGTGGTTATCATTTTGCTCTCATCAAGATTGTGGTGGTTCATCAACTTGGATCATAGGGCATCACTTGGGATGATTTTATCTCTCATGACTTTTTCAGAGCTTCAAAGGGATCTTCAGAGGCTGGACATGTGACAAGAGGACCTTCTTATCATCATGAAGGTCATGAGACACATACTGCTACTATGCCGGTATTCATTACTTATCAAAGGGGTGCCAGACAGTTATTTGCAGCAGCAAAGTGAGTGTTATCTCCATCTGGGGTGGAAGGGGCCTCGCTTTTGACATCAGCACCCTAGGTACAGGACAAAGGGAAGAGGCTAATGAAAGATGAGGGGTCTTCAGGTGAACGAGAGACCGACTTCATTCTCATTCAGGATGACGATACAGACATGGGCCCGCAAAGTGCCAACCTTAGAGATATCATCCAGGAGCAGCAGACAGAGATCAAAGCCTTGTCCCTCGACTTGGAGAGGGTTAAGTGGAATATAAAATACTTGGAGCAAAGGAATAAGCAGCTTTAAGATCAACAGGTGATTATGGAATTACAAAACATCAGGGAGAATCGTCAAGCTGCCCAAAGGAGGAGGATTGAATTCACTTCATTGGAGCAAGAGATTAATGATGATCAGGAGTCTTGGCTTGAAAGAGTCAACATCCACTTAGAGAGACTACTAGACAAGGCCGATAAAGACAAAGCATTTCTGAGACACATGGTTTTCTACTACATGGCACAGAAAAAGGTTTTAAAGGCACGAATAAGAAACTTAAAGGCAAAACTAAGGAATGTATCAAAAAGGCAAAAGAGGCAAAAAGAGCATGATCATATTTAGATATTGGCCGAAGCCTATTTAGCCAGCATGATACTTGATAGAGAAGGTGTTATAGACATTTTTGTGCCTTACAGCATGAAGCATGAAATGTCAATAATATAAGGGATCCAAAGTCCCTAAACATGTTGTTCCTACCCCTAGAGGAACAAGGTCAGCAAACCACAGCACTGAAAATCAGTTCTCCACCTGAAAACACTCAAAAACAAGCTATTTCGCGATCATGTTAGCTGCTCCACTGAGCATCTGCGCTGAATGTCAACTGCTCCACTCGGTACCTGCGCTGAATGTCAACTCCAATGAAGGCTACCTGCGCTGGGCGAGATTGGCCAAGTGACACAGTCATTCCTCAAGGTGTCAACGCCCAGGAAGCTTCCAAAATGACACTTGGATCAGGGAATTCGCCTAGTGATGAGTAAGAGGGTCTAGATCTCCAAGTGGAAGCAAGAACCTCCAAGTGGATTCAAGAACTGAAGAATAACTGAAGTGGGAGAGGACACTAGTCAGCTTCATGCCAGTCTCAAGCTGACTCATCCTTTCTCCAAAACTCCTATATATAGAGCTCTCTCATGAGGTCTAGGGAGGCTGGAATCTTGTGACTGTAAGGAAGTGCTGTTGGTTTGAGTATAGAACTATTGGGTGATTTGCTTGAAGGAGGTGAAGAGGAGATTTCTTTCTGCTGGGAGGTGTTGCTGGATTGGGCCTCTTATGGTTGTAACACTCTCAGAACTTTACTTCTTCCATTAATAAAGCATTTGAGGTTCTTCTATATGCATGTATCTCAATGGTGTATTGTTATGCTTGTATATTTGATTTATTCTAATCCTTGAATCAATTATGAATGTATGCTTCTTGTAGTTTCCCTCTCTTGCCATTTTGCAGGATCTTGGTGTAGCTGGGCCAGTGAAAGAGCAAGGAGCGGGGAGCAAGCAGCAAAGATAGAAGATTGGATCAATCATTAGCGGAAGACAACGGTTAGTGGATCTATTTCTCCTCTCTCTTACATCTCATAAAGAAGTAATCTCGAATAGCTTTGCTTTGATTGTTGCTGAGGTACTATCACCCTTAGAGTGGGATAGGGTCATTCCGTATTGGATACTTTTCCCAACAACAAATTGGCGACTCCGCTGGGGATCGTATCTTGTTGGTTGTTTGTGTTTTTGCTATTCATTTCATAAACACAGGGAGTACCGAATCGAACTGCATTTGGATCTTTCAAATGCAAAGTAGAGGGCAGCTACTCTAGCTCAGTTTCTGGGCATGTTTATGATTTGAAGAGCTGATTCACAAGGACTCTTAATAGCTCTTAGTGATAGCTTTTCATCCTCCTTTTCATCCCTTAGTGTGTACTTGACTGATAGCTTCTGATTTGGCCAAAAACTGTGAATTTTTGAGCAATCTATGACCCGGAAACTGAGAAAAACGAAAGTTTGAATCTTCAGTGCAGGCACTGTGAAGGCAGTCTGCATTTCAGCGCAGTTCCCGAAGGGGCTACCTGCGCTGAAGGTCAAACTGCCAGTGTACTACCTGCGCTAAACCAGTTTTGCCTAGTGCTACTGGGGTTCCCTCCTGTTTATTGCCCTGTTTTCACCCTTGTTTTTGCAACCTGTTACCAGTCAATGTACCTATCTGAAACCAAGTTTCCTTGCCACTATTCCGCCTCGGTTGTATAAAGGAACTGTATTTGTTCTTTTTGTATTTCTTATATCATTTGCAGTTTCCTGTAACGAAAGTGAACTAGTCTTGTTGTGGCCTCTTAGATCTAGACCTGTGATAAAGTGTCGTTTTGATCTTAAGAGTTAGTTTGTTTGCTGTTCATAGCTGATTGAGCTTTTTCTTTCGTCATATGGTTTGAATTTATATATTTCTAGTGTCGAAACAAGTAAATCTTAAGGTGTCTTTTGATTTTGGACAAGCTTGTTTGCTTTCACTTGAAATTGAATTCAAAGTTATACAACAGCTTTCTTTTTGTACCGCACCAACATTAAGAAAGAGAAAAGAAATACTTGTATTGTGCATGTGCATTATGACAATTTGTATGTTGATTTAGGAAAAAGTGCATTAGTGTGTGTTCAATGATCTGTGTGAAAAGATAATGTCTTTCTTTTCCCTCAGTAGTTAAGATTTTCAAAGTTGAAAGATTGAAAAGCTTGCTTATCATCTTAGACTGCATTTAGGAGTGTTACTGTACATCTCGTGGTGATCCATAAAGGCAAACTGCTAAACAATATCAACCTTAAAATAAATTGAATTTACATAACAACGCATTGAAACATAACGCAAACACATAGAGGTCTAAGCTAGAGACGTGTTCCGGCGTCGTTAAACGTGATATCTTAGCGTTGAGTGGTTGGGTGATTCCTCCACGGTGAAGCGATAAGTATCAATACAGACTTGTGCTCCCACGTACCGTTGCGTATATATTGGGAGACCCCTATAGGATCAAAGCCTTTATCCATAGGAAATTGTGTCGGCCGCCCTACTGATCGCAATGCAGTGAACACAGCATTCACGAAGATCGACCACTCGTACCGTAAAACGTATTCTGTGGTTTTGCGAAAAGTTTGGCACACCCTCTGCCTAAAACTCCAGAGCAGTTTCTTTTGGCCTTTTTCAAACTCTATAACTGAAAAAGTCCATCTGAGCATTTGTCACTTCGGGCTCGTTAAAACATCGAAGGAGACTAGAGCCATCTTTAGCTTTTTCTCGACTCTTAAAAAGTGAAAAAGCAAGTTGTGTCTAAAGCGTCGTTATAAAATTTATTTTAAGCGGAACATAATCACCTCCTATTCCTGCGTTGATCTGTAGGTTGAGAACATGGAACGCCCCAACCAAGGAATTCCACATGATGGAAATCCTAGTCCTTTCTCCTCTTGGGGAGAAGTTGGTGCGCCCCACATGGCCACATTGTCGCTTCCAGGACTGACAATCGGCCTGCCTATTTGGCTATTCTCAACCAATGTAGTTCAGAACACCATGGTTCCTGAACAGTTGAGTCAACAGTTAGATCAGTCTAGAGCGGCCCACCAGCCTTCTACTTCCTATAACTCTTCCTCCAATCCTTCATCTTCGCAAGGTAGAGCTGGCAAAAGCCAAGCTCCCATAGAGAAGAAGGAGAAGAAGAAGAGAGAGAAGAAGAAGAAGGAGCCTAAGGCGACTGGGGGCAAGCAAAAGACATCTGACAAAAATCCACACACAGCACAGACCGGGCCTAAATCGCCATGTGTCATATGTAGAGGAGACCACTTCCATAGAGATTGTCCCTGTATTCCCCGGATACTAAGGGACTGGTCCCCTCGGTTGCACAATTCGGGAGCATCAACCTCTGATAGCCATGTTGAATGCTTACCGTCAACCAACGAAAGTGAAGGTTCAAGACAAAGAGGGTGAGCAAGAACCCCCTGCAGACTGTGTGAAGGCGATCACGCCATCCACCGTTGTCCCTTCTTAGATGAAGCGAAGAGAGTTTTGGAAGATCGCCCGGTTTCACCGCTAAGACTTCCTCCTGGATACAAAAAACTCGTGCCAAGTCCTTCGTTGGTTGAAAATACAGCTGGCCCGCTCAAGTGGTCAGCTGAAGCGTCAGTCATTGAAAATGAACCTACTGAATCTAGACCAGACGAAAGTCTAAAGGTCGATACGACAGTTGACCCGGTTCTTCCTTCAGAGGTTTCATCCTCAAATGACACCGTCACTGAAGATTCATCTTCAAATGACACCCTCACTGAAGAGAATAAGGATGACACCATCCAGATTCTTTTCATCAACACAGATTCTGATGAGCATCAGGGCAATGCGCCCATTCCTTTATCGCAGGAAGGAACATCGTCTGGGTCATATCCGGCCGTATATTCGGTCCCACCACCAAGCAACCTGGTTGTGTCCTTTGATTGGAACCAACTAGGCAGACCCCGGTTGCCAGCCAGTATACCATTCAGAATCATAGTCCAAATTTATAGAATGGTAATGGCTGGCACTATCATTGATGAAGGGCATCTGTGAGTATCCTTTCCTCTGTTGCTTGGAAAGCACTGGGTTCCCCGGCGCTTTTTCCTGAGATAAGAAATCTCTCGGGTTTTGATAAAGGAACCAGTCAACCATTAGGGATCCTCCCCAATGTACCTATTACATTGAAAGGGAAGACCGTTCAAATGAACGTGATGGTCGTTCAAGGACCCTTGGATTATAACCTACTCCTTGGACGAGACTATGTATATTGCATGGGAGCTATAGTCTCCTCACTCTTTAGAGTAATGTGTTTTCCACATGAAGGAAGAATGGTCAAGCTCGTAGACCAACTTTCATTTCCGGGATCACGCATCGCAAATAGTCAGATACCAACCCTCAATGGTCTATTCATTCAAGAAATGTCTCCACCCCCAGTCCTCCTTCCCGATGAGTGCGAGTGATTCGGAAAGATGGGACTGGAACCCAGGGGGCATGCATCCTGGTCTGCTTCGGGCAGAGGAAACCTTGGGTATAAGGTAGAATTTCCGCGAAATAATATGACTGGTCCGTACCCCGTCCGTGGATGGAAGAGGGATTGTTCTAGAACATGATTCTTTTGATAAGGTTACTTGTTTGACAAAGGTCATTCACCATTGTCTACTTTGGTAGACAGTGCCGAGGAAATGTTTTCGTTTGATGGTGTTAACAAAACAATCTTTGGGTAACCAGAAAGAGGCAAGCCTCCCTCAATAACACCAATGTTTTGTCTTTGAGTAGTGTTCTTCTCTTGTCGCAAGTAGTTGCTCTCTTGTCGCAAGTAGTTATCCTCTTGCGATCTTGCAAAAGAGCTGTCAAAAGTTGGGCTGACGGGAAGACAAGTACCGCATAAGACCTGTTAAAAATAACGAGAAGACAAGTATCGTTAACATTAGACTAGCAAGACGACAAGTAGCTGTGAACACCCAAAGAAAAGCAGAGGTGGGGGAGAGGAGGGGCAGCCTTGAAATTGTATTTTATACGTGGGGGCATGCAAACCTTTTGGAATGCAAGCTAGGAGCGGTTATTTATCTGTTTTTGGGATTAGCCGTTTCCGAACTTGCATAAAGAAAGGATGAGGAGGAGCATAGCTTATGTGAGGCGCAAGCTCTATAAAAATTGGAGTCTTACAGGAAACATTTCTTATCTTATGACTGGTATATCGAGCAGTTTTACCGCGGAATTTATGCTCGTTAAAAAATAGAAAAGCGAGATCCGAGCAGTTTTAGTACATAGTTCATGCTCATTAAAAAATAAACATGAGATCGAGCAGTTTTACCGTGGAATTTATGCTCGTTAAAAAATAGAAAAGTGTGAGCAAGAGTTTCCTCCAGAGTTTAAGCTCATTAAAAAATGAACCTATCCCTGTAAATAACCATTGTGATCGTAAATTCATTAGCCATAAAAAGCCTTGGTCGTGTTTGCACCTGCCACCTCCATTCCATTTGGCCAATCATTCACCTCCATATGATTGTTTACCCATTTTGAGGAACAACTGCGAAGAGTGATTTCACCTAGCCATCCTTGTGACACTGCCGTGATTGGAAAATTCCAACCTGTACCTGGAATCTGCTGCTATCCCTGTTTATCACTCGTTCCTCAAAAGACGAGTCTTCTTTGAGCTCTTTTCATCTGACTCGTAAAATATGAAAAGTTTGCCGAGTTTTGGCCTTCCAGCTTGTTAAAGTGACCGGAAGAGCTATCCCTCCTCTAGATTTTAATCTTTTTGGACCTGAGGGATTATTACACAAAAAGGTCGAGCGCTTGTTTTATTCGGCTCGTTAAAATTATCGAAAACTCATCCCTTCTGTATTGTTTTATACTTTTTCGGACTTAAGGGATTAGATGACGAAAAAGGAATTTTGGAGTTAACTTTCTGTACCATTTCAGACTCTCTAAAAATGAAAAGGACCGAGTTTTCCTTATCGTTAGACTCGTTAAAATGATTAAATAGCGACAAACTTGTCTTTAGACGAGAACGAGTTTCCCTATCGCTAGGCTCGTTAAAACATAGCGATGGGCTTGCCCGAAGGGCAGGTTATAGAACAAGCATATGTTATCCTCCTCAAGCTTGACAAAAATAAAGAGGTACTGGTCAGAAATGACTGGGGAAAAATTGGGAGAACCTCAAAGCTTTAATGGTAGCAAGTCGCTCTTGAACATGACACTTTTCTTCTGTATCACATCAGGTTGGGTTGTTTCATTCACCGGTCTCATCACCATGGTCCTCGCCAAACCATCCACATTTGGGGTAATGCTACTGATCCATCGCATCAGTGTCGTTATATGTTCAAGAGATGTTGTTCAGAAAGAGTCGACCGTGTCCCATCCACTGCCATACATTATCCTTCATCCATCCATGATCGCCACCCTGAACCATATTTCACAGATTGTTTTCACCTCCACTAAAATCATTAGCTCCGTTCCGTGTCACTGATGTGGGATTCATTAAGGCCCTCCTTTGACGGATCACTTCTTGTCGACTTCAGCTCATTATCCAAGAAGTTGATCTAGGAACACCCCCCTCAGTACTTTGAAGCTTGCATGCCTCAATGGCATGTTTCTCACTTCCGGAGACAGGTATACATCAATGACCTTCGACCAGAAGATTTTGCGTGGTGTTCAACGCCAAGTCCTATATTCACACCACGTGAATTGTAATGCAGTACCTTGAGGGTCATTATCGTTATCGATGATTCCTCTCACGCTTGTTAACGGTTTAAATCATTGACTGGTAATCAAGCGATGTCTTTCCATGTTCGACTTCAGCGTAATTCTCACATGGATCGACTTGTACTTAGAGTGAAGATCGAACGAGTTTGAAGACCCCGGATCTAGTTTCATCCATCCGGGCTGCGATATATATTCAGGAAACATAAAGACATTTGACATGTACATCATTGCAGCAGATGATCATCCTACTCAAAGGATGATAATTTTAGCAGAGAATTATCAGTCTATCATCAGACGATCGTCTGTTCTATGTACTAAAATGAATTTATAAAGCTGAGCATGGGAATGCCCGCCTCAGCTAGATCATGAAAGCAGAATGAAAAATAATGTATTGTATTGTATTTTATTATAGGTCACCTCTCAGCGATTGAATGAACTTCGGATCCTCCTGATAAAGCATTTCACCCGATAAACGACCTCATACTTTAGGGGGCAACTGTTATAGACATTTTTGTGCCTTACAGCATGAAGCATGAAATGTCAATAATATAAGGGATCCAAAGTCCCTAAACATGTTGTTCCTACCGCTAGAGGAACAAGGTCAGCAAACCACAGCACTGAAAATCAGTTCTCCACCTGAAAACATTAAAAAACAAGCTATTTCTGGATCATGTCAGCTGCTCCACTGAGCATCTGCGCTGAATGTCAACTGCTCCACTCGGTGCCTGCGCTGAATGTCAACTCCAATGAAGGCTACCTGCGCTGGGCGAGATTGGCCAAGTGGCACAGTCATTCCTCAAGGTGTCAACGCCCAGGAAGCTTCCAAAATGACACTTGGATCAGGGAATTCGCCTAGTGATGAGTAAGAGGGTCTAGATCTCCAAGTGGAAGCAAGAACCTCCAAGTGGATTCAAGAACTGAAGAATAACTGAAGTGGGAGAGGACACTAGTCAGCTTCATGCCAGTCTCAAGCTGACTCATCCTTTCTCCAAAACTCCTATATATAGAGCTCTCTCATGAGGTCTAGGGAGGCTGGAATCTTGTGACTGTAAGGAAGTGCTGTTGGTTTGAGTATAGAACTATTGGGTGATTTGCTTGAAGGAGGTGAAGAGGAGATTTCTTTCTGCTGGGAGGTGTTGCTGGATTGGGCCTCTTATGGTTGTAACACTCTCAGAACTTTACTTCTTCCATTAATAAAGCATTTGAGGTTCTTCTATATGCATGTATCTCAATGGTGTATTGTTATGCTTGTATATTTGATTTATTCTAATCCTTGAATCAATTATGAATGTATGCTTCTTGTAGTTTCCCTCTCTTGCCATTTTGCAGGATCTTGGTGTAGCTGGGCCAGTGAAAGAGCAAGGAGCGGGGAGCAAGCAGCAAAGAGAGAAGATTGGATCAATCATTAGTGGAAGACAACGGTTAGTGGATCTATTTCTCCTCTCTCTTACATCTCATAAAGAAGTAATCTCGAATAGCTTTGCATTGATTGTTGCTGAGGTACTATCACCCTTAGAGTGGGATAGGGTCATTCCATATTGGATACTTTTCCCAACAATAGAAGGTCCGGTGCAAATTTCAAAAAATTTGGAGCAATTTTTGGCATTTAAAAATTTTTTGCACTAAAAAACAGGTTTTGCCTCCCTATGCGTGGCGCCACGTGGTGCTCGCTTTTTCTATAGGGCTCCAAATCTCAAAAAATTTACATTTTTGGATTTGGTATGAAAAATTATGATTTCTTGTGCATGGCCAAGAAATTTGGGCAAGTTTTGAGCCCTCAAGAGGCCGAAAACACTCAGAAAATGACCTCACTACCCCTATTTTGACACACAGGAAGCAGTCTTGGTAGATTGAAGTTTTGGAGGGGCAAACGATATCTAAATCCCGAAATTCCACTTGGGTTGGAAAGTAGACAGGCAGTGATTTCCAACAAGCTATCTTGGGTTCAATTTGGACTTCAGGAAGGGCCTCAAATTCAGCTCCAAAGTGGCGCGACGCATAGAGAATCAGGCGCAGCGCATAGAGGATTTTTGCCTATTTTTCACTGTACAACTCAGAAATTTGCCCAGTTTTGACCAGTTTTGCTTTTTGATGTTACTATTGATCTTTCATGATGTAATTTGATAACCATGATGTAATATTGGTACATTTTTACTTGTTCTAGAGGATTCATATTGGTACATTTTTACTTGTTCTAGAGGATTCATTCACTAAAAAGTGAAAATTAAATGACTGAATCAGTTTCCTGCCATATAGAGCCAAGTTGTTTGATTACCTAGATTTCAGTGCTTTGCTTAGAATTGGTTGAAGTAGCTCCTAGAATGATGAGCTCAACCCCTAGAGGCATGGGAAGGAGTTAGCCTTGTCTATATCATGTAATTTCTCAATCATTTTCAGGGTTGGACACTTGGGATTGCTTGACACTCCATTGTACATCTGATTTTTGCATTTTTGGAAAAGGAAAGACCAAGGTTTTGTAGCACTTGTTGGGATCCATGTGGCTTTGTGTTTTGATGGTGTTTTCCTTTATGTAATTTTAAGTTCACTGATGTTTATGTGTATCATTTTCCCTTCTCTTTTCTTCTGAAATTAAACAAATGAGTGATTAAGGTAGAATTCATTGGACAGTTGTGCTCTACCTTGTTAGTTTGTTTAATTTTCAATGTTTTCATCTGTTTGAGGATGACTCTTAAGACCCTCTTGCCCTCCTTAGCTCCTCACTAGTCTGATCCATCCATTCCTTCAATCTAAAGCATCAAACGGATTACCTTCCTTGCCCCGATTAGAACTCTGCAAAAACTAGGCCTCATCTGCCTTTCCCTTTTTTCCAACAAAACTCTCAAAAACTCAAGTCAAATCTTTGCACTTCATACCTAGCCGAAGATTAGTTGTAAAATCATTCATCTCAAGCCCCATTTGATTATTTTTTGCTGAGATTGACCTGGAGAGATCCCTCTCCTGTCCTCGTAGGGCTAGCTACAAGGGTGAGCGTGGTTTGATGTGGACCTAGAATCTTACCTTTTCAGCCTGAGGTAAATCTAGGCTCTAACATAGTGGTGACCATACTGGGGAATAGATTCTTTGTTTGTTGGTATTATTTGTTTTACAAACTACAGACGAAGCCTGAAGATTAGCCAGGTAGCCTTCGAAACGCTTTTGCTTTGCATTAGCGCAAGTAGATAAATGCTACTTTAGTCAATCTTCGGTCTGGTCTATAAATGGAGTATCCAACTTACAGATCACCCCAGTATATCTAAGAATTCTGAGCTTTTGGATGGTAAGTTTAGAATTTGGTAAGCTGAACAAGTTGTTTATGTCCCTTTGATTTCTTGAAATAAAAGCACACTGGCTTCCAGAAGACATACCAGAGCAAATATGGATCTTGATCCCCCTCCTGTCTACGAAAATCCCAATATTATTCCAAGAATCATTCGGAGTTCTATCATTCATGTGTTCAAAGCTTAGTCATGTCCTGTTGATTTTGAGTATCTTGAGGATCAAGAATTTGATGAGAAGTTTGAGTTCTCTTTGTTTGAAACCAAATCTGAAAGCGTTGTTGCTTCCACTGTCTTAAATCGTGAGTTTGTTCGAAATATTGAAACTAAAAGGGCTAATAAATCCATTGATGATTACATTTTGAACCAGCTCCAGACTTCAATTACGGCTTCTAATATTGCTGATTTCTTAGAGACTGCTTCTGCAACCCTTGGGTCATTCGTATTTGCGTCTAGTTCAAGAATTCCCACCGAACCTCCTTTCATTCCTACCCTTCCCCCGCAGCCTACTATTTATGATCAAAAATTTGCAGTCGTATCGCTTCCATCTACTCCTTCTACTCCTAAAATACCCAAGATTGTTTCACCTCCGCATACACCTCCTCATACATCTCACACATCACCTGCACCCACTCCCCCAACTTCACCAAAACTGATTGCAAATCCACCAAGAGCAATGGCTGCTCGTTTTACACCTCTCGCGCTGCCTCAAGTTTTGGATGACATGCCCGCAGATTATCAGAGTAAAATTCCTTTATTTGATGCCACTCCTCATGGTACTACAGCTCAGCAACATGTGGAGAAAATGACGGATTTCTTCGATCTTCATGAGATTGATGTAGAAAACGTGACCATGAGATTATTCGTGCAAACTTTCAGCGGTGAGGTAAGAAAATGGTTCAGAGCTTTAGCAGCTAGAAGTATTCCCACATTAGAAGAGCTTCAAAGAAAGTTCTTGGATCGCTAGGAAGTAAATAAAGATCCTCTTCAAATCACTTATGAATATACCAAGATCAAGCGGAATGTCGGTGAGTCCATGCAAGACTATTGTATTAGATTCAATGTGGTTTATAATGCAATTCCTGATGATTTAAGGCCATCTAGAAAGTCAGCTTTGCTTAAGTTCCCAGATGGTTTTGATCCGGACATGGCTTATCAATTAAGAGAGAGAGATCCAGCTACCTTAGAAGAAATGCAGAAAATTGCCGTTAAAATTAGTGTTGAGGCAAATTTGAATGACAATAGAGCTAGATTGAAAGCCGAGAAGAGAGTCTCAATAAAGGAAGAAGCTTCTACCTCATATCAAGTGGTCTGCAAGGTAGAAAAGATGATTGAAAGGTTAACACTTGATAAGCCTAAACCGCAGATTCGGAATCCTAATTTCCGTGGCTAGCAGCAACCTCAATTCAGGATCAAACAACGTGAGCAGCGAGCACAAGAACTGGCATCACAACAACAGCAAGTAAAGACCCCTCTTCAGCAGAATTTTGTTGGTCCTGAATCTAATGATGAAGACAATGTAATAGGAGAAGAAAGTCACTTCTTTACTCTTGATGATATGCCCACATTTATCACTGAAGATGATGAGTATGCATAAAATTCAGCTGTACAGAAGGATGCAGATTTTATCTTGGCAAATGACACAGCTCTTGAAGAGGAGTCGGATGAGTATCAAAGAGGTTATATGAATGCTTTGTCCACCCAGCAACGTCAGTATTCACTTAGAAACAGAAATGTCCCCATCAATCCAATCCAGAAGAGAAAGGAAGTTCTAGCATCTAAGAGTAAGCCACCTGTTGTACCAGATAAAGGAAAAGAAATTGTTGATCCTACTCCTAGAAAGTCTACACCAGCAAATGAAAGAGTAAATTAGAAAACTGTATCAAAAAATAAAGCTGAAAGGGAAGATGTTCCAGCCAAAGAGGTAGAAAAGAATTCTGCTTTTAGTTTAGAAAATGAAATTTCTAGATTGAAGGTATCCATTCCCTTGACTGAACTAATGAGGAACAACAGTTATAGAGGTCAAGTCTCTAAAATTTTGAATTTTGACTCAATGTTTGATATGGTGAGTGTGGAAGATGATCAACCTGAACTGATTTTTGGACCAGCATTAAATGGTGAGTCTCCAAAGAGTGATGTGCCTCCTTTTTATATCAGTCTGAGATTGCATGAGTTTGTGTTGCATAATGCTATGTTTGATTCTGACGCTTCCCACAATCTTATGCCGGAGGCTATCGTGGAGAGGTTGGATTTGGACAACACTAGGAAATACCATGATCTTTATTCATTTGATTCTAGCAGGGTGACATGTATTGGGCTCATTAAAGACTTGCTTGTAAGTTTGGATCAAATTCCAATGAAGAATGTCTTGATGGATGTTGTTGTGGCAGACATTACTCCCAGGTTTGGTATGCTTCTTTCTAGGTCTTGGGGAGCAAATATTAAAGGGACAATGCAACTTGATTTCTCCTATGCAATGATTCGTGTGTTTGGCCAAATGAGAAAACTTTATCGGGAAAAAAAATGATATACATGATTACAAGCAAGGAGAAACCAATTAATCATCTGATTAATTATGTACAAACAGATTTAGAGTCTTTTGTTTTGTATTCAGATAGCTTCAATGATATTGATAGTCAGTTAGTTGTAGCAGATGATATTTTAGAAATAGCAGAGAATTTCAGAGAAGTTTTGAAGAAAGAAGAACAAGAGCAGGAAAATACTATTTAGCAATCAGATAGAAATAATGGACAGTAAGCAGAAAAAATACAGCAAACAGAGTTTTAGCACTTAGAAGAAGAGGAAGATGGTTTGTGGACCATGGATTTCGATGGAGCAGTGGGAAATGATGGTGCTAGAATTGGTATTTGGGTATGCAGCCCTTTTTCAGCTCCGAACAACTTGCCTAGTAATGTGCAAGTATGTTCTTACAAGCTTGCTTTTGATTGCTCAAACAATGAGGCTGAGTACGAAGCTTTGATTGCTGGCCTAAAAATTCTAAGAAAGCTGAATGCTAAGAGGATTGTTGCATATGGTGACTTCGAATTGGTGATTAAGCAAGTCAAAGGTGAATATCAAGCAAAGCATCCTCAGATGCGGGCATACCAGAATGCTGTTCTAGATATCCTGAAGCTATTTTCAGATTATACCTTGACGTGTGTTTCTCGTATTCAAAATAGTATTGTAGATGCACTTGCTAAGGCAGCTAGTAATTTGAAGATTCCTATGAATTCAAGTAATAAATTTGAAATCCATGTGAAACATCGTCTGACTGTCCCAGACAATCAGAGATATTGGCAAGTTTTCCAAGATGACGAGGATATTGATGATTTTCTGCAAAACAAAGGTAAGTTTAAAGATACCTCAATTGATGTAGAATATGCTGATGGAAAAGATGATGTGCAGATCAATCAAATGGAAGTGTTGCAGCTCAAGGATAATATTATTCATAAAGGCTTGATACTTTAGAAGAACTCTTTGATCATGATGATGTAGCCCGCAAACCAACATTGCAGCCAACAAAGAAGGGAGTTGAAGAGGTGAATATTGGAACAGCTGAACATCCGAAGATGGTAAAACTATCCAAAGCATTGCCACAAATGGTAAAGGCCAAATATATCAATTTGTTGTCATCCTTTGCTGATGTGTTTGCTTGGGACTATTCCGAATTGAAGACATATGGTACCAATATAATTCAGCACACTATTCCTATTAAACCTAATCAGAAACCTTTCAGACAGAAGTTGAGAAGGCTAAATCTAAAATTGCTGCCATCAATTGAGAAGGAGGTAAATAGGTTGTACAAATCAGGAATCGTCGTTCCCATCAGATTTTCTGATTGGATATCTAATTTGGTGCCTGTACGAAAGAAGACAGGTGAGATTCATTTGTGCATTGATTTTAGGAATCTCAACAAAGTTTCATTGAAGGATAATTATCCGCTGCCAAAAATCGATCACATACTTCAGGGAGTAGTTGGAGCATCTCATATGTCACTACTCGATGGTTATTCTGGATATAACCAAATTTTGGTCCATGAAGACGACCGAGACAAAACAATGTTCACCACTCCCTGGGGGGCTTTTCATTACGCTAAAATGCCTTTCAGTTTGAAGAATGCAGGTGCCACATTTCAGTGGGCAATGGATATGGCTTTCGCAAATGAGGAGGACGTCTTCTTGGTTGTGTACCTTGATGATTTGACGGTGTTTTCTAATTCAGATGAAGAACACATGTATCATTTGAAAATTTTCTTTCAAAAGTGCAGAAAATATGGTGTGTCGCTGAATCGAAGAAGAGCTTGTTTTCCATGGATGAGGGCAAACTTCTTGGACACATTATCTCAAAAGATGGCATTTGTATTGATCCAGCACGTGTAGAAGCAATTCAACAAATTGACCTTCCCCGGAACAAGAAGGGGATTCAATATTTTAATGGTAAGATGAATTTTTTACGCTGCTTTGTGCCTAATCTTGCTGAACACCTAAGAGAGATTACAAACATGCTTAAGAAGGACATCCAAGTGAAGTGGAGCGAAGAGGTTGTAAAATCTTTCAATCTAGTAAAATTGGCTCTTTCTTCAGCTCTGGTTTTAATAAGCCCGGATTATACTCACGATTTTATACTGTTTTCATTTTCTTCGAAGCATACTATGGCAGCTGTATTAATGCAGAAAAAAGATGAGCACGAAAGACCAATTGCTTTTTTCAGCCGAACTATAAGAGATGTAGCCTTGAAATACAACATCATTAAAAAGCAAGCCCTTGCACTTGTGAAAGCATTGAAATATTTTCGGGTATATATTCTGCATTCCCATATTTTGGCTTATGTTCCTAACGCTGTTGTCAAAGATATTTTGGTACAAACAGATCCAGAAGGAAGACGAGGCAAGTGGATTGCAACTTTGCTGGAATATGATGTGGAGATAAATCCCACAAAGCTTGTTAAAGGATAGGGATTGGCAAAGTTAATGGCTAAATCAAATCTGCACATCTTAGACATAAATCTGATTGTCGCTATGTCCGATGAAAATGAGGAAGGTCTGTCAATTCAGGTATCTGAAATCTTTGTTCTTTCTCCATGGTATTCAGATATCATATATGTGCTTCAGAATTTGTCCCCACCACCTGGTATGGCTAGAAATAAAGCTAGAACTCTCAAGTTAAAGGCTACTAAGTTTTGTATTTTGAATTCTGCACTTTATTGGAAAGATCCCAGTGGTGTTTTATTGAATTGTTTGGTGGAAGAAGAAGCGAAGCAGGTCATGGAGGATTTCCATAAAGGAGATTGTGGTGGTCACCTTTTATGGAAACAATGGAAAATAAGATTCTACGAGCGGATACTATTGGCTAAAATTGTTTGATGATGTATTAAAGGTTATCAAGAGCTGTCATAAATGTCAGATTTTTGAAGGAAGGTAGAAATTACAGCCTTTGTCGCTTAAGCCCATTGAGGTGAGTACCCCTTTTCAGCAGTGGGGGTTGGATTTCATTGGTGAAATTCATCCTGCTTCTTCAGGTCAGCATAGATGGATCCTCATGGTGATAGATATTTTCACAAAGTGGATCGAAGAAATTCTGACTAGACAAGCTACGGATGTGGTAATAATTTCGCTTCTTGGGAATAATATTTTGTCTCGTTTTGGTTGCTTGAATAAGTTAATCACTGATAACGCAACAACTTTCAAATCAAAAAGGATGGTTGAGTTTTGTCATAAATATCACATTACTTTGGGGCACTCAACCGCTTATCATCCACAAGGCAATGGATTGGCGGAGTCTTCCAACAAATCTTTGGTCAATATCATTAAAAAATTGCTGGAAATAAATAAGAAAAGTTGGCATAAGAAGTTGGTCCATGCACTTTGGGCAGATTGAGTGAGTCAAAATGAATCCATTGGTATGTCCCCCTTTGAGCTAGTTTATGGAGTTGATACAATGTTTCCTACCTCTCTCGCAGCTCCGGTAGTCAAACTTCTTCAGGAGGCTGGTAGTGAAGATGATCCTATGCAGAGAAGACTAAATCAAATGATCCATTTGGAGCAGATGAGAGAAGAAGTTTTTCAAAACACGTTCAAGCTGCAGGGGAGAATTAAGAAAATTTATGACAGGAAAGCAAAGGTAGACAAATTTCAATTGGATGATGTGGTGCTGAAGTGGGATGCAAGGAATGAGGAAAAGGGAAATCACGGTAAGTTTGAAAATCTCTGGAAAGGTCCCTTTAATATTGTAGCAAATCAGGGTCAAACTGCCTTTCTTCTGAAGGAGATGAACGGGGAAGATTGTCCAGGAGGGCTGGTCAATGATCGGCTGCTCAAGCGGTATCATTTCTGAGTTGTTTCTGTTGTTTACATTGTCACTGTAAATACCATTTTATTTCAGTTTCATTGCAAGTGTGTGCTGTGATCTTTTCTTCAGTCTAGGGCCCGAAGTGAAGGCTATAATTCTGAAGAAAGATTTTAGTTTTGGGTTCAATTTTTTGAGTCAGTTTTTCAGTCATTTCGGTTTCATAATTGAGTCGGTTTGAGTCAAGTTTCAGTCAATAAATAAGTCAAGAGTCTTGTGTTAATTTTTCAAAATAATGGACTCCATAGCCCAATGGACGAAGGCACTGTCTATCTCTCCTAGAGATCTGCCGTTCTTGGCACCTCCCAGGAGCTACCATCCCCATTGGAGCAAATGTTAGAGTCGGTCTGTTCAACCCTCTGTCAGAGATCAAAACCTCTTTTGTTGCATTTCATTTTTAGGTGTCTCATTCAGCTCGATCATCTGCATTCCATTAGGAGCATCAATCTTTTGACGGAAGGGCTTTGTCACTCATTCCCCTCATGTTATCTACCTGTTGGCTCATCATTTACAGTCTTTTTATCTTGAAAGCTGCATAAGTTGTCTTTAGGGTTTCATGGTCACTTAGGTCTAGGGTTGTATTAGGGTTTTGTCAAAAAAATTATGAGAGTATCCAATAATCACCAGCAGGCCATGAGGATGTTTAATCGTCAATAAATTTTGTTAATAAGTGTTCAAAATGTCTTTTTTAGCCTTTATTGTACAAAAATCATGTAAAGTTTGTTTTCTCATTGTAAATTAATTCATCTACACCCTGGTTTCATTCCTTAGCCCAGAAGCTCCATCACCTACAAAACAAACAAAGTTCAGCTCATCAACATGCCAAAAAAGTGAAAAAAGTCCAAAAACATGGGTTGAAATAAAAGTTATTTGCCAAACATTATAAAAGTGGGTTTCATGAGCTAAAATCTTAAAAATTCTTTGATTATAAGCATTGATAAGCTCATTTGTTAAAGAGAAGCAAGGTAGAGAAAATTTGGTGAACAAGTGTGAAATTTGGGTGAATTTGGAAGAAAATTGGCTCGCACGGCACACTGAGCAGGAGGCGCGGCGTACTGGTGAGGCGCGGCACACTGGGAGCAGAAAACCAGTGCAAAATTACACGGGTGCGGCACACTGGGAAGGCGCGGTGCATTGGGTGAGTTGCGCGGTGCACACAACAAAAGGCTCGAAAACTGCCAAGAATTGTTCCAAATTGCCATTAACTTGCACGGATTTGATAGGTAGAGCCTCCATCTCTGTGATTTATCCAATTTTTTGATAGGCTATGGTGGTTTATGAATGGTGATGGTCTAAGCACATAATCAGACCCTACCATATCAAAGCCCTCACATAAAAATGGCTGCCTAGGGTTTCAACAACTGTTTGCCACCAAGTTTATTCTCTTTCTATCATTCTCTTTTCTCCCTTATTCCATTTTCCCCTGATTTCATTGTTCCCTACCACCTAAAATCACTAAACCCCTATCCCAAATTCCCTTTCCCAAATTTCCAAATGTAAAACTCTAAACCCTAATCCCATACATAAAATCCCAAACTATCCCATATTTCCTTAATTACTTCTATCCCAACACTCCCAAATTTCCCACTAGTTTTCCCTTCTCCTAACAGTCCCTTGTTTCATTGTTTTCCCCTTGGTGGCAGAGGTCAAGTCCAACACAAAAAGCAGTCCAACACAGTTTTCATACATCAACAATCAGTTTTCTCCAAGGCATTTTGTATAGCAGTCATGTCATCCGGTCGTTCATCTGATTATGAAATGGAGACCCAAAGTGACTCACCCACAGAAGGACATGCACCCAGGAGGCCTCATAGAGGTAGCAGACATATCAGAGAAGAACCAACCACCCTTAGTGAATTACAGACCTGCCCTCTTGCCATCTCTTGTTTTTAGCATCAGCCATGTTATGAGTTTTGTGAGAAGGTTGCTATTGTTCAATTTCATCATGAGTTGGCTCGTCTATTTGTACTACACTTACATGGTGATCATGCCACTCTAGCTGGTGTTACTTTCACACTAATACCAGATTCCATTTCATTAGCAACCAACATACCAAACATTGGAGAACCATGGAACAAGAGACAGAAGATTGACCGACAACATTATGAGCCATATATTAAACCTGGTTTCTTGAGGTAGCGCAAGAGAATGTTTCCATTCCGATATCTTAAAGATGAATATGCTCCACTAATGAAATTAATCATGAAGTATTTCAGCCGTGAGGGATGGTTCTCCTGCTTGTATGCTTATCACATCAGGTTGCTTATGCATTTCGCTCGGGTACGAATGATGAACATTCCTTATTTCATATGCCGAAATATAGAAAGGATGACCACCCTTGTGTAGCACAAGACCCCTCGGCAGCAACTTAACAGTGTTTATCATTTTGCTCTCATCAAGATTGTGGTGGTTCATCAGCTTGGATTACAGGGCATCACTTCGGATGATTTTATCTCTCATGAATTTTTGAGAGCTTCAAAGGGATCTTCAGAGGCTGTACATGTGACAAGAGGACCTTCTTATCAGCATGAAGGTCATGAGACACATACTGCTACTATGCCAGTATTCATTACTTATTAGAGGGGCGCCAGACAGTTATTTGCAGTAGCAAAGCGAGTGTTATCTCCACCTGGGGTGGAAGGGGCCTCGCTTCCGACATTAGCACCACAGGTACAGGACAAAGGCAAGAGCCTAATGCAAGATGAGGGGCCTAGAGGTGAACAAGAGACTGACTTCATTCTCCTTCAGGATGATGACACAGACATGGGCCCACAAAGCTCCAGCCTTAGAGATATCATCCAGGAGAAGCAGATAGAGATCAAAGCCTTGTCCCTTGACTTGGAGAGGGCTAAGTGGAATATAAAATACTTGGAATTACAAAACATCAGGGAGAGTCGTCAAGCTGCCCAAAGGAGGAGGATTGAATTTACTTCGTTGGAGCAAGAGATTAATGATGATCGGGAGTCTTGGCTCGAAAGAGTCAACATCCACTTAGAGAGACTGTTGGACAAGGCCGATAAAGACAAAGCATTGTTGAGACACATGGCTTTCCACTACATGGCACGGAACAGGGTTTGCAAGGCACGAATAAGAAACTTAAAGGTAAAACTAAGGAAGGCATCAAAAAGGCAAAAGAGGCAAAAAGAGCATGATCGTCTTCAGATATTGGCTGAAGCCTCTTTAGCCCAGCATGATACTTGATAGAGAAGGTCCAGCCCAATTTTCAAAAAATTTGGAGCAATTTTTTGCATTTTGAAATTTTTGGCACTAAAAAACAGGTTTTGCCTCCCTATGCGCCACGCCACGTGGCGATCGCTTTTGCTAGAGGGCTCAAAATCTCAAAAATTTTACATTTTTGGATTTGGTATGAAAAATTATGATTTCTTGTGCATGGCTAAGAAATTTGGGCAAGTTTTGAGCCCTCAAGAGGCCAAAAACACTCAAAAAATGACCTCGCTGCCCCTATTTTGACACACAGGAAGCAATCTTGGGAGATTGAAGTTTTGGAGGGGAAAACGACATCCAAATCTAGAAATTCCACTTGGGTTGGAAAGTAGACAGGTAGGGATTTCCAACAATCTATCTTGGGCTCAATTTGGACTTTGGGAAGGGCCGCAAATTCAGCTCCAAAGTGGCGTGACGCATAGAGAATTAGGTGCAGCGCATAGAGGATTTTTGCCTATTTTTCACTATACAGCTCATAAATTCGCCCAGTTTTGACCATTTTTGCTTTTTGATGTTACTCTTGATCTTTCATGATGTAATTTGATAACCATGATGTAATATTGGTACATTTTTACTTGTTCTATAGGATTCATTCACTAAAAAGTGAAAATTAAATGAATGAATCAGTTTCCTACCATATAGAGGCAAGTTGTTTGATTGCCTAGATTTCAGTGCTTTGCTTAGAATTGGTTGAAATAGCTCCTAGAATGATGATCTCAACCCCTAGAGGCATGGGAAGGAGTTAGGCTTGTTTATATCATGTAATTTCTCAGTGATTTTCAGGGTTGGACACTTGGGATTGCTTGGCACTCCATTGTACATCTGATTTTTGCATTTTTGGCAAAGGAAAGACCAGGATTTTGCAGCACTTGTTGGGATCCGTGTGGCTCCGTGTTTTGATGCTGTTTTTCTCTATGTAATTTTAAGTTCACTGATGTTTATGTGTATCACTTTCCCTTCTCTTTTCTTCTGAAATTAAACAAATGAGTGATTAAGGTAGAATTCATTGGACTGCTGTGCTCTGCTTTGTTAGTTTGTTTAATTTTCAATGTTTTCATCTGTTTGAGGACGACCCTTGAGACCCTCTTACCCTCCTTAGCTCCTCACTAGTATGATCCATCCATTCATTCAATATAAAGCATCAAAACGATTGCCTTCCTTGCCCCAATCAGAACTCTGCAAAAACTAGGCCTCATCCCTGGACCCAAATTTGCCTTTCCCTTTTTTCCAACAAAACTCTCAAAAACTCAAATCAAATCTTTGCACTTCATACCTAGCCTAATATTAGTTGTAAAATCATTCATCTCAAGGCCCATTTGATTATTTTTTGCTGATATTGACCAGGATAGATCCCTCTCCTATCCTCGTAGGGCTAGCTACGAGGCTGAGGATGGTTTGATGTGGACCTAGAATCTTACCTTTTCAGCCTGAGGTAAATCTACGCTCTAACATAATGGAAACCATGTTGAAAATAATATGCAATTATTTTTCACTCATTTCCATAAGCAGGTTCATATTGTACACAAGTGTTGGACTTTGTGTTATACAACAAAATGACCCCCTCATCAGCTCAAAGGTGAAAGACATGATAGCTGAAGCAAAGACCAAGACCACATGCCTTGTTTCCACACTAATGCTAGCTATACACTGACAACCTACTTTATAAAGCTTCTCTTTAAGCCTAACGGTGTGTTAGTGACCCTACTAACTCTAGTTGTTAGTTCGGGAACATCGTTAGTGGATTCTAGTGAAGTTCTAAAGGTCAAAGGAGCGAATTGACTCATAAATATCTAGATATTTGCTCCTAAATCTACTCAAGAAAAGCAAGGAAACATCTCAAGTTCAACCTATTTGGGGGATTTCTAATCCTAATGAGGGAGGCAAATGGGAAAGAGCTGAAAAGAATGACAACTTCATTCCTTTTACCTTAAGGAACTCATGGAGGAACTTGACAACCCTAGCTCAATTGCTACATAAGCAAAGCTAGAGCTATGGTGATAGAGGTCAGATCATTTGAAAGGATAGCTTACTTGATTGTCGAGCATAGTCTCAAATCTAAGCATAAGAAGTTAGTAAGAAGGGAGAGAGAGAGAGAAGTTGGAGGGGTAAGAGAAGGCCAATGCAACAGATGGTTGTAATCACTCTTCTGACATTAATATAGAATTGTAGTTGTACTATCTACTCCATGGTGTTGGTACTATCATTCATTTATTTGTTTGTCCAATACCTTTCAGCATGAGTAGCTTAGTTATGTGTAACTAGATGTCTTTTATGTACATGTATCAATTATCAAGGTTGTATGTTGTGATTATGCTTGTCTCTTGTATGTGCAAGACTTGATCTGGAGTCGGCTCAGGGGACTTCCACCTAGCTGCATTTTGCTCTCCAACAAATCTACATGGAGTTTTGAGGTCATCCACCTATCTTGCTTCGATAGTTAGTTAGTGTTTATGGACATGCTTGTAACTTTGTGAAGAGTGCAGATAATCTTACAGTTTTCCAAAGGTCCCAGGATGACCTTTGAGGGTATCTCCATTCTCCATACACCGTGCATTTTATCCTATAGCACTTTGCATCCAACAAATCATCCACAAAATTTGAAGGTGGAGAGATATTTTGGCAAGAATGGAAAAGAGGATTCCATAATTTATGTGGGTTAGGATGATACACATGATGAAGTGCAGCTGAAGAAGCACCATTGAAATGGTTTGGAAAGAGATGGTTAGATTTCTTAACTAATTAAGGCCTTGCATTTATTTTGACAATTGATTCAAATTTTTCCTTATTGATGCATTTCCTTGTTATTGGATGCATTTCTTTTCTCCTAAAAGTATGCTGCATATTGCATGAAGCAAGATGTCGGAAACGTAGAGTTATGTTGACTCACATAGATGCGACAAAGATGGCAATTTTCAACAAAAAATTTGCATGCATGTTGTGTTCTTGGACTTGCATGTTTATGCCAGGAAGGTGTTCAAAAGTGGAGTATGTTGACTCACTTTATTGTAGCAAATCTGGTCATTTCAGCTCTTTAAGTACTCGTACATACAAATGGGATTCTTGTACTTGTGAGAGAGTTGAGAATTTTTATACATGCATGATAGTCTGTGTGTGTGAACAGTGGTATTTTTAATGGTTTCATTGTGCTTGAACATGCATGAGTGATTGAATTGTGTTGGTTGATTTCTTTGTTAACATGTATGTTTGTGAGAGATTTTTCAGCAAAAATCACATGAAATACCATTTGTCGACGCGTTTCGAACCAACCAGTGTGGTTCATCGTTAGGACAAGTTGAAGAAACAGATCCAGCTTAGCATGTTAAATAGTCTGAGTAGAGCCTCCAACGACTAACTTGACCAACGGATAGCCGTTGGAGGCTCTTCTCAGACTATTTAACATGCTAAGCTAGATCTGTTTCTTCAACTTGTCCTGATGATGAACCACACTGGTTGGTTCGAAACGCGTCGACAAATGGTATTTCATGTGATTTTCACCGAAAAATCTCTCACAAACTTGATATGGATCACATAAGGCTCAACTCTATAACATGTATGTTGTCAACTTGAGAATGTTGATCATTTTCACATGCATGAGTGTCGGTTCGTGTGGTCGATTGATTGTTACGTGTATGTTATATCAACTTGGAAGAGTTGATTTTGTCTCCAAAGATGAAAGGGATATGTGACAAATTGTTTTATGAGAATGTGGAATTCTTATTGTAAATCGTCAAGTTGTTGTACATGCTTTTGCTTGAAGAAGCATGTTTTTTCGAATTATGTTTAGTCGATGGTTTATACACCAAGATGTAAGATTACATGGCGATGTTCACATGATGTGAAATTTGTTGCTTTGAAGAAGCAAAAGGAAGATGTTGTCAAGTTATATTCTTGCATGAGTGTTTTTCAAGATTAGTGGTGTTTTTTGTGACAAGATGTCGTAGGATTTTGGAAGGTCCACTCTTGAGCAAGAGGTTCATGATTAGCCTTCATTCTCAAATCATGACAAGAGCAGCATGTTAATACTAGAGGATGATGGAATCAAGAAGCGAAAGAGGACAAAAATGCCAAAAAAATTGCAGCCATTGTAGACCATTTGACGTGTTGACACCAAGAAGTGAAAGAGATGGCGCATGCATTCTTCCAGATGTGGAATTTGGAACCATGGAGGTAAAATAATGGTCATTTATTTTCTTGTTATTACTGATATTGGAACTCATTGTTGTAGTTCATTCAGATGGGCTTAACTTGGAAAAGTGGTTTCCAAGGAGAAGCTTGCATCGAATGCATGTGTTGTAAAGGAGGAACATGATTCTCAGTGGGAAGGCCATCAGTCAACTTTCCAAGCACCGAGGGAATGCTTTGATACAGTAGGGTATTTAATCAGAAAGTAGTCAGCAAGTGTTGGATTGGGTCAGAAACAAAAGGAGAACATTGGTTGAAGTGCCAAGCCATTTGCAAGGCAAGGCATGTCAGTGAACCCAAGTGGTTGTCATGGAGATTTTTCCTATTAGAATTAATTGATAGAACTTGGGAAGGATAAAAGTATTCATCTCTCGTTAGATAACCATTGTTTTTGGGTCTAAAAGCATGTAAGTGGGAAGGAGTGATCAAAATCTAGATTAGGGGCAAAAATTTTCTCAAAAATCAGAATGCTTAGAATCACTCAAAAACTAAATGAACGCATCCATCTCGGTGATGCGATCCCAAGGCAACTCGTTTCACTAAAAATGGAGCTCGTATGAGAAAGATATCGTGTTCTGTTTGTTTTTCCAAATAGGTAAAATTTTGGGTATAGGGCTGACTGGGATGCATACTAGGCATCCGTATAGCCCAGTCAGCAAAAAGAATATTCCTTATAATATTCCCACAGATGGATCAATCGAATGGCGATAGTTGTCGACATGTTAATTGGTCAAGGGCACTGAGGTGGACCAATGAGAGGATGACATGTTGCATGCCCGCAAACCACCACGTTCCCTCTCAAAGGTCGGGTAAAATGTTATTTGGAGGGCCAGGAAATCGAACCCACAACATCACTCACACAAGCTCCATGCTCCACCGCTATGCCACAACCATTGGACTTAACATATGGTGGGCACACTTTTCATTTAAAGAGATTAAATTTGGCGGTTGGGGAGGAGAGGGCTAGCCCTGTTCGCATGTGACCAACACTACAAACTAAGAGCCAACACCAATTTCTAACCACGCGCTTAACACACTAACTGAAGTTTAACACTAATTAAACCATGCTTATACTCAATTAAAGCATGAATTGACATGGCAATAGTTTTGGCGGGTTCGAAAAATCCGACATTGCTCCAAATTTGGTGGGGTTAACTGGAGTTTCTCCAGATTTGGTGGAGTATTACTAGGGAAAACTGAAGATACCATAAATTATTCATTATTTGACCAATTGTGGCTCAGAAAGAGTCATTCCTATATGATTTAGATTCTTTGAACACAATGGAATAGGTTGTAGAGGTTGAAAGACACTTATGTACGTGATTTTTCTACGTTGAATTTTAAGGAAGCCTAGGGCCACCAGGGAGGAGGTCAAGCCTAGATCAGCTAAAGTCCAATTGCAAGGCTTGGATAGTCATTTTTGGGGTTTTTGGGTCTTCTGATCTAATGGAGCAGGTTGCAAAGCCATTGAAGCACTGTAGGTGCATGTATTCAAAGAATTGACCGTTAGTCCAAAGAGGGCCTAGCCATTGAAGCAGGTCCAAGGAGATGTAGCCCAGGAGGGGTGAACTTCTTTATCAGCTTTGTGTTATGAGTTGTTGTGTTTTACTTCTCTACAATTTACTTGTTATATATGTGTTTTAAACAATTGATTAATCTCATAAATTCCTCATAAAATACACTCAACACTTGACGCATAATTCCTCACATTTTGGTTAATTTGAGACTATCCTAAACACATTTATTTTTAATATTGATGAGGGAGCTTGCATAGCATTAACAAGTTTTCCCAATATTTAGATCACCTCCAAGCTATCAAGGATGTCCCCATATATAATAAGTTAATCAAGGAGAAATGCTTCAAACATCTTGGGAGGAGAAAGAAAGACACCCCTACCATTAATGTCATTGAACAATTGTTTGACTTAATGTTGGGGAGAGTGATTTTCCAGAAGTATCTAGACCCTGGAAGTCTTGTGGTAGATGTGTACATCGATGGTATCATGTCCCCCATACCTTGATTGATCTTGGGGTTGCCATCAATGTCATGACTAAGGAAACTATGCTTAAACTGAATCCCCAAGGTTCATTAAGGAAGAACACAATAGTCTTGCAACATGAAGATAGATCCATAATAGCTCCTGAGGGAGTTGTTGAGGATGTGATGGTATACATTGATTCCTTGGAATACCCTGTTGACTTCTTAGTTCTCAAACCTAAGACCAAGTTTAATGGTTATCCTCTCATCCTTGGAAGGCCATGGTTAGCCACTACTGATGCTTACATAAGTTATAGGGTTGGGAATATGACCATTAAAAATGGGCATTTGTCCAAACAATTGATCTTGTACCCTCCTTCTCAACCATCTCTAGAGCATGACTTACCTTTATGGTTGGAAGAGGAGGAGTAAGATGAAGTCTACTATGCCACATATTACCCAATCTATACCCTAGATGCTACTATAGGATGGGGGCAACCTAATGAAGATGACCTGATTGATTAAATCCTCCAAAATTAGCCCCCTAACACCATGTCTCTGGATGAGTTAGTAAAGAAAGATGAAGATAACCCTTGGACTGATTTGTGCCTAGCTGACTCAAGTCCTACTCATGTCAGGATGATAGAATTTGGTCCAGATAGAACACCTCTCTCTCTCCGTACATCGGGAAAAGGAGTTATGTGACATGCTAAGGAGCATCTGGATGCCTTTTCCTATAGTTATAAGGAAATGAAGGGAGTGCACCCTCTAGTGTGTACTCACCACATTTACATCAAGGAAAGATGCAAGCCTGCATGCCAATCTCAGAGGAGAATGAACCCAACCCTCAAAGACATAAATAAAGAATAATTGCAGAAGTTATTGGATGTAGGTTCATTTACCCCATCTGTGATAGTGAGTGGGTGCCTGCTCTGGTTCTGGTCCCAAAGAAGAATGGAAAATGGAGGATCTATGTGGACTATAGACAGTTAAAAAAAGCTGCAAAAAAATACCATTTCCCTCTACCTTTCACGGATAAAATCTTGGATGGTCTTGCAGGAAAGAAGTTCTTCTCTTTCTTGGATGGATTCAGTGGTTACAATTAGATCCAAATCAGCCTAGAGGACCAAGATAAAACTACCTTCACTTTTCCTTAGGGTACCTTTGCCTATAGGGTCCTTCCTTTTGGATTATGTAATGCCCCTGCCACTTTTCACAGGATAGTCTTGAGCATCTTTGCAGAGCTAGTCCATGACTCTATAGAAATTTATATGGATGATTTCATTCCATGTGGGTGTGATTTCCTGGAGGCTCTCTCTAACTTGGGGAAAGTTTTAAATAAATTCATTGAAATGAAGATATCCCTTAGTCTTGAGAAGTGTGAGTTCTTGATGAATGCAACAATTGTTCTAGGTCACTCAATATCCCAAGAAGGGCTGCAAGTGGAACCAAATAAAATTTCTATCATAAAGAGGGTCCCTACTCCTTAGAAGCATAGGGATGTCAAAAGTTTCTTGGGCTTATCTAGATACTATAGGAGATTCATAAAGGACTTCAACAAAGTAGCCTCACCTTTTTTTGGACTATTGGCCAAGGACTCATAATTGTTTTGGTCAGAAAGCTGCCAAGAGGCACTAGAAACCTTAAAGGACAAGTTGATTACTGCACCCATACTCTGAGGCCCAAATTGGGCTCTTCCTTTCCACATCCATGCTGATGCCTCTAACAACACTATAGGAGAAGCTCTAGGCCAGATAGATGACAATTTTCCTTATGTCATTTATTTCATTAGCGAATTGAACTAGAACTATACTATGACTGAAAAATAGCTCCTAGCTATTGTCCATTCCTTGAATAAATTTAGACATTACCTCACTAGTTACCATACCTTTGTACATACTGACCATGCTTCTATTAAATATTTGATGAAAAACCTGATGTGAATGCTAGAATTATTAGATGGTTGCTTTTATTACAACAATTTGATCTAACTATCATTGATAAGCTTGGTAGAGAAAATGTAGTTGCAGATTTTTTGTCTAGACTTGCTTTGCCTATAGGTGAGGAAGGAATGGTTGATGATCAGCTGCCAGATGAGAATTTATTTTCTATTTCAGTTCTCTCTCCATGGTTTTCTAACATAGCCAACTACTTAGTGGTTGCACAATTCTCTCCAAATTTGTCCTCCAAGGAAAAGAGAAAATTATAAGAAAGAGCGCCCATTCACTTGGATTGGGGGAAATCTCTTCAAGCTAGGCCCTGATCAAATTTTGAGGAGATGTGTTAGGGAGGAGGAAGTCTTTGACATCCTTCTGCCTTGTCATGATGGGCCTTGTGGAGGTCACTTTGTAACTAGGAGGGCAATCTTAAGGCACTGCAAGCTGGATACTACTGGCCCACTCTCTACCACGATGCAAGAAGATACATCCGTCGATGTCACTAGTGCCAAATAATTGGAAAACCTATGGCTAGGGATGAAATTCCTTTGCAAACTCAAGTGATCTTGATCCATTTGACAAGTGGGGTATGAATTCATTCGGCCCATTGATCCACCATTAGGGCATAAAACATACATAATTGTGTGCACTGATTATTTGACAAAGTGGGCTAATACCAAGGATATCAAGGTAGCAACAAAAGATAAAATGGTTTAGTTCTTAAGGGAGAATGTATTTACAAGTTTTGGTACCCTAGAGAGCTAGTCACTGATCAAGGAGCTCCATTCACCTTACACTTGATGGAAAATCTGTTGAGGTAGCTTAAGATCAAGCACATGAAGTCAACTGCTTATCATCCTTAGGCCAATGGATAAGTAGAGGTTACAAACAGAGCATTGGAAGGAATTCTTAAAAAGGTTGTGAGAAGAAGCAAAAAATATTAGGCTGACAAACTAATGGAGGCCACTTGGGCCTATAATACAACTTGGAAGACAACCACTGGCTTCACCCCTTATGACTTGGTCTATGGGAAGAAGGCTCTTCTCTCCATTGAGTTTGAGTACAACACTTTGAGAATGGAAGCACAATTGGATTTGGATGTTACAAAGGCACAACAAGAGAGGCTACTCCAGCTCAATGGTTTAGATGAATTTAGGATGCAGGCCCTCCTACACACATAAGTGACTCAAGTACAAAGAAAGGGTTGGCATGAAAAAAACATCAAAGACAAAGTTTTTCAAGAAGGTGATTGGGCTCTACTACATTACTCTAGGTTTAAGGGCTTCAAAGGAAAATTGATGACCAGGTGGGTGGGCCCATATCTGATAGAGAAGTGCCATGACAATGGGGCTATGCAAATAAGGACCATTGATGAAGAAGGTATCCCGTTGCTGGTCAATGGATACAGATTAAAAGCCTATAAAAGACCTTTGTCAAGGGAAGAGTTCATCAGTACCATCAATAAGGAAGTGAATGTGCTTGGAAGTGTCTCAGCTTCTGGCTCACCAAATTCCTGAAGATTGTTTTATTTTTGAAAAAAATGAAAAAAAGAATAAAGAAAGAAAAAACAATGAGGTAGCCCAAGGGTGAAAAAGGAAAATAAAACAATCCCTCGGTGGAAACCTCCCTTGAGGCACCTAGGGCAGTCATATAGGTTGAAAACAAGATTCCCCAAAGTCTCCCATCACCTATGTTAGGAGGCTAGTCACCAGGTCAGAATCAACAAAGAAAGACAAGGCATCTTTGACCCCATTTTAGAAAGGAAAAGGCCTTCTATAAGAAACTATGTCAACACTATAGGAAACACATAAAAAGTAGCAGGAAAGACAACTAGAAGAGAGGGAAGGTAAGGAAGTAGCAATATAAGTGTAGGAAGGGGTAGATTCTCCAAAGACATCCAAGGGAGAATCCTAAGAGCTGAAGGAACCTAGCCCATAGCCCAAACTAAGCTCTTATTACAAATTCATTGAGGGAGGAAGAGCAATACCACATAAAGTTTCCAACCCTCTATTCTTTGAGCTTGAGGAAGAGAGAGGAAGACACATTGCTGGATGAAAATCCCCAAATCAATGAGGGTAGAGAATGTGGGCCATATGGAAGAGAAGCTACTAGAGATGGGAAAAGAGTTGAGTAGGATAAGATATAGGGAACGAATTATGAGATCTAAACTAGAGGCATAAAACACATGGCTAAGGAGGCAGTTACAAGAAAAAGAGATCCAATTGTCCACAATGGCAAGGATCTCCATGGAGTCCAGTGCAGGATGCCACAAAAATCATATGCCTCGTACCTGAAAGATCAATGGCTGCAATTTCAGATAAAGACACTAGCACAACAAGGGACTATGCCTTTCCAAGGCTATAAGCAGTTCATTGAACTTTGTGACAAAAGAACCCTGGAGGATAAGGCTAAGATATCTGAATTCTACTTGCACAACTTGGCCTTAACAAACTTGAATGTGTGGGACCCCAATGCAAAGTTGGGGGACTTAGAACTAATGGCCCTAGCATCATGGATGAGTCATGAGGAGGCCAGGGCTAAGGAGGTAAAGAGGGTGTTGGAAAGAGAAGAAAAATAACCCCTTTACATCAGAGCAGAACAAATAAATTCAGTGGCTATCATTAGCACCCACAACATGATCACCAACGATCCCCATCTTGCACCAAGATACCTAGCTACACAAGAGAAAGCAATCACAAATTTTGAGAACACCTTGAGATTTCTAGGGAATGAAAGCCAACAAGAATGCCAAAGACAATGGGGCACCTTAAGTATCAGGGAGTCTCATTCCCCTGAAAGGATGAGAGATGCACTATAAAGGACCCCATTGTATAAGAATGGACTGTAGAGACTCAAAATCAATTGGATTGGTTTGAAACTCAGTCCACCCTTGCTATTGGGTATGCTAGAAGGTAGAAAGGAGGAAGAGGAAAGAAATAAGTGGGAGGAAATAGAGAAGCATGCAGGGTTTTTTCTACAAGAGGAAACTCCATCAACATAGGCCGAGATGTTAGAGAGGCCACAAGAGCTATGAAAGACATGGACATAGACTAATTTTCTCAGAGGATGAACAACACTTTTAGTAGGGGCATGATGATGAGGCTCATGAATAGGTAAATTATATGGGCCTTAATGCCACTCTCTAGCTTATTAAAATAAAATTTTCTCACATTTCTTTACACATTTTATTATATTTTCTTAGTGAGAAGGGTAAAGTTGAGATGTTATGTCATGTGGCCTAATGTGCATTAATTGTAGGATTTCGAGCAGGTTTTGGCTAATTTAAGTGCAGTAACTCAAAGTAGACAAGAAAGAGGGATTTTAGGAGATTTGATCTCCCTCCTTACCTCCTCAATCACTCAAAGATTCTGCGACTAGATCTCATCATCTCGGAGTTGCAAGAAACCAAGCCCACCGAGTTCGTTGGCAGCCTAGCCAATGATAGTTGAAGACAAGTTAATCTCAAGTTTTGGAGAAAAGACTCACTAATTTTAAGGAATTTGTTGGTAGCTTCAGTTGTATAAGTAAGAAGGCCTAGGGCCTCATTAGAATTTGACTTTTTATTGTAGCCAAGAGGCAATTTCGAGCTTAAGATATTGTGACTATTATTCTCATGTTATTTTTGACATTTTCGGGATAATGAAAAGGATTTCTTTAATCCATCATTGAGTTGACTCATAGGGTTGAATCTCTTGGGTTAGGTCCCAACCCTAACAGTAGAGGTTCCTCTTCTTTTTGGACATGATGCTGAAATTATTTATGTTTTGTTGAATTTGCAAGTCTTTGAATGATTGGTTAGTTTTGCTTCCATTAGTTGGAGAAGTAGATCACTATTATAGTGGTGAAAAAAACCTTCAAAAAATCTAGCCGGTGATAGTGGTCTCATCCTTATCTACCTCATGGGATCATGATTTGAGGGCCCCACTCTCATTGCCTCAAAATAGAGTTATCTTTTGGTTATTACATAGATTAGGATTTCTTGTCAAGTAGATCATTGTTAACAATTTCTTAGAAGCACATGTAATTGTCATTTTGGTTATTTAAGTTTGTTTTAGATTAGAAATCATTCCATTCCATAGATTTGATCCACTAGCCATCAATAAATCAGTTTATCAAATTCAACTCATCTTTTCCACATTTACATAAAGTTGTGCATAAATGAAGAAATGCATATGTGTTGTTGTAGGAGTTTCTTATTTTTAGATAGGAATTCATTTCACCAGCCTCAGCTAAAGTTTTCTCCACCTCTTGCCAAACCCTACCAATCACCAATTCAGATTTCTGTTTTGTAGCCATCATAGACAACCACCTTGAGAAAATCCAACCATCCTAAAGATTTGGGCTTATCCTTGGGTAGCATGCACCTTCCCCATACCTTATCCCACCATCATACACCTTCCCGACACTTCCTTTCACCTTCCCTACCTTCCTACAACTTTTAGCTAAGTTTCCTATAGTAAGCTAGGACATCTTGTAGTAACTATAGGAAATCCTGTAGAAACTACATGAAACCCTGTAGCAGCCTGTTTTAGACTGTTTTGGGAAGAAATAATGATAAAAGCCTAGGGTAGGCCTTCAAATTGACCTTCGTACCCCTCAATGCAATTTTTGACCAGTTTTCCCATACCTTCCTCTCCTGCAAAAGATCAACTTGATTAGTTTAACATTTACATTTCTAAATTGAAAACCAAAAGACTCTTTTCTACAATATTTAGCTAATGCATGAATACGTTAGTCTTAGCAATGTTAGGATCATTTCCATGCCTACTTAGTCCATATAACTAGATGATAGAATGTAAGGTCAAATTAGGTCTCTTCTACAATTAATGTATGTTAATTCCTATCTAGGTGATTTCATGTCATTTTCATAATACTTTCTATTCAAAACTTTCATTTCCTTAACATAGGCAAGCATTTAGTTTCTGCATTAAAGATACTTTACATTCAGTATCAGTAGTCAGCCTCCTCCTAGTCAATAGAAGACTGGTTTGAAAAACCCTAATGGTCTATTGCCCTAGTTGAGAAGTGACAAGAGTAGACTATTTCATCTGTTGTTCATATTGCACTATCACTTCCAAGTTTGTATGAACATTGGGTTGATAAAGAAAATTTCGTCGCCCTAGGATTTGCAACATCCTTGCTACAATATTGAGGCTCATCACATAGACATGGTTGAACCAAAACTTTCTTTTAGCCAGTCACCCCCGTACCATATTCCATGCATGAATGTGGGATCTCATGGAATAACCAATCCAAAGACAACCAAGGAATCGAGAGGTTAAACCACCTATACCCTCACCAAACCTTGATCTCTCCAAAATTGACACCGGGACCAAAAACCAAACTGAGCTTGGAATGCCTCCGGACCCCATCACTATCCTTGAGGAATGTTCCTTCTCCTTGTCTGTCAGGCTTTATCTCAATCCACATTGGATCACTAGGCCCTAAATTGATACATCAGTCTCTTAGGATTTACCACAATCCACACCAGATCACTAGGCCCTAAACCGAGACTCCACCCTCAATCTTTACAGCGTATCCTGCCAAAATTGGTCGCAGGATTCCTAGGCTTTTGGGAATTTTCTTGAGACCACCTCTGCCCTAGATTTTGAAACCATCTGACAATTCCAAAGCTCAAAATCGAGAAAACGATCCCATCACACCATGACTTTCAAGAAAAAGGAAAGGCAAGGCTAAAAACCATTGTCATAAATCGGTAAAACCATGTCACCGACAATAAGAGAACCATATACACCCATGCAAAGCCATGCATGTCAAAACAAACTAGTAAATCACACATGCAATATGTTACCTGCAAGTATTCCTAATAAATCTGCTTGATCCTGCTCTTCCTTGCTTGATCTTTGCTTTCCTTGTCCTTCCTTTGCTTGCTTTTTTCCTTGCTCCAAAGCTACAATGCTACAAGAAAACTCTAAGTGTCCAAGAGTGAGAGAGAGAGAGCGAGAATAATGAGGGAGATCCAAAACTAAACTAACAAAAGGTAACAATTGATCCTCAGAAGCTTTTTTATCAATTAGGCCTCTATTTTCTTCATTTTCCATTATTTTCCTTCAATTTCTTCCTCAAATGCAACCTCTAACCTTTCACCTTCCTTTTCTCCTATTTTCCTTTATTTTCATAAATAATTGTGCCAAAAATACATTTTTGCCTTTTTAATACCTTATCCATTTCCTTTTCCAATCTCCCTTAGCCATAAACACATCCAGTGATGCCCACTAGGATATCTTTGCCCAAAATTCATCTTGGAATACGTGTCCCTTAACAGTGGCCCTATTTCGCCTTTATTAACTTTTATTACATGAAATTTTAACCAGGGGCTGTTATAGACCCCTCCCCTTGTTAGAAAGGGTAACTAGGTTCGGTCATCATAATGTCATGATCTTTGTAAATGATGAAATAAAAGAAATAAAATTATTTTTGAATGCCTTGCTGCATGGGTTTCATGAGCAAGAGGTTTATTTGTTAGTGGCTCCCATTGAGAGCCTTAGGATTTATTATGCAACTCACTCTCGCCTATGTTATAGTTTTTCTGTAATTACGTTTAAGTTACCCAATTCCTTGTGTTAATAGTTTAGATAAAAGGTTCTTTAATGCATTCATTACTAGTTCTAAACCTACTGGTGTATACAACATGTATTTATTATTATTATATTTTTATGTTAATTCTTTAACAATTTAAATATGGGCTTCATTATTATTTCCCATTGGTACTTCGTTCTACTACAGGGTAGGCTCTATCCTATATGTTATTATTAGTTATTTAGTTGGTCCAGTTTTCCTGCCTTGTACTTCAAGGGTTCCAACGTGGTCTTCCTCTCACTATTTTGATTACTAATAGCGAGACCTGATATTTCTATGGAGCCTGCTACTCCCCTTTTTGTAGTTTTTAAGTATATTTATATAATTTTCAGAAGAAAGGACTATTCCACGTATTGAATCTGGTCCATTATTTTGGAATTAACATGTTTCAATATCATTATTCGGAGTACCTATGATACTAGAATTGTCAACAGATGTTAAATTGGAAACTAGGGCCAAACTCCATGTGGGTCAGCTTATTTATGGCAGCTGGTATTTTTATTGGATCCCTCTCGTCAAGAGGTATAGGATTGATCCAAAGATCATCCGATTCCGATAAGTATTTATGGAGATATGAATTTATTTTGTTTATGTAATTATTATCAAGCCGACGAACCCTTATGTAGGCTCTAGAAGCCCAACCGACGTGTCTATTCATCATCCTCGTTTTAGCATAAATAGATGAGGATTTGATATCATTTGCACACATCTCTTGTGATCTCTCTCCACGTGTTTGGGTTTTGTGGACAGAGAGATCTAAAGGAGAATATGTTTCTCTAAAGGCTGATCTAGCCTTACCCTAGTTGCAGTCATAAAAGGCAACATTGATCGACTATAACTTACCTCCGCTGTAGCATCTAGAATGTCGATCCAGGATTTGATGGGTACGATAGGCACCGGAGTGGCTTTCCCGTGCCATCGACTGTTCTTGGATCTACAACTGAAACCCTATCTTGTTAATGGAGGGAGGGATGGTGGGTTTGCATCACATTCCAAGATTATCATCTCTTTATCCCGAGCAAAGATGCACGTCGTGCCGAATACTGCTTTTGTGCAGACCTTGAGGCTTCTCCAGATAACTGATACGGGCTTTTGTCCAGTTCTCTCTATTTACCACAGGTTTCTTTAGTCAGTTAAACGTAATGCTTCTTGGTTGATTGCCAGTAGTCTTAACCTCAATATGGGCGTTGAAAGACTTACGATAAATGGAGAATTTCCCCTGGAAAGTGGTGATCAAATACTGGTGATAGCTAATGAAAGTCTTAACCTCAATATGGGCATTGACAGACTTACGATGAATGGAGAATTTCTCCTGGAAGATGGTGGTCAAATACTGGTGATAGCTTCTCCCATGGAGTTTAAATGATAAAAGGATCTTCATGCAAGAGGTGGATACGCTGGGCATTATATATATATATATATATATATATATATATATATATATATATATATATATATATACGCTGACGTTGGACATTCATAGAAATATATATATACCCACGCAGTCAATGAAGAAGCTGCTATCATAACCGCAATCCAGTATGGAAGAGGAGCCGCATGCTTATAAAGAGGTAAACGCAGTCAATGGGAAGATTTCGTTGATTCTCAACATACTTGTGATGGGAGTCTTACTCGCTGTCACAGTATTCAAATATAACATAATGCAGTCCTGATGTGTTATGAAGAGCAGTAACAAATATCATAGTCGAGGTCCTGATAAAACTAGACATGAATCATGATCTTGCATTCCTGTGATCTCCGGGTAATGATCTTCGTGCAACAAGGTGTTGAAGAGATGTGACATCAATGATCTCAGTGACAGGGATCACATTAATCATCATCATATATATGTATAGAAGCATGATGTAATAAGACTGCATAATGATGTAAAGGGCAGCATGATCATGATGATGTAAAGGGCAGCATGAGCAAGGAGCAGCATGATGAGATCATGGGCAGCATGGGCAGCATGAAGCATGAGGATGGATAAAATCATGAACATGATGTAGCATGATGGTGCTACACGGTAAGGTGCAGCTCAGGAATGAAATGGATAGGTGAAGTCGTCACCTAGGAGATTCAGTTGAAGCAGAATGTCTTCAATTGATCTCATCATTATAGGAAATGATTTATGCTCAGATTGAGATAAGTCAAAGTGATGACTTCTGTTGTAAATGTATTATCTCTCTCTCTCTCTCTCTCTTCTCTACTGAAATTTGAAGATAAAAGAAGATTTGATCAAAGGGTTTCCCCACACATTGTGGGGTTTGTCCCTGGCTTGTGCCACATCTTGTGTTCTCTTGTCTTGGCTTGTCTTCTGCGTTATATATTTATGTTCTATCTGTAGTTTATCGTAATGCTGATGTGATTGCTAAGTGTGAAAATTTAAATAAATTTCTCTAGCATAGAACATACCTAAACTTAACATGGTATCAGAGCTAAGGTGAAGACAATGCCCAAGCAAGAGTGAAAGAGAAATCACCGAAGACAGTTGGGACAAGACAGAAGGATCAATGGGTTCCTCATAATTCACCTAGGGTGAAGTCAAAGCAGAGAATGTTATCAGAATCGCGCAATGGAAGATTCTGATGGTCCATCTTAAGATCACTTCATTGGGAAGTTCGGATCTAAGGGTGGAAGGAAAGGCGGATGCCTTGTTGAAATAAGTTTGGTCGTTATGCGAAGGAGTGTCTGAATGGCAGAGACACATCTCTTGATGAAGATAACAATCATTCCTGGGACATTTTCAATGATCAAAAGAATGACTGGTAATGTAGGTCATCAAGGAAATGGTCGACCCTTCCACGAAAGCAAGGAACCCCAAAATCTCTTTTATGTACCAGATCGAACCTGATGTCCATCTCGGAAATGGAAGTCAAAGGTTACAGGGTGGTACTTATCGATGGAAAGGTACGTGTTTGAAAATAGATCTTTTAAAGATGTTTTTGAGTTCAGGGTTGTATCAAGTTGCAGGAAGTCCACTCGGGACCATGTCCGTTGAATCAACACCGAAGGTCTGTGAGTCAGATGGTGACTAGGATGCTTGAATTCAAAAAGAAGCATGAAGGTACATGTCTGAAATGTATCGAAGGAAAATATTATAAGGGGACTATTCCCCTCATGCAGCAGGTTCATAGGTTTGGAACAACCCGAGGAGTTTGAGAATCATGATCAAGGAATCTCATGTATACAGGTGGAAGAAAGCCCTCTATGGCTTGAAGAAAAACACCTCGGAAATAGTATGAGAGGATTGATAACTGTCTAATACAGCTGAGATTCACTAGGAGTGAAACCGATCCAAACCATTACTCGAAGGTTGTGGATGATAAACCTCTCGTACTAGCACCTATGTCTTACAGGTGTAGACCCTCTCATTTATAGGAGACAGAGGGAGTTGGATTTTGAATGTGGGAAGATAAGCTGCAAGCTTGGGACTACCTCGAGGATCTTAACTTTCAGAAGTTATAGGGTAATGATGTTGGACAAGATTTGGGAAATGCCTCTGAGTTTCATAAACTCATTTGCGTTGATGTCCTTGGAGAACCTCCGTCCGGACATCTGCGTTGCAGTTAGCATGGTGAGCTCATATTTGGTTGAGCCTCACTAGATTGGTGCCAAGAATCTTCTAAGATATCTTCAGGGCACATTCTCTCATGAATTGAGATACACTGCTGGAAATATGAAACCACATGATTATTCAAATGATGAGTGGGCAGGCAGTATGGAGGATCACTAGAGCACTTCTTAGTGTTGTTTCTCTTTGGAATCGACCTCGATATCCTCGATGAGCAGGAAGCAGAAGTCGGTGACTCTGAGCACCACCAAGGCAGAATACAATGCTGATAGTATGGCCTTCTATGAGGCAGTCTCGTTGCTGAAGCTCTTGAGTGAGCTGTTTGTAGACATGATGAATACCAATGTGATTCTCTGTGACAACCAGAGATGGGATTCGATTATTGAGGAATCCTGTATTTGACAATTGCTCCAGCAGATAGAAATCAAATACTGTCTTATTTGGGATATGGTAAGTCGATGATTAAGGAGGCTCCATCGCACTGAGATGATGTACAGAATATAGCCCTGATGAAAGATCAAATTTGTGATTTTCCCGAACGACTTGGAGTCGTCGAGAGACCTTTGTAAAAGGGTCCTGCATGTTGCATACATTGAGCTCTGGGAGCTTTGGGGGGCTTGCAGTTCTATTGGAGCAACATACGACCACAAGGTGACTCACCCTCCCCTGGTGGTGCGCATTGGAACAATATGATTTTCTCTCTTGTGGGACAAGATGATTCGCTCTCTTGTGTAGCAGGATGATTAGTTCTCGTGTGAGGCGTGGATTGATGTGTTCTCCATGGCGATTGTAGCAGGATTGATGTGTTCTCCATGGCGATTGTAGCAGGATTGATGTGTTCTCCTGTGAGGCCTGGATTGATGTGTTCTCCATGGCAATTGTAGCAGGATTGATGTGTTCTCCTGTGAGGCCTGGATTGATGTGTTCTCCACGGCGATTGTAGCAGGATTGATGTGTTCTCATGTGAGGACAGGATTGATTAAGTTCTCCTGTCGAGGCATCCTACCCATGTAGTCTCGGACTCATGGGAAGTACCTCTCATCTCATCAATGAGTAGGGAAATGAAGTTAGGGACCATAGTAGTACCGATGGATACATCGTTGTATCTATCGTACTCCCTACGCTAGGATCTCCTCCATTGATCTGGGATCAATGATACTAGTCTGGGACTAGTGGTAGGAGTTGTACATACTATGACGTTGACTTCGGGTCGACTCAGACTGGTCTCGCACCAGTGGTACATACTCCGAGACTCACTTCGTGTTAGTGTAGGACTGGTCTGGGACCAGTGAGAGTCGTATCTACTATGACGCTAACTTTGGGTCGGTTGAGATTGGTCTGGGACGAGTGGTACGCACTCTGAGTCTGACTTTGGGTCAGTGGAGAATGGTATGAGACATTCTCGATCAATTCTTCTTCTTCATAGTTTAGTAGAGCAAGCAGAGCTCAGCAGAGCAGAGCAGAGCCAGCAGAGCTGAGTAAAGCCAGCAGAGTTGAGCAGAGTAGAGTAGAGCCAGCAGAGCTCACGAGAGTTGGGCAGAACAGTGCAGGGCACTCATGGCAGAGATAGTATAGTTGGACTTATGGATCAATGGATGGAGTTCTCCCTAGTTGAGAGGGAGTGTTAAATTGGCAACTAGGGCAAAACTTCATGTGGGTTGGCTTATTTATGGCAGTTGGTATTTTTATTGGATCCCTCTCGTCAAGAGGTATAGTATTGATCCAAAGATCATCCGATTCCGATAAGTATTTATGGAGATATGAATTTATTTTGTTTATGTAATTATTATCAAGCTGACCAGCTCTTATGTAGGCTGTAGAAGCCCAACCGACGTGTCTATTCATCATCCTCCTTTTAGTATAAATAGATGAGGATTTGATATCATTTTCACACATCTCTTGTGATCTCTCTCCACGTGTTTGGGTTTTGTGGACAGATAGATCTAAAGGAGAATACGTTTCTCTAAAGGTTGATCTAGCCTTACCCTAGTTGCAGTCATAAAAGGCAACACTGATCGACTATAACTTACCTCCGCTGTAGCATCTAGAATGTCGATCGAGGATTTGATGGGTGCGATAGGCACTGAAGTGGATTTCGCGTGCAATCGACTGTTCTTGGATCTACAACTGAAACCCTATCCTGTTAATGGAGGGAGGGATGGTGGGTTTGCATCAGATTCCAAGCTTATCATCTCTTTATCCCGAGCAAAGATGCACGTCGTGCCGAATACTGCTTTTGTGCAGACCTTGAGGCTTCTCGAGATGACTGATACGGGCTTTTGTCCAGTTCTCTCTATTTATCGTAGGTTTCTTTAGTGAGTTAAACGTAATGCTTGTTGGTTGATTGTCGGTAGTCTTAACCTCAATATGGGCGTTGACAGACTTACAATAAATGGAGAATTTCCCCTGGAAAGTGGTGATCAAATACTGGTGATAGCTAATGAAAGTCTTAACCTCAATATGGGCATTGACAGACTTACGATGAATGGAGAATTTCTCCTGGAAGGTGGTGATCAAATACTGGTGATAGCTTCTCCCATGGAGTTTAAATGATAAAAGGATCTTCATGCAAGAGGTGGATACGCTGGGCATTATATATATATGTTGACGTTGGACATTCATAGAAATATATATATACCCACGCAGTCAATGAAGAAGCTGCTATCATAACCGCAATCGAGTATGGAAGAGGAGCCGCATGCTTATAAAGAGGTAAATGCAATCAATGGGAAGATTTCGTTGATTCTCAGCATACTTGTGATGGGAGTCTTACTCGTTGTCACAGTATTCAAATATAACATAATGCAGTCCTGATGTGTTATGAAGAGCAGTAACAAATATCATAGTCGAGGTCGTGATAAAACTAGACATGAATCATGATCTTGCATTCCTGTCGTGCAACAAGGTGTAGAAGAGATGTGACATCAATGATCTTAGTGACAGGGATCACATTAATCATCATCATATATATGTATAGAAGCATGATGTAATAAGACTTCATAATGATGTAAAGGGCAGCATGATCATGATGATGTAAAGGGCAGCATGAGCAAGGAGCAACATGATGAGATCATGGGCAGCATGGGGAGCATGAAGCATGAGGATGGATAAGATCATGAACATGATGTAGCATGATGGTGGTACACGGTGCAACAGAATGTCTTCAATTGATCTCATCATTATAGGAAATGATTTATGCTCAGATCCAGATAAGTCAAAGTGTTTACTTCTGTTGTAAATGTATTATCTCTCTCTTTTTCTCTACTGAACTTTGAAGATAAAAGAAGATTTGATCAAAGGGTTTCCCCACACATTGTGGGGTTTGTTCCTCGCTTGTGCCACATCTTGTGTTCTCTTGTCTTGGCTTGTCTTGTGCGTTCTATATTTATGTTCTATCTGCAGTTTATCGTAATGCTGATGTGATTGCTAACTGTGAAAATTTAAATAAATTGCTCTAGCATAGAACATACCTAAACTTAACAACAGAGAACACATTAATTCTATTTTTATGGAACATTAGCTTTCTTTTCAAACCTTTTCATCACTTTATTAAGTACAAGTTTCTTAACAATTTTTTTTCCATTCTTTCATAATAAACCAAATATAGATTTCTTACAAAGGGAATTACACCATTCCCTCTCAACTAGTCAAAGTTTGTCTTTCATAAAAAAATATGCAGAGAAAGCATACTTATGAATTACAAAATTTACTTTCACGTTCCAGAACCAATAAATTAAGTTACTTATATGTTCCAATTAGATCTTACAAGGGAATACACAGGGGATGAAGTTCACTCCTCCCAACCATTGAGAATGGTACCCTTTACAAAATCTCCCCTCATGCCAGTTTCATTTCCATAACAATTGTAGACTGTGACCTAACCATGTTTTCCCAAGCCATGAAGACAATACATGTCTAGCAAAAGGTACTCACACTTTCAAAAACTTTGAATTAGGGATTCCACACGCTCTATCTAGCTTAAGAATACCCTAACTAGCAGTGCCTTGCCTTCCCTTGACAACATGTTATTCAAGGGATTAATCTTATTTCTCCCCCTTCTTGGTTTCCTCAAGTTCCTCTCATACCCTCTGACCTTTGTTTCCCCAATTGATATTATTTATCTCTAGGGGTGGGAGTAATTGTCCCCTAACTATCTGGTAAATGAAACATTCAATTAGTGACTTTCCCTGTAAATTCCCTAGCTAGACATAACCAACTTTTAAATAAAAAAAATCATCAAAATAACCTAAACATGAAATTTTCCACCAAGATTCCACATAGCCCATAGTTTATTGAATTATAGCCCATAATTTATTGAATTACTGCAGTGAAGGTAATTATTTAATTTTCTTTGAGGGGTGTTACATCTCCCCCCCTTGAGTGGAACATCGTCCTCAATGTTTGCTTCTAACCTTTCAAGGTAGGATGGAATATACTTCATGCCTAAAATTTTCATCTATCTGTATTAATTTTGTGCCTCAACTACACTTTATCCTGGTGCTATCTTTCTTTTATAGCACATTTTTTATCTGTTTGTGAATATACAGGTTTGTCAGGGGAGCTCCTCGACCAATTCTATCTACATAAACAATTATCAAAAGATATTATTACTTTTCCTTCAATCATTATTTAGGAAACATGTATATACATCTAATTATCATTATACATATAAGTATTCATCATAGACAACATGCTCTACAATCTCACAAGAGTTAGTAGCTTGCACCTCAATTAAAAATTAGCAACACTATTGCAAGTTCAATCATCAATAGCAATAAATCATTTCCTTACCAATGGCTATGCCCATTAACTAAAACTCCATCACATGGTTCTGCTATAATTTCAAATTAGGAAAATAACAATTTTATTTACATTGCTTATATAGCAATAATTATGTTTTTTTAGAGACCATCCATTATTCTTATCTTTATGAGTGTATTGTCATGTTGGGTAGCATTATTATGCCTTTATTTGAACTCCAAACATCACATACTCATTACTCATATATAAGTAGTGTTTAGAATAACTTTCCTAATTTCCTATCATATTAAGGTAGCTATCTTGTTGTCTACTTTTTCCAAGTAACTGAGCTATGACCATGCAGGGTTGGTTTGTTATTTCCTCTTTGAGAGCAAACTCCAGGGGGCCATTTGTAGTGTTGCTTCAGTTTTGGCCCTTTTCATTCTGCCTTACTAGTTGTTGATGAAAGTTTTGATTAAAAAAATATGTAACTTTGTTTACATTAGCAATCATAGGGTTTATCCCTTTAGGGCTTGTGTGCATATTGATTGTCTCAATTTGTCTATGTTATTTTTTTATTTTTATTTTTTCATATATATTAACCATTAGCTTTTTGTTAATTTTTATTCCACATTCAGCTATTCTAATAGATTTGACCTGGAAGGAGAAAATTTATTAACTTATTATGCCTTTATCCAATAATCACTTTTTATTAGTAATCCCTTTTTTCTTTTCCTAATAACATCACTAATGAACTGTCCTTTAGCTAACATCAAATTCCATAATAAAAAAATGTTGCAGCACAACATTACCAAAGTTCAAGGACAATTTCTATTTTCCCTTGTCCTTTGTTCAAGTGGACCCATTTGTGTCCATGTTAATTGTCTATCGGTTATTTCATGCAAAAGTCTTGATTAATCTTTCATGGTTCAATTGGTTTCTTTTATTTATCTATTTATTTTTATTCCTTTCCCTCTTTCTTAGTAGACTATCTAGGCCAAAAGTACAAGGCAATATCCGAAGAAACCACTATGGAAATCAAGGGAAAAATCAGAAATGGTACGGGAATACTTAAATTTACATAAGATAACCAGGAAATTACGACTCCAAGCCTTACAACCATAGTTCTCCACACACTTCACCCATGAGTTTTTCACAACTCTCTTCTTAGAGTTGCATCTTTGTAAATTATTGACTAAGGTGGCTAGGGTTATATATGCCCCTCCTTTGGTTTAAGTGTATCTGCTATGGGGCTTCCCCCCTTACCTTTTTTCACTTGCTAAGATTATCTTGAAGTCATAAGTTTGTAAGCATAAGCTCATTCTAGACAACAGTTTGACAGAACTCCCTTTATGCCCATAAAGTCATATTGAAGCTTTGAGGTATCTATTTGGGGTGCTATTAATTGGTGGAACACTGCATTTTTCATATGATAGTTCATTGAACAAAGACATGCATAGGTTAAGCTTGGGCTAATATGCTTCTCTTTATTATAACTTAATTTTTATCATGTTTACCTTACTTGGCTACCTAATAGTTTTAAAAACATTTTTACCCTCCATCCTTCACATCACATTCGTTGTCATGTTTCCTATGTTGTTTTTTGTCTTAATGTATTTTCCAAGAAGCATCAAAATACAAAGGACCAAGGTAGGGATTTTTCCCTTGTAATTTATGGTTATATCATTTGGCCTTGTCTCTCTCTCTCACACACACACATATATAACCCATAGTTCCACTAGACTGCCCATGTTATCTAGCTAGAAGTTATTCTAATTTAATCTATTGCACCAACTTAGATCAAATCTTGCAATTGATCAAATTTCTCTACTCATTTTGATTTCATTCAAGCTTGGCTTTTTAAATCGTGATGTGGTTATAAAATAGATCAATTAGAGAACCATTCCATGATTCACTACTATAAGTCTGTAGCTTACAACAATATTGAACCATTTTTATCAATTAGGCATAGGGAATTCAAGAACTAATTTGATTCCTTTTCTAATAATTTGTTTTTTTTTAATTATATTTTTTATACTAGCTCTAGAATTGTGCATTTATGCTTACTAAATTTGATGTAAAGTTGATATCAACAACGCTATTTCCTAAGTATCAAGAACACTATTTCCTAGGTGATTTGGAGTTGCCTAGATACCACTAACATGTTATCTTCAACTTAAAAATTTCAATTATGTTTCTTATGTCACTATTCTTGAGACTTTATTTCCATCACAAGTTGTTATAGATGTCCATCACAACTTATCTCCACTCTATTAGTTTTTAACATAAGTTTTATCCAACAATTTTGTTGCAAGTCTCAATTGCTTAATACCTTCCTTGTAATTTATTTACCTAGGTCTTGATTGTTTAAGAAAATGAACTTATGGATCTTGTTTGGAAGAATTTTAGCTTCCTACTAGTCACCTCACAAAAGTTTTCAAGTATCAAAAGATTGATCCTTACCATTTTTACCTTACAAGATCAAAAATATTTCTTCTATATTATCTTACTGCACACAAGAACCCTTACAAGTTAAAATATTATCCAATGTTATTCATTTAGATATGATTATCCACATTGATGGTGTATGTCAGGGATTCACAATTCCTTCACCTCTTTTTCTTTATATATATATATATATGTCAATCATGAAATCCAAACTTACTCATGCCAAGTAGTTATTACTATATCAGATTTATTTATACCTAAATCATATTGTTAACATGCAAGTTTGTATGTCATCATTATCGATTTCTAGCATGTCACTTACCAAACCTTAATGTGGTGCAAAGTAATCCAACCCTACCAATCAATTACCCAAGATGACCCTAATGATATATATTTCACATTCACAAATGTTTTATATTTTTTTTATTCTCTATTCCAATACACCCTCTTTATGTATTACAGGGTTCTTGATTTCCCCCCTCCTTTTATACAAACTAATCAAAGGGTCTCACAACTATTAACAAGAAATTGTCAAGTGGACCATATTTTATTACTATCCTCTCTTTTCAGGGTGATCTCAGATACAACACCTGATTTTTTTAATATATTCTTTAATTCTTTTCTTTCTTTTTAATAAAAAAACATATCTATTTATTGTTTTCATAATAGTTTAGCAATGGAGGAATAATTTTCTTACACATATACTTCCTCATAAACTTCTTTTTCTATCTTTCTTCTTATAATCATGGAATATGATTTACCATTCCATATGTGTTCATAATTAAATCTTCTAAATAGTAGTTCGCTCTACCTGGCATCCAACATATCATTCTTCATAACTATTCTATTTCTCTGGGTTGGTTCTATATGAATTTATTCACTTCCTTACCTAACAAGAACTGTTAATATGTATGCTTAGCTGTAGTCTAGCTGGTAGGCCACAATATTGCAACTTGGCTTTGATACCACTTGTAACACTCATCAAATGAAAATATGATAATTAAACCTTAATTGTTTTCATTAATATTTTTTTTTATTTCCATATTTTAGAATACACGAGTTTCAATGAAAATTCATTCATTAAAAATAGAGTCCATGACTGTAGTTGGATAATTTATGAATGTTATTGTTCCCTAGAGAATTGGGTCATGCTCTATTTATTAACTTGGTGTTTAGTTAATATACTAAGGTTTCGACATATGCATTATGCTCACTTGATTAAATGGTTAATGTTGCAATGTATGTTTGAAGAATTCTTTATGCCTGCCACCACTTAGAGTTAATTTCCACGTAACAGGTGTATTGATCTCCATCATCTAAGTATTAAGGTGATCATCAGACGATGCAGATGTCGGTGAGGAGGATAGTGGTAACTGTTCCTAACTCTAGTCATTCTTCCTCTCTGTCTGAGTAGCTATGCAACTCGATATTTCGAGGAACTCTCGATTCAACCCTATGGATTTCTCATTAGCAAGTTGTGGCTACCCTTGTAATGGCGTTAGACACTGTTCTTTTCCTTTTTCGTTAGAGTTCTTCTAGGGTTGGGTTGGGTTGTTGCGTTGCCTAAATGGCATGGAGGAGGAACCATTACATTTCTCGGCTACCCTTACTTCGACATGCAACCCTATCTTCATTTTGCCAAGTAACAAGGGTTCTTTTAATTTATTTTCCCTTATCCTCAATTTTTGCGGTAACGAGTGACAAACCCTTACTTTTTTTTCTACTAGGAATCCCTTCTGTAATTCGTTGTTCTGTGAATGCATCCTTTGAGGTATGATGCTTTATTGATGCTAGGATTACAATCCCCTTTGCGGTTTTTCCTATATAAACTATGTTATATTTATACAATTTATAGTTTTTGTTATTATGTCCTTTGAGTTTTTTGGTTGATCTACTACTTTTCTTACTAGATTTTCGTTGCTCTGCTCACGGGTTAAGAGTCCCAGGTGTGTGATACAAACTTTGGCGTTAATCACTTCATTCCCAATGAGATAGTCCACTATTTATCATGCCACTTGTTAGCTACCTATACTAATAGGTTTCATATTTCATGATTGGCAATGAAAAGGTCCAAATATGTTCTGCTTTGATAATGCAAAGATCACATATTTCCAAGAGAATACAATCTGTGCTTATAGCTTGATGTAGACTCAAAGTTTTGATGGATGGTCCAACAGCCTAATCTGGATCATGCCATGTTTTAAATTTTCAGTTGTAGAATAGAGAAAGAAGTGTGTCCAAACTTTTTAATCTTGGCAGACAAAGCAGTTTAGGTAGAGAAGAAAGGCTCCCAACAGCTTAATCTGGGACCTTGGAAGAAATAAGGGTAGAAGTAGATAGAAAAACAAAGGAAAAGGCCAAAGAAAAGAAAAGGCAGATAAGGGTCTGCAAGTCCAAGTGCACCCTCCAAGAAGAAACAAAAAATGCTAGGCAAGTAGATGGGTAGGCAGTTGGGGCTGCAGAAATGTCACTCCCACAAATTGAAGGTATGCTAGCCTTGTTCACAAAGCAAAATCAGTGAAATTGAGAAGTCCTTCTTCTCCATCAGGTTGCAGCAAGCAGAGAAGCATGTCTAACTTCCCAATTTTCCCCTCTCCATTCATTACTAACATCCCCTCATCAGTGGATATTCATGAAAGAATTGGTGGTTTTTAGGGGTTCTTGGTCCTATTGGAAGCCACATATCTTGTCTAAAACTCTTTTCATTTTGATCTACTCCTTAAGCTAAGTTATTTTCAAATAAAATTAGTGTTATCTCCCCTCATCCACTTCTTTCATCCATATTAACCCTAACTCTATTATATAATTCCCCTATGATTCCCTTTCCCCTAGTATTATAACACCATGGTGTATAAACCCCAAACACTGTATAAATAGCCCTCACCTTGGCATTATAGCCAATAAATCCTCTGTTAGGGATCAAATTGGCATCTGGTCACTTTGTTGAACCTAAGTCTAACCCCCTCCCCTCTTTTGAATCCATTTGGCCCCTTAAAACCCTCATTTGTCAAAGAAAACCTTATAGAAGACCTTGTTCTACCTATACCCGCTTTAATTTGCAAAAAATGAACAAAAACCCACTATTTTCGTTTATCCAAAGTATGGGCGCCGGGTTATTTTTAAATTTTATATTGAATGGACATTTAAAAAACCTTTGTAAACCCGCCATATCCTAAGAGTTTCCGCCCAGCACTGATCCTGAAAATAAATATTAAAATAATCCCGCCCCTTGTCATATCCACCGATCATCTCAGCGACCCGTCAACCGTCCGATCGAGCGCTTTTGATCGGATGGCCTCAATCCATATTGGACCGGCCCCGACGTCCGACAGATACCTTCTGATATCTGTCAGAAGGTGACGTCAGGCCTCCGCCACCCGTCGCCCCCACAGCTCATCGGAGGTACGCCTGACAAATCCCTCTTCCATATCATAAGCGATGTGATGAGAAACCGCTAACCGCTCCCGGTTTTCGGTCGATCCGCCCAGCCAACGTCACCACCACGTCATACCCACGTCAGTGACACCTCGCCGTCGCGTCCGCCCCCGTGTTGATCTGTCTTGCCACTTCATCATCCCCGTGGACCAATCAGAGCCTGCCACCTCACCCGATGACGTCATGCTGACGTCATCCGACCTTGACCCCACCTGATGACGTCATGCTGACGTCATCCAAAAAATGCGCCAATATGCCAAAAATCCATATTTAGGCCAATTTTTTGCGTTTTTCACACTTTTTGCCGCAAGAGCTGTTGCTTTCTCTGCATGATTTTACGTCCAAATTATACCACCTTTGCTGAAATCGACTCGGAGACGTCCAGCGCGCTATTTCCACAGTCATCCGTGACCATTGCTCGCTCTTTAACAGGTATTCTCCATTATAAATTCTTCATATGCCTACTTTGTCTGTGAATTCCCTCAAAAGAGCTTAAACGACAAAAAACTCTCAAAATTCACCAGCGAAATCTTGGTGCCTAGCCCCCATTTACAACTGTGAGCTCGAAAAACACCAGCTGAGCCTTGTTTGCCCATACTTTCACAAAAAACTGCACTTTGTTCGCGCAATCGCGAAACAACTTACTCAAATTGCACCTACCTGTTAAAAAGACAGATTGAGACCACACATTGGTCTTATTTTCACTTTAAACAGTATTTCAATTGCTGCAGCTGTTTCACTCACCCTCTGTTCTATCCAATTCACATTTCTCCCTCAAAGAAAACTCTTGGTGTTGCTCTGCATAGCAACTCTATCCATAATTCTAGGAGAAGTCATGGATCCACCAGTAGCTCCAATAGAATTAAACGTTTCTCCATTAAATGCCCCTCAGAGACAATTGGAATGGCAGTCTCTGGCAGACATGGACTATCAGATTTGAGAGGAAATGCTGATGGGTACTAAGTTCCACATCCGCCTGCTCAATGAATTGAAGGCCAAGCATGAGGCTGGAACAGATGTGCTGGGCATATGGGACTCATTCCTCCCTATTTTTAAGCTCCCCCAAGTTAACCAATTCCCTGATTTCATCCATCTGTGTGCTGAAAATTATGACCCCACTCAGAGGGAAGTTCTTGACCCTTCAGGATCAGCTGTGTTTTACGTCACCCCAGAAGCTATCAAGGATATGCTCTGCTTCAGGACTGAGAAGAAACTGGTCCCTCTATCACTTGTAGACCTGATAAATCGAGGAGCTAGAATGACAGATGCTTAGGTCACCAAACTTAACCTCCAATCAATCAAGTATACCTCAACCAACTGGGCAGAGATCTGGTAGACATGATTAGTCCCATTTTGGGCTACAACTCCATTGAGTTTGTTGATCAAACTGTGCTGGTAATCATGCTCATGTTTGCTCCTGGCAAGTCTCCTATCTACTATGACTATGCCACCTATATAGCAGATAAAATACATGAGCAACTAATGAACCTGGCAAGAGAAAGAGTGTTCAGGTATACCTCCTACATTTACCACTTGATCTTATATCATCAACATCAGAAATTCTCTTTTCCAATCAAAAGAGAGGATTCCCAAGGAAATCCAAGATCAGTGGTCTATTGGTCATCTGTTTTCCACTGTAGAGGTGAAACTCCTTATACTTATTGTGAGTTCATAGATCAGTTCATCCACCCAGCTATGTCAATGATGATGGGCTCACCTCCTCCAAGGCTCACAGATGAAATGCAAAGGATCCTGCAGTTATCCAAATCATACAACATTGGGGACTGGTACTTTTACCAGCACCACACCGTCATCAGGATGTATGGGTGTGAACTACCCTCCTACAGACTACACAGATATGTGCCTATGAGGCTATTTGCCCTAGAATACTTCAGGCAGTTTGGCAATGTTGATGTGCTTCACTTTTCAGGCAAAGGCAAGAAAGCATAGTTGAAAGTCAGGAGCCAACTTGGCCACTTTGTCTATAACCAAAGGGAGGAAGGTTGGAGAGAAGCAGACAGGATGCTTGAGTCCCTTGTCCTTCAAACTAGTTTCCTCTGGAAACCTTATGAACCCAACCACTTCATCACTTTGAGAAGGCTTAGATATAGGCTCTCTGGCTATGATCATGTAAAGATCCCTCACATTGAAAAACATGCAAACCAAGCAAAATGGAGGAGAGGAACCCTAGAAGAGCTGGTTACACAAGAAGAGTTGAATCAAAGAGCGGTGAAGAATCTTAAAAAGATGGCTGACCTTGAACTTTGTTCACAGGTGTTTTCACTGCCAAGCACACAAGTGGGAGCAGTTGCATCCTCCTCGACTGTAAATCAGCAAGCACCCAAAGCCACTGAAGATATATCTAGCAAGGGCAAGGAAAAAGAGATGGATACTGAACATCCACATCATGAGAATGTGCAGCAACAACAGCAACAACAGCAACATGTACAACAACAACAACAGAAATTGCAGCAAGAAGAAGGGCATCATAATAAAGAGCAGCCCCCACAGCAAGAAGGGGCAGTTAAGGCCCCAATGTCCACAGAACAGCAGGCACAAAATACGGTGCCTCCTAGACAAGAAACATCAGTTGATGCATCAATCCTCCAAACTCCACAAAAGGAGGATACTAGCAGAAAAAGGGACAGAGAGACTCCCTTGACCACATCAGAAAGTCATGGTGAGAAAAGACAGAGATTAAACCCTTTCTCTGATGAGGAAATGCCAACAGGGCAGTCTCTGGGCATGGGCCCACCTAGCAGGGAAGCATCTGCAAGTTCCTTCCAAGAGGAACAAAACAGAACTGTGGGAGGAGAAGTCAGCTCCTCTAGCCAGCAGAGGGAGGGTGAACTGAGCATCAAACAGCAGTTCATAGACATAAAGAAAAGAAGTGAGCCCATAAAAATACAGCTCTATAATCATTTGCTGAAGATGGCTCCCACTAACCAGCAAAGACTGATGTCTGCTTTTGATGTCAGTGAAGGCAAGATGATCATGAGCCATTTCTTGCCAGTTGTAGCACAGCCCCAATCTAATTCAGATTATATAAGGACCAATCTTGAGGTCCTTGCCAAAGACATCCACCCAATGGATAAAATTGAGTTGCACAAGCAAACAGGTGAGATGGTCTATGCCTCCTTGGCAGACAAAACCTTGGACAATTATAGGCTGGAAAATAGCCTTAATAATACAGCTGCCCAACTTGAGTTGGAAAGGGCATCATCACAGGCTAAGGACAACAGAATTAGGTCCTTAGAAGATATAATTATTGAGATTGGGCATGATCCCAAAGATATCAAGGGCATCCAGGAGATATTGAAGTTAAGGGATGCAGACATGGCTGCTTTGAAGAAAAAGATAAAAATGCCAGCCACAATCCACCCTCAAGCAGATGAGGTTGCCCAACAGAGGCATGATAAAGAAGCCACAGATTTGCTGGTGTCTCTCTACAAGCAGCTTATCCAGACACAAGAAAACTTGGGAGAATCAGAGGCTGCACAGGCAGCACTACAGGCAGCTTTGAAGCAAAGAGAAGAAGGTCAGACCTCCCAGCCTCCTCCTGAAGTAATAAACCTTGAGGAAACTGCTCCAATCATTGTTCCTCCTCCTCAACAAGCAGAACAGGCAGCAACATCGCCTTCAGCAGCACCACCAGCAACAGAGAAGGCCCCAAGCCTGGACATGCAAAAGCTGAGGAATGAGATCCAGGCCCTGGAAGCTCAAATGACAGAGCTGAATGAGACCAGGGATAAATTGGCCAAAGTGAATGACAGATATGACAAATCCAAGCAGTCTGTGGCAGAAAAGGGCAGGGAGATAAAAGCCCTCAAAGATAGAATCAAAGAGCTAGAGAATGAGCTCAAATTAGATAAGGTGGTGGCTGAGCTCAAAATAGTATTGTGGGCTAACATTGGCCAATCTATTAATGAGCAATGGCAATATATTGAAACAATCCATGAACAGTTGGAGCTCATTCCAAAAGCACAGACTGAGATTCAAAGATCAAGAGCTGCTTTGAGCAACATGCTTGAAATAGCCACCAGGATGATTAATGTGCTTAACAATAGGACAAGCACTCAGTTGGCTGCCATGGGAATTTCAAACAGAATTGAGCACATTCATTTAATCAAGAGGGTTCTCACACTGAGAAACTTAGTGCAGACATTGGAAAGAAGAACCCAGGACATGCAGACTGAGGTGAACAGGTTTATGGAGGAGTTTCAGGTGTTAGAAAACAGAGGGCTCCCTAGCTTACTGAACAGCGCAGGGAGATTGTTCACACATGACTAGTATGCCAAAAGGGTTAACACATTTGCCACAAGTCAGATCAATGAGAAGCCCATCACCTCAGAGGAAACAGGGCCAGCCACCGGACAGACTCTCTACAACAGAGTAGAAAATTTATTTTTTATAATGAATGAAATAAAACACCTGTTTGAGGCCCCTCCCAATTTTTATAAGTATACAGAGGCATAGGAGACTATGGATGCCATTCTTAGGCATCAACTACCTACACTAGAATGGTGGACCAAGGCCATACAAACTATTTTATAAACAGGGTGCCATTCAACAAATTTTGATCATCAAAAATGAAAATTGTCATACACAGGACAGTTTAAAAAGAATCAGCATGCATTGAAGATTAAAGCTGAGCCAACGAAGCAAAGTAGGAAGCTACAGGTGTCCAGGCCGAGAAGCTACAGCAGAGCAGCTCCAAAAGCGCATTTCTCAGCATTTATGCAGATCACTCCAACCGACTCAGTGGCCTCCAAAGGCCAAAATATCTTCTGACAAGCATAAAGATGCATTTACTTTGTATTCAATGATGTAATAACTTTCTGATCTAAATATCTTGAAAAGTTGGTGAAGATATTTCATTTCTCAGATGACTCAACGCCTGAGATATTTTGTAATACGTTTTGTATATATTTGCCCCTCGCATAAGCTTGAGGGGTTGTTGTTGATTTCTCCTGAAGAAGTTCTTATGTTGTAATCCTTTCAGAGTTTAATAAAGAAAGTGATGGAATTTCTCGGATTTCTGAAGTGTTGAATGCGTTCTGGTGTCTGTTGAAAACTGCTGGATTCCTGTGTATTTCGAAATACAATAAGTTTCTGTAACTCTCTTTGTTATGTATTTTCGATCTATTAAAATCCATATATGTTTCTAATTTCTAAGTGTTTGACAACAAAGAAAAAGAATAACCTTCAGGACTTATTCATGCAATACCCTGAGTTCAATCTGTGTTGTTAATGAATGTTTTTCCTCAGCTATAATCTTGATAAGTGTAATTCTTAATTGCTGCACTTTCAGAATATATCTTTCACAGTGACCTTTGTTTCAGGAATTCAAGTTTGCTCCTGTGCAACATGTTTCACTTTCACATCACCAGCTTAATAGAGAATTCTTAATTGCTTTCTGTTGGCTGACCATGCCCCGCCACTTAAGTTTAAATTTGTTTGTTTGAGATACACAATAGGCCCTGCAGTTTGAACATCATCACTCCAGCATCTTAAAGCACTTCACAGCTCTAGACTCCATTGCCCAATGTTATACTACTCTCTGAACACTACATCTTAAGCCCTCAAAGAAATCCTTCAACCAAAATATAAACCAAAACCTGAGCATAATAACTAGCCTAAGAATCCTATCAAAACAGAGACAAATCACAAAGAGAGAGCCCTCTCTGATTACAGTTTGGCTAGAAACTGTGGTCCAAAGATTGGTTAGTGGTTACCCCGGCCGTATTCCCTTGGGAGTCATAGGGAACAACCTAGGTGTTAACATAATCGGCAAATCCACTGGGGACTTCTTAAGATTTTCCAATTTCTATGCATCTCTCAAAGCTGCAAATCAAGCCTGAAATTAGTCAAGAGGCCTTCAAAATTGTTTTTGTATCACATTGACGGCTTTAGGGAAGAGATTTTTCAGTGAGTCTTCACCTCAGCTTTGGAATATATATATAGCCATTCCAAAATCTTTATCCAGTCCTTGCAGACATTAAAACTTCCTATAAAATCCTAAAAAATAGTTAGAAGCTGGCTCCCAAGAAAAATCCACGGCATACTAGGGCAAATCCTGACCCTAATCCACCCATCATTGTTGATAATCCAAATACCATCCCTAGAAACATTAGGAGGCAGCAAAGGGAGGAGAAGCCAGCTGATTTAACCTCAGATTCAGATCATCCCAGCCTTATCTCTACTCCATGCAAGGTCCTTTTCCGGTCTACCCCTAGTTCCCCTAGTTCACCATCCACATCTCAAAGTCCTCCTCTCACATCTTCATCCACTGCACATATCCCCTTGACCAACACTCTAGGTTCACCCTTACCTATCACCCCGGTGGTACCCACTGTTCCTATTATCCCAACTACCCCTGTTAATCCTCTAAACCCTGTAAATATGGCTAACAGATATGCACCCTTGCAAATACTAGCTAATGTTGCAGCTCTACCCCAAGATTACCAAACCAAAATCTCATATTTTGACTCTAATGGCCCTATGACAGTTGTCCAACATACTAAGAGCATGCAATACCATTTTGAGACCTATGAAATAGATGATGACAGTGTCAGAATGAGGATGTTTGTTCAAAGCCTAACTGGGGATGTAAGAACTTGGTTTAGATCCCTGAATGCAAATTCCATCACAACTCTTGATGAACTGTATCAAGCCTTTACTAGCAGATGGGAGAAGAAGAAGGATCCTCTGCACATACTTGGGGAATATGACACTATCAAAAGAGGTCCCCAAGAGACTGTTTTGGAGTATTGTGCAAGATTTAACAATGTATATAACGCAATCCCACAAAATTTAAGACCCCCTCCTCATTTAGCTTTGTACAAATTCCCTGATGGTTTTGACCCTGACATGGCCTATCAGTTGAAGGAAAGAGATCCTCAATCCCTTGCAGAGACCCAAAGGGTTGTTGTCACAGTGGAAGCTAACCTGATTGCCAAAAGAAACAGAGCAAGGTTGGAAAAGAGGATTGTTTTCAAAGAAGAACCCTCTGCTTTTGATCAAAATCTGGATGCAATTCTCACTGGAATGAAAAGATTGGGTGATAGAGTGGAATCAGTTGAGAGAAAATCATCATGGGAAGCACCACAAAACAACCCTCCTAGGAATCCAAATTTTAGGAGAACTCAAAACTCAAACGTTGGCAAGGCCAGCGTTGACCAAGACATAAGACCCCCTTTCCAAGAAAATTATGCAGAAACTTCCACATCAACAGAGCCCAATGAAGATCCTGAGATTAATTTAATGGGTCTAGATGGTGAAAGTCAAGTTTTCTTAACACAAGAAGATCATGAGGATGATGAAATCAAACTGTTCCAAACTAAAACAGGTGAATCCTTTGACTTTAAACAAGGCTATGACACTGTTGTCTATGAAGTCCATAAACAATACAAGCTGAGGAGCAGAACTGCGAACGTAAATCAGCCTGAAAAGATAAAGGATAATCAGCAGCCTAAAAGAGTCATAGTCGCAGAGCCTAATGCCAAAACAAATCCACCTGCAGAAGAAGTGATTATTGAAGAGATCACTGAACCACTGTCCTTAAAACAGCAGCCTATGGCCACTTCACTCTCTCAACCTAATTTAAGTGTTACTCCCCAAGAGACGAGTAAAAGAGACAAGTCCCAAAGTCAAGATAAAAATCAAGAAGAAGATTTAATGAACAAGGAAAGGACTGTTATCCATAACCCTAAGACCCAATCTGAAAAACCCTTTGACCTAGAAACTGAAATTGGCAAACTAAAGATAGCAATTCCTCTCTCAGAACTAGCCAAGCATGACATCTATAAACTACAGATCAAGAAGTCCCTTCAACTCACTAGCAACAAAGATGATGTCAATGTGCTGGATGACACCCCAGAATTACTGTTCGGCCCAGAAGTGGATGGAAAAACGGTAGTCACAGGGGTGTTACCTTTCTATGTCAGCTTACATATTCATGATAAAATATTACATAATGCAATGTTTGATTCAGGTGCCTCTCACAATCTCATGCCAAAAGCAGTCATGGAGAGATTGAATCTAGATATAACAAGACCATACAAGGACCTGTTTTCCTTTGACTCCAGCCAAGTCAAGTGTCTGGGTCTCATAAAATATTTATGTGTGTCTTTGGTTCAATACCCAAACAAAACAATCCTAATGGATGTGGTAGTTGCTGATATCCCACCTAAGTATGGGATGTTGTTATCAAGATCATGGGGAGCTAAACTCCAAGGTTCCCTACAATTAGACATGTCATACGCCACCATCTCTGTTTTTGGGCAACCAAAAAGACTATACAGAGAAACACTCATGAAATACATGGTCAGCAGTGAAGAAAAGCCTCAAAACTTTCCCATATATGTTGTCCATTCAGACATAGACTCATACATTCTCTTCAATAACAGCACAATTCTCTCAAAAAATGATGTTGAAACCAAAATACTCATACAGGAGGAAGACTCCAATGAAAGAATTACCACCCATGAAACAACAGTCAATCAAATGCTAGACACTGCTGCTGTTCTAAATATCAAGCATACCCAATCAAATGATGAAACTGTCCTAGAAGACAAGCCAGATGAAAAACCAAAACTTCTACTTACATTGCCAGCCCATGAACAGATCATTAAATCTCCTTCCCAACAAGATATTCTATGGTTCCTTGAATTTGATGGCTCAGTCAACAAGTTAGGGGCAGGAGCTGGAGTTTGGGTACACAATAAAGAAAATAGTCATGCAGAAGGCAGAGCCTATAGATTAAACTTTAGATGTACTAATAATATGGCAGAATATGAAGCTCTTTTACTAGGCCTCAAGTTAGTAAAGTTCTTACAAGCTGCCAGGGTTTCAATCATGGGTGATTCAGATTTAGTTATCCAACAAGTGAAGGGAAATTTTGTCACCAATGACAAAAGACTAAGGACTTATAGGTCTGCTGTTGCTGAGGTACTAAACTTTTTCTCTGAATTCCAAATCACTAAAATTCCTAGAACCCACAATCTGCATGCTCATAGTTTAGCCACCTTTGCAAGTACCTGCAAGCTGCCTTTTGAGCCCCATCATTGTTTTACAGCTGAGGTAAAACACAGACCCTCCATTCCAAACAATGTTAATGATTGGCAAGTATTTGAGGATGACAAGCAAATAAACCATTTTTTAACTCTGCAACAAGAATTTGCAGGATTAAATATTGACACTGATACAGCAAGTCAATCACAAATACTTGATACAGCAAGTCAATCACAAATACTTAAAAGAGCAAGTCCATCACAAATACAGTTTCAAAAAACTACTCACCCAATATCACCTAGAACAGCAAAACAAATGCTAAATCCAACTATTTTCAACAAGCACAACATTCAGCAAATTCAATCAATCAATTGTGAAGAAGTGGCCAATGCTGAAACTGAAATCATAGAGTTGAAAGACAATTTTCTACCAACAGGCCTAACTCCACTAGAGGACATCTTTGATTCAAATGATATTCCCAGAAAACCAAAAATGCAGCCCTTAAATGCAGCCATTGAAGAATGCAACATTGGTACCATTGACAAGCCCAAAATAATTAAATTGTCTGCTTCTTTACCTCCTGACCAAAAGCCTAAATACATTGACCTCTTTAAAGTGTTCCAGGATGTTTTTGCATGGAGTTATGAGGACCTAAAGTCCTATGACACCTCCGTTATCCAGCATACAATCCCTCTCAAGCCTGATCAAAAGCCCTTTAAACAAAAATTGAGGAGAATAAATCCTATGCTTCTCCCAGCAATGGAGCAAGAAGTACAGAAAATGTTCAAGGCAAGCATCATAGCACCAATCAGATTCTCTGACTGGATCTCAAACTTAGTCCCTACAAGAACGAAAACTGGTGAAATAAGGTTGTGTGTGGACCTAAGAAATCTGAACCAAGTATCCCTCAAAGACAACTATCCCTTACCCAAGATGGATCACATTCTCCAAAGAGTGGTAGGGGCCTCAAGGATCTCATTACTGGATGGATTTTCAGGCTTCAATCAAATCCTGGTGCACCCTGATGATCAAGACAAAACAACATTCACAACCCCATGGGGAACTTTCAAATATGTAAAGATGCCTTTTGGATTGAAAAATGTAGGGGCAACATTTCAAAGAGCAATGGATATTGCTTTTGCCAAGGAGATTCATGACTTTTTAGTCATTTACTTAGATGACCTTACACCTTTCTCAAAATCAGACCAAGAACATATAAAACATTTGAGACAGATCTTCCTAAAATGCAGAAAATATGGAATTTCCTTGAATCCCAAGAAATCCCTGTTTGGTTTAGAGGAAGGTAAACTATTGGGCCACATTATTTCTAAAGATGGCATTAGAATTGATCCAGACAGGATACAAGCTATCCTACAAATGCCCCACCCAAGAAATATCAAAGAAATGCAAGGATTCTTGGGAAAAATCAATTTCTTGAGAAGGTTTATCCCCAACTTAGCTGAACTAATCAGATTACTAAATAACATGCTAAAGAAAGATTCAAAAGTAAAATGGACAGTTGAAGCAAATCAAGCCTTTGAAGGTATAAAGCTGGCTCTTACCCAAACCCCAGTCTTGACCAATCCTCAATTTGACAGAGAATTTATCATCTTCTCTTTTGCCTCCCAGCATACTATTGCTGCTGTTTTGTTACAAAAATATGAACAAGGAAATGAGAAACCAATTTCTTTCTTTAGCAGAGCTCTTAGAGATGCACCTTTAAAATATCAAATCATGGAAAAGCAAGCTTATGCTTTGGTTAAGGCCATTAAGGACTTTAGGATTTACATCCTTTATTCACATGTTATAGTTTATGTATCAAGTCCTATTGTCAAAGACATTCTCACCCAAGAAAATTTAGAGGGCAGAAGAGGAAAGTGGATTGCCAACATTTTGGAATTTGATATTGAGATAAAACCTACAAAATTAATAAAAGGGCAAGGTTTGGCCAAACTAATGACAGAAGCAAATTTCCAAGCCTTAGACATCAACCAGCTGGACAGTGAACCGGAGCTAGCGACTCCAAAGATCAATGTAGCCTTTGAACAATCCCCTTGGTACTCTGATATATGTTATGTATTGCAAAACCTGTGTGCTCCCCCAGGATTGTCCAGAACTAAATGTAGGTTCTTAAAAATGAAAGCTTCTAAATTCTGTGTTATGGATGGAAATTTATTGTGAAAAAACCATGAAAGAATATTGCTAAACTGCCTAATTAAGAATGAAACTGACAATATCATAAAGGAATTTCATGCAGGTGACTGTGGTGGACACTTGTACTGGAAGTCCACTGTGGATAAAATACTAAGGGCTGGTTACTACTGGCCCACCATGTTCTCTGATGTCAAGAAATTCACTACCTCATGTCATAAATGTCAAGTGTTTGAGGGAAAGAGACAGTTGCTGCCACTTCCCTTGAGGCCTGTTGCAACAGAGAGACCTTTTCAACAATGGGGCTTGGATTTCATTGGGGAAATTCATCCCTCATCTTCAGGCCAACACAGATGGATCTTAACAGCCACAGACTACTTCACCAAGTGGATTGAAGTTGTTCCATGCAGACAAGCAAATGATTCCACTATCATTCAGTTCTTGGAGAACAACATATTGGCTAGATTTGGCTGTCCTGGTAAAATAATAACAGACAATGCTGCTGCTTTCAGATCCAAGAAAATGGTGAACTTCTGCCACAAGTTTCACATTACCTTAGATCATTCTACTGCATACTATCCCCAAGGTAATGGCCTTGCTGAGTCATCAAATAAAAGTCTGGTAAACATCATAAAGAAAGTACTGGAAGAGAACAAAAAGAATTGGCATAGGAAGCTCGTGAATGCTCTATGGGCAGATAGACTAACAACCAAGAGATCAATTGGGACCAGCCCATATGAGTTGTTTTATGGATTAGAAGCCAAGTTTCCTTCATCACTAGGGATACATGTTATGAAGCTTCTTCAAGAAAGCCAAGCTGAACCAAATGATATGCAAAGAAGAATCAATCAAATCATATGTTTACAGCAAACTAGAGACCAAGTTTTCAGCAGAGTTCAAGTCCTACAAGAAAAATTAAAGAAGGCCTTTGACAGAAGAACTAAGGCAGAAGATTTCAACATTGGTGACAAAGTCGTCAAGTGGGATTCAAGAAGAGAGGATAAGGGAAAACATGGAAAATTTGATTCCCTTTGGAGAGGACCATTTGTTGTCCAAGCAGTACAAGGAAACAACACTTATTTCCTTAAAAGTCTCAATGAAACTGATTTGGATGAAGGCCCTGTGAATGGCAGGATGCTGAAGCACTATTTTGAATATCACCCATAAGTGCAGCCTGAGTTTTCCCTTGTACATATCCAGATGTATATATTATTTTCTGTCAACATGTAAAAATGCAATTTCTCAAAGTTTCTTAAGCTGCCAGCAAAAGGTAAATAGAATCAGAGGTCCACCAAGAAGAGAAGCACACAATTTTGGCATTTCAAAGCAGCAAGCTTCAAGATTTTGTTAAAGACAGTCAAGGGTCCAAGGCATTCTGACCTGCTGTTCTTGGCCTTTCAAATGAAAAACCATCCCCATGTGGAGCCACTGTTAGCTACCTATACCAATAGGTTTCATATTTCATGATTGGCAATGAAAAGGTCCAAATATGCTCTGCTTTGATAATGCAAAGATCACATATTTCCAAGAGAATACAATCTGTGCTTATAGCTTGATGTAGACTCAAAGTTTTGATGGATGGTCCAACAGCCTAATCTGGATCATGCCATGTTTTAAATTTTCAGTTGTAGAATAGAGAAAGAAGTCTGTCCAAACTATTTAATCTTGGCAGACAAAGCAGTTTAGGTAGAGAAGAAAGGCTCCCAACAGCTTAATCTGGGACCTTGGAAGAAATAAGGGTAGAAGTAGATAGAAAAACAAAGGAAAAGGCCAAAGAAAAGAAAAGGCAGATAAGGGTCTGCAAGTCCAAGTGCACCCTCCAAGAAGAAACAAAAAATGCTAGGCAAGTAGATGGGTAGGCAGTTGGGGCTGCAGAAATGTCACTCCCACAAATTGAAGGTATGCTAGCCTTGTTCACAAAGCAAAATCAGTGAAATTGAGAAGTCCTTCTTCTCCATCAGGTTGCAGCAAGCAGAGAAGCATGTCTAACTTCCCAATTTTCCCCTCTCCATTCATTACTAACATCCCCTCATCAGTGGATATTCATGAAAGAATTGGTGGTTTTTAGGGGTTCTTGGTCCTATTGGAAGCCACATATCTTGTCTAAAACTCTTTTCATTTTGATCTACTCCTTAATCTAAGTTATTTTCAAATAAACTTAGTGTTATCTCCCCTCATCCACTTCTTTCATCCATATTAACCCTAACTCTATTATATAATTCCCCTATGATTCCCTTTCCCCTAGTATTATAACACCATGGTGTATAAACCCCAAACACTGTATAAATAGCCCTCACCTTGGCATTATAGCCAATAAATCCTCTGTTAGGGATCAAATTGGCATCTGGTCACTTTGTTGAAACTAAGTCTAACCCCCTCCCCTCTTCTGAATCCATTTGGCCCCTGAAACCCTCATTTGTCAAAGAAAACCTTATAGAAGACCTTGTTCTACCTATACCCGCTTTAATTTGCAAAAAATGAACAAAAACCCACTATTTTCGTTTATCCAAAGTATGGGCGCCGGGTTATTTTTAAATTTTATATTGAATGGACATTCAAAAAACCTTTGTAAACCCGCCATATCCCAAGAGTTTCCGCCCAGCACTGATCCCGAAAATAAATATTAAAATAATCCTGCCCCTTGTCATATCCACCGATCATCTCAGCGACCCGTCAACCGTCCGATCGAGCGCTTTTGATCGGACGGCCTCAATCCATATCGGACCGGCCCCGACGTCCAACAGATACCTTCCGATATCTGTCAGAAGGTGACGTCAGGCCTCCGCCACCCGTCGTCCCCACAGCTCATCGGAGGCACGCCTGACAAATCCCTCTTCCGTATCATAAGCGGTGCGATGAGAAACCGCTAACTGCTCCCGGTTTTCGATCGATCCGCCCAGCCAACATCACCACCACGTCATACCCACGTCAGTGCCACCTCGCCGTCGCGTCCGCCCTCGTGCTGATCTGTCTTGCCACTTCATCATCCCCGTGGACCAATCAGAGCCTGCCACCTCACCCGATGACGTCATGCTGACGTCATCCGACCTTGACCCCACCTGATGACGTCATGCTGACGTCATCCAAAAAACGCGCCAATATGCCAAAAATCCATATTTAGGCCAATTTTTTGTGTTTTTCACACTTTTTGCCGCAAGAGCTGTTGCTTTCTCTGCATGATTTTACGTCCAAATTATACCACCTTTGCTGAAATCAACTCGGAGACATCCAGCGCGCTATTTCCATAGTCATCCGTGACCATTGCTCGCTCTTTAACAGGTATTCTCCATTATAAATTCTTCATATGCCTACTTTGTCTGTGAATTCCCTCAAAAGAGCTTAAACGACAAAAAACTCTCAAAATTCACCGGCGAAATCTTGGTGCCTAGCCCCCATTTACAACTGTGAGCTCGAAAAACACCAGCTGAGCCTTGTTTGCCCATACTTTCACAAAAAACTGCACTTTGTTCGCGCAATCGCGAAACAACTTACTCAAATTGCACCTACCTGTTAAAAAGACAGATTGAGACCACACATTGGTCTTATTTTCACTTTAAACAGTATTTCAATTGCTGCAGCTGTTTCACTCACCCTCTGTTCTATCCAATTCACATTTCTCCCTCAAAGAAAACTCTTGGTGTTGCTCTGCATAGCAACTCTATCCATAATTCTAGGAGAAGTCATGGATCCACCAGTAGCTCCAATAGCATTAAACGTTGCTCCATTAAATGCCCCTCAGAGACAATTGGAATGGCAGTCTCTGGCAGACATGGACTATCAGATTTCAGAGGAAATGCTGATGGGTACTAAGTTCCACATCCGCCTGCTCAATGAATTGAAGGCCAAGCATGAGGCTGGAACAGATGTGCTGGGCATATGGGACTCATTCCTCCCTATTTTTAAGCTCCCCCAAGTTAACCAATTCCCTGATTTGATCCATCTGTGTGCTGAAAATTATGACCCCACTCAAAGCGCAGTTCTTGACCCTTCAGGATCAGCTGTGTTTTACGTCACCCCAGAAGCTATCAAGGATATGCTCTGCTTCAGGACTGAGAAGAAAGTGGTCCCTCTATCACTTGTAGACCTGATAAATCGAAGAGCCAGAATGACAGATGCTCAGGTCACCAAACTTAACCAGCTATACATTGGCTCTGACTCTGTGAAGTATCCTCCAATCAATCAAGTATACCTCAACCAACTGGGCAGAGATCTGGCAGACATGATTAGTCCCATTTTGGGCTACAACTCCATTGAGTTTGTTGATCAAACTGTGCTGGTAATCATGCTCATGTTTGCTCCTGGCAAGTCTCCTATCTGCTATGACTATGCCACCTATATAGCAGATAAAATACATGAGCAACTAATGAACCTGGCAAGAGAAAGAGTGTTCAGGTATACCTCCTACATTTACCACTTGATCTTATATCATCAACATCATAAATTCTCCTTTCCAATCAAAAGAGAGGATGCCCAAGGCAATCCAAGATCAGTGGTCTATTGGCCATCTATTTTCCACTGTAGAGGTGAAACTCCTTATACTTATTGTGAGTTCATAGATCAGTTCATCCACCCAGCTATGTCAATGATGATGGGCTCACCTCCTCCAAGGCTCACAGATGAAATGCAAAGGATCCTGCAGTTATCCAAATCATACAGCATTGGGGACTGGTACTTTTACCAGCACCACACCGTCATCAGGATGTATGGGTGTGAACTGCCTCCCTACAGACTACCCAGATATGTGCCTATGAGGCTATTTGCCCTAGAATACTTCAGGCAGTTTGGAAATGTTGATGTGCTTCACTTTTCAGGCAAAGGCAAGAAAGCACAGTTGAAAGTCAGGAGCCAACTTGGCCACTTTGTCTATAACCAAAGGGAGGAAGGTTGGAGAGAAGCAGACAGGATGCTTGAGTCCCTTGGCCTTCAAACCAGTTTCCTCTGGAAACCTTATGACCCCAACCACTTCATCACTTTGAGAAGGCTCAGATATAGGCTCTCTGGCTATGATCATGTAAAGATCCCTCACATTGAAAAACATGCAAACCAAGCAAAATGGAGGAGAGGAACCCTAGAAGAGCCGGTTACACAAGAAGAGCTGAATCAAAGAGCGGTGAGGAATCTTAAAAAGATGGCTGACCTTGAACTTTGTTCACAGGTGTTTTCACTGCCAAGCACACAAGTGGGAGCAGTTTCATCCTCCTCGACTGTAAATCAACAAACACCGAAAGCCACTGAAGATATATCTAGCAAGGGCAAGGAAAAAGAGATGGATACTGAACAGCCACAGCAAGAGAATGTGCAGCAACAGCAGCAACAGGTACAACAACAACAACAGGAATTGCAGCAAGAAGAAGGGCAGCATAATAAAGAGCAACCCCCACAGCAAGAAGGGGCAGTTAAGGCCCCAATGTCCACAGAACAACAGGCACAAAATATGGTGCCTCCTAGGCAAGAAACATCAGTTGATGCATCAATCCTCCAAACTCCACAAAAGGAGGATACTAGCAGAAAAAGGGACAGAGAGACTCCCTTGACCACATCAGAAAGTCATGGTGAGAAAAGACAGAGATTAAACCCTTTCTCTGATGAGGAAATGCCAACAGGGCAGTCTCTGGGCATGGTCCCACCTAGCAGGGAAGCATCTGCGAGTTCCTTCCAAGAGGAACAAAACAGAACTGTGGGAGGAGAAGTCATCTCCTCTAGCCATCAGAGGGAGGGTGAACTGAGCATCAAACAGCAGTTCATAGACATAAAGAAAAGAAGTGAGCCCACAAAAATACAGCTCTATAATCATTTGCTGAAGATGGCTCCCACTAACCAGCAAAGACTGATGTCTTCTTTTGATGTCAGTGAAGGCAAGATGATCATGAGCCATTTCTTGCCAGCTGTAGCACAGCCCCAATCTAATGCCGATTATATAAGGACCAATCTTGAGGTCCTTGCCAAAGACATCCACCCAATGGATAAAATTGAGTTGCACAAGCAAACAGGTGAGATGGTCTATGCCTCCTTGGCAGACAAAACCTTGGACAATTATAGGCTGGAAAATAGCCTTAATAATACAGCTGCCCAACTTGACTTGGAAAGGGCATCATCACAGGCTAAGGACAATAGAATTAGGTCCTTAGAAGATATAATTATTGAGATTGGGCATGATCCCAAAGATATCAAGGGCATCCAGGAGATATTGAAGTTAAGGGATGCATACATGGTTGCTTTGAAGAAAAAGATAAAAATGCCAGCCACAATCCACCCTCAAACAGATGAGGTTGCCCAGTAGAGGCATGATAAAGAAGCCACAGATTTGCTGGTGTCTCTCTACAAGCAGCTTATCCAGACACAAGAAAAGTTGGGAGAATCAGAGGCTGCACAGGCAGCACTACAGGTAGCTTTGAAGCAAAGAGAAGAAGGCTAGACCTCCCAGCCTCCTCCTGAAGTAATAAACCTTGAGGAAACTGCTCCAATCATTGTTCCTCCTCCTCAACAAGCAGAACAGGCAGCAACATCCACTTCAGCAGCACCACCAACAACAGAGCAGGCCCCAAGCCTAGACATTCAAAAGCTGAGGAATGAGATCCAAGCCCTGGAAGCTCAAATGACAGAGCTGAATGAGACCAGGGATAAATTGGCCAAAGTGAATGACAGATATGACAAATCCAAACAGTCTGTGGTAGAAAAGGGCAGGGAGATAAAAGCCCTCAAAGATAGAATCAAAGAGCTAGAGAATGAGCTCAAATTAGATAAGGTGGTGGCTGAGCTCAAAATAGTATTGTGGGCTAACATTGGCCAATCTATTAATGAGCAATGGCAATATATTAAAACAATCCATGAGCGGTTGGAGCTCATTCCAAAAGCATAGACTGAGATTCAAAGATCAAGAGCTGCTCTGAGCAACATGCCTGAAATAGCCACCAGGTTGATTAATGTGCTTAACAATAGGACAAGCACTCAGTTGGCTGCCATGGGAATTTCAAACAGAACTGAGCACATTCAGTTAATCAAGAGGGTTCTCACACTAAGAAACTTAGTGCAGACATTGGAAAGAAGAACCCAGGACATGCATGCTGAGGTGAACAGGTTTATGGAGAAGTTTCAGGTGTTAGAAAATAGAGGGCTCCCTAACTTACTGAACAGTGCAGGGAGATTGTTCGCACATGACAAGTATGCCAAAAGGGTTAACACATTTGCCACAAGTCAGATCAATGAGAAGCCCAGCACCTCAGAGGAAACAGGGCCAGCCACAGGACAGACTCTCTACAACATAGTAGAAAATTTATTTTTTATAATGAATGAAATCAAACACCTGTTTGAGGCCCCTCCCAATTTTTATAAGTATACAGAGGCAGAGGAGACTATGGATGCCATTCTCAGGCATCAACTACCTACACTAGAATGGTGGACGAAGGCCATACAAACTATTTTATAAACAGAGTGCCATTCAAGAAATTTTGATCATCAAAAATGCAAATTGTCATACACAGGACAGTTTAAAAAGAATCAGCATGCATTGAAGATTAAAGCTGAGCCAACTCAGCAGAAATTTCGGCCAACGAAGCAAAGTAGGAAGCTACAGGTGTCCAGGACGAGAACCTACAGCAGAGCAGCTCCAAAAGTGCATTTCTCAGCATTTATGCAGATCACTCCAACCGACTCAGTGGCCTCCAAAGGCCAAAATATCTTCTGACAAGCATAAAGATGCATTTACTTTGTATTCAATGATGTAATAACTTTCTGATCTAAATATCTTGAAAAGTTGGTGAAGATATTTCATTTCTCAGATGACTCAACGCCTGAGATATTTTGTAATACATTTTGTATATATTTTCCCCTCGCATAAGCTTGAGGGGTTGTTGTTGATTTCTCCTGAAGAAGTTCTTATGCTGTAATCCTTTCAGAGTTTAATAAAGAAAGTGATGGAATTTCTCGGATTTCTGAAGTGTTGAATGCGTTCTGGTGTCTGTTGAAAACTGCTAGATTCCTGTGTATTTCGAAATACAATAAGTTTCTGTAACTCTCTTTGTTATGTATTTTCGATCTATTAAAATCCATATATGTTTCTAATTTCTAAGTGTTTGACAACAAAGAAAAAGAATAACCTTCAGGACTTATTCATGCAATACCCTGAGTTCAATCTGTGTTGTTAATGAATGTTTTTCTTCAGCTATAATCTTGATAAGTGTAATTCTTAATTGCTGCACTTTCAGAATATATCTTTCACAGTGACCTTTGTTTCAGGAATTCAAGTTTGCTCCTGTGCAACATGTTTCACTTTCACATCACCAGCTTAATAGAGAATTCTTAATTGCTTTCTGTTGGCTGACCATGCCCCACCACTTAAGTTTAAATTTGTTTGTTTGAGATACACAATAGGCCCTGCAGTTTGAACATCATCACTCCAGCATCTTAAAGCACTTCACAGCTCTAGACTCCATTGCCCAATGTTATACTACTCTCTGAACACTACATCTTAAGCCCTGAAAGAAATCCTTCAACCAAAATATAAACCAAAACCTGAGCATAATAACTAGCCTAAGAATCCTATCAAAACAGAGACAAATCACAAAGAGAGAGCCCTCTCTGATTACAGTTTGGCTAGAAACTGTGGTCCAAAGATTGGTTAGTGGTTACCCCGGCCGTATTCCCTTGGGAGTCATAGGGAACAACCTGGGTGTTAACACCACTCTCTGACTAGGCTTCGTCTATGTTCCAGGTTCCGCTTCGAGCTCTCTTTTAGGTGATTTAAGGATGAAATGGGAATTCATGGTTACGGCTATTGTCGAGTTATTTTTGGGTTTTGAACAATTCTTAAAGTTTGTTTTGCATGGTAATCTGGGGTCAATTTAGACTGTATTTATTTATTACTGTGATAATCTGTGTAAATTTAGGGTTGTATTCAATTTTTTAATGATAATCTGATTTATGCCAATAAGACTCGACTATCTGTAACAATTACTCTTGTGTAATCTTGTTAAATTATTGTCTACGAAGAATTGAAATGACTTCTTTTGCTGGAATATCTTCATGAATGGAATTTCCCATTTTTATGAATTTGAGCTTTGTTACTTCATTGTGTTGAAATAATATGTTTTAGAATCTTGATTTGAGTATTTGTAATTTAGGAAGAGAAATCTTCTAGGGTTTTGTTCTACAACCATGTTTATATTTTATTCTACTTACAACATTGCTTACTAGGATCGAGAATGGATCTTGGGTTGCTGGCCTAAGTTGGCTTGACCAAGGTACCAAACTTGTATCTACAAGTTGCAATAAGGGTCTTTTCTTCCAATATTGTTGGCATGAAAATGACAACACTTAAGAGACCCTGGGTTTAGGCTCAAGGGGCCAACAAGGCTTTCATGTAGTCAAGGGACCAACAAAGCTCTGATGTAGTCTAGGACAATGCGAGTGTTTTCACATTACCTGGAGGGCAAGGAGTATCAGTGAGGCATGTCACGATCGAAGTTAGATGGGGTATCAAGGAAATGCAAACAACATACAACAATAACTCATCACACTCAATTCTTTGTACTATCCAATATTGTCATTCTATTCATACCATTGTAGGAAACTACCTAGCTATTTCTCATTCATTTAAAAATTTAAATAATACATAAGGAACACAACAATACAATATGAAACCCAAACTGCTTCTTTCATTAACTCGAATGTAAGAGAGTACATGATAGATTACAAAAGGGTCGAATCTTATTCATTAGATACAAAAAGAGTACATTCTCATAGAACGCAACTAACAAGAATGGACATAAGCAGAGCAAAGGACAATCCTCACCTTTTCACAACTGATTTGGCTCTCACGATCCTGCCCTTTCCCACCAACTTCATCACCAACCCTTCCTCGTGCTATCTTTTTCCTTTTATCCATTTCTCTACCTTCCTACTTCCAATTCAGTTCGGCTGACTCTTCCCTTGGCTGCTTTCTATTTCCCTTGCTTTGCTGCTTCTATACTCTTCTACCACCTTGCTGCAACTACTAGTTCACTCTTAGTTCTTGTCCCTTTCCTTTAACTGTCAAATCTATAATCCAAACCATTGTCCCTACCAACTTCCTGGACCCATCAACAAAGAGGTGGGAAGTTGCAGGTTGCGTGGTTTCAAGAAATTGAGGAGTGGGAGGGATAATGACTAGCTTTGAAACAACAAGGAAATTTATTGGAAATGAGGCTTCAAATGGTTTGATCACAGTGGAGTGTGGTTGTGAGGTAAGTGGTTCCTCGTCCAGGAGTGGGCTTGACTAGACTACAACAATAATGATATGAGCGATGTTTGAATAACAATATGGACTTCACCCCTGTTCAATGACATGGTGGACTAGATAGCTAAATCAACTTCCATTTCTTTTGTGACTATGGGGGCGCCTCAAGGGATTGCGTCAGAAAAGGTAGCAGAGGTGGAAGTTGTATAGGGGGATGGATCCTCTAACCTAGATGAAATAGTAGAGGTGTATTGTGGGTTTTATTCAATAATTGGGGATGCTGATGCTCACTAAAACCCATCACTAGTGAGGTCAACCATAGGCATGACATGTATTGTCTTTTTCTTCTTGGTCGTTGATACCTTGGTACATTTGGGCTACGTGGGCTTTCGGATGGTTGGATTTTCTGAGAGTGAGGGTCACGATCGGGGATAGCCACAACAAGGGGAGTAGTTATGATTGGATTGAACAAAGTAAACTTTTGAAAAGCAACGAACTCGGGAGTTGTACTTGTTATCACCCAGGTTGTTCCCTTTGACTCCCAAGGGAATACAGCCGGGGTAACCACTAACCAAGCTTGGGATTACAGTTTCTAGCCAAACTGTAACCAGAGAGGGCTCTCTCTTTCAGATTTGTCTATGTTTTGTGAATATTTTAGGCTAGTTATGGATTCAGTTTTGTTTAAGGTTTTTGGTTGAGTGATGTCTTTCTGTACCTAAGGTGGAAATCTTCACATAGTTTAGTCCATTGGGCAATGGAGTGTGTGGCTATAGGTTGCTTGAAATATTGAGTGAGATTGTTGAAACTACAGGGCCATTTAAAAACCTCATGAAACAAACTTGAAATTGTGATAATGAAACATGATTAACCAGTGGAAAGCAGTCAAGAATTTTCCACTAAGCTGGGTGTGAGGAAGAAATATATTGCACAGGAGCAGATTTGAATTCCTGAACAAATATCACTGTGAAAGGTATAGTTTAGAAGTGCAGCAATTAAGAATTACACTCTTATAACTATAACTGAGGAAAACATACATAATAGCTTAGATTGAGTTCAGGGTATTGTATGAAATAAGTCCTGAAACTATTCTTTTTCCTTTGCCATTAAACTGTAAACAGAACATGAATGGATTATGAAGAAAACAACAAACATAATGAACAGGTTAAAGAAAAAACTTATTGTTCCATGAAATACGCAGGAATCCTGTAGCATTCAGCAAGCACACACAACGCATCAGACAACCCAGAACTTTGGAAATTCCATCAGCTTTTGTATTAATACTCTGAAAATTTACAGCATAAGATCTCTAGAAGAGATAATCAACAACCCCTTGCAAGCTTATGCCAGGGGGAATATATACAATCGGTTACATAAAATATCTGAACTGCTGAGTCATTTGAGAAATAAATACGTTCACCAACTTTACAGAATAGCAGATAAGGAGTTATTACTGCTCTTAAATACAAAATGAATGCTCTTTAATACTGTCAGAAGTCTTTTTGACCTTTGGAGGCCACTGAGTCGGTTGAACGTTCTGTTTTAAATGCTGAATGATGTGTCTTCATGTCTTCGTCATCCTGTAGATTTCTCGGCCCTGTCATCTGTGACTGTCAGTGCTGCTTTGGTGGCCGAGTAGGTTTGCTAGAGTTGGCGTAGCTCATTCTTTTCAAAAATATTGAATGCATCAAATTTTCCTATACATGATACTTCATGTTTTTTGATGAAAAAATCTGGGGAATGGCTCTTGTTTATAATATCAACTGTATCATTTTGGTCCACCATTCCTGTGTGGGAAATTGATGTCTCAAAATTGCATCTAAGGTCTCATCTGCCTCTGTATATTTGTAGAAGTTTGGAGGCACTTCAAACAAATGTTTGATCTCATTCATAATGAAAAATAAGTTCTCTACCTTGTTATAGAGACTTTTCCCAAATGTTGGCCCTGTTTCTTCTGAAGTACTTGGCCTTTCAGTGATCTGATTTGTAGCAAATGTGTTGACCCTCTTAGCATAGTTTTCATGTGAATGTAGCCTCCCTGCACTGTTGAGTAAACGAGGAAGACCTCTACCTTGTAATGTTGTAAACTTGTCCATGAACCTGTTTACTTCTGTCTGCATGTCCTGGCTTCTTCTTTCCAGTGTTTGTACTAGGCTTCTTAGTGTAAGGACCCTCTTTATAAGCAAAATGGTTTCAGTCCTATTGGGAATTCCCATTGCTGCCAGCTGAGGACTTGTTCGGTTATTGAGCACATTAATCATTCTATTGGCAACCTCAGGCATATTGCCTAGAGATGCCCTTGCTCTCTGGATTTCCCTGTGTGCCTTTGCTATGAGCTCCATTTGCTCATGAATGGTCTCAATATATTGCCATTGATCAGTGATTGATTGGCCAATGTTGGCCCATAAAACTGTTTTGAGCTCAGTTGTCACTTTGTCAAGTGTGAGCTCCTTCTCCAGCTCCTTTATCTTCTCTTTAAGGGCTTTTATCTCCCTCCCTTTTTCTGCTACAGTCTGCTTGGATTTGTCATACTTTTCATTGAGCTTAGCCAAATTCTCCCTGGCTTCATTTAGCTCTGCCATTTGGGCTTCTAAGGCCTGAATTTCATTTTTTAGCTTCTGCATATCAAGGCTTGGAGCCTGTTCTGTTGTTGGTGCTGGTGCTGATGTAGATGGTGCTGTCTGTTCAGTAGGAGGAGCAATAGTCTGAGGAGGTTCCTCCAGATTGATTATTTCTGGAGGGGGCTGTGATGTTTGGCCTACTTCCCTCTGTTGTAGGGCTGCTTGCAGTGCAGCCTCTGATTCTCCCAATTTTTCTTGTGTCTGAATCAGCTGTTTGTATAATGACACCAGCATAGCTCCTGCATCTTGGTCATGTCTCAGCTGGGCAACCTCTTCTGTTTGTGGGTGAATGGTTGCTGGGATCTTAATCATTTTCCTCAATGCTGCCATATCTGCATCCCTCAATTTCAACAGTGCTTGTACAGCCTTGATGTCCTTGGGATCATGCCCAAGCTCTATAATGATGTCCTCCAACGCTTTGATTCGGTTGTCCTTTGCCTGGGAGGAAGCTTTCTCCAACTCAAGTTGGGCAGCTGTGTTATTTAGGCTATTTTCTAGCCTGTAGTTCACTAATGTTTTGTCTGCCAAGGTGGCATACACCATCTCACCCGTTTGCTTGTGCAATTCTATTTGATCCATTGGGTGGATGTCCTTTGCAAGGACCTCAAGGTTGGTCCTTAAATAATCAGCTGCAGACTGTGGCTGCAACATGGTTGGCATGAAGTGGCTCATGATCATTTTGCCCTCTTGCACATCGTATGCAGACATCAACCTCTGCTGGTTTGTAGGAGCCATTTTCAATAAGTGGTTGTACAGTTGTATCCTTATTGGATCATTCCTCTTTTTAATATCAATGAACTGTTGTTTGATGCCTACTTCAGCTCCCCTTTGCTGGCTTGAGGAGCTGACTTCTCCTCCAACTGTTCTTTCCTGTTCCTGCTGAAAGGAACTTGCAGATGCTTCCATGCTTGGTGGGCCCATGCCCAAAGACTGTCCAATAGGCATTTCCTCCTCAGAGAGGGGATTCATTCTGTGCCTTTTCTGCCCTTGACTTGTGGATGTGGTGAGGGGAGTCTCCAGCTCTCTATCCCTCTTCTTCCCCTTTTCTTCCTGTTGTGGAGTTTGTAGCACTGAGGCCTCCACTGACTTTTCTTGCCTAAGGGGCACATTCTCTTGAGCCTGTTGCTCAGTGGATATAGGGGCTTCAGCTGTTTGTTCTTGTTGTTGTATTGGCTGCCCCTCTCTTTGTTGTTCTTCTTGCTGCTGTACCTCCTGCTGCTGCACTTCTTCATGAGGTGGCTGTTCTGGATCCATTTGTTTCTCTTTGCCTTTGCTGGAAGATTGATGAGTAGTTCTGGCCGCTTGCTGATGTGCTGTCGAAGATGAAGCAGCTGCCCCAAGTTTCCTTTGGTATGAAGAGAAAACCTGCCCACAAGTTTCCAAGTCAGCTTCTTTCTCAATATTTTTTGCTTCTCTTTGTAGCATTTGCTCTCTAGTGATTTCCTCTTCTAGGGTGCCCTCTTTCCAACTTAGTAGATTGGCATATTTCTCAATATGAGGCATTTTAAGGTGAGCATAGCCACCCAATTTATGTTTTATCCTCCTGAGAGAAATGAAATGATTAGGGTCATAAGGTATCCATTTGAAACTAGTTTCTAATCGGAGGGCCTCTAGCATGCCATCTGCTTCCTTCCATCCCTCCTCCCTTATGTTGTAAAGAAAAGGGCCTAGCTGGTTCCTGACCTTGAGTTGCACCTTCTTGTTTTTACTATGGAAATGGATCTGGTCTGCATTCCCAAACTGCCTGAAGTACTCCAAGGCAAATAGTCTCATAGGGACATATCTTGGCAGCCTATAAGGGTCCAACTCACAGCCATAAACTCTGATTACTGTGTGGTGTTGGTAAAAGTACCAATCACCAATGTTGTAGGTCTTAGAGAGATGGAGAATTCTTTGCATTTCATCGGTCAATCTTGGAGGAGGAACACCATATAACAAGGTCAAAGCTGGATGAATGAAAAGGTCTATGAACTCACAGTATGTGTATGGTGAGCAAGAGGTGTGATGAAAAACTGAAGTCCAAAACACAACTGACCTTGGATTTCCCTGGGCATCAAGTTTCTTGAGAGGAATAGGGAAACTGTCAAGTTGATAGAATAAGAACAGATGATATATGTATGAGGTGTATCTAAACACCTTTTCCCTTTCTAGATTCATCAGTTGCTCATGAATCTTGTTTGCAATGTATGTAGCATAGTCATAGTGCACAGCAGGAGGCTTCCCAGGAGAAAATATGGACAGCATGGCCATTATGGTGTCATCAACATCCTCAATTCCTTGGTAACCCAGGACATAGCTGATCAAATCTACAAGCATCTTGCCCAAGTCATTAAGATATGGATATCCTATAGGAGGGGTCCTCACAGCCTCAGAGCTTGGCTGAATGAATAACTGATTGATTTTGATGATCTGAGCACTCGACAGGTTGCCACCCTTCTTCAGTAAGTCCACCATGGAGAGAGGAGTCAATGGTCTTGCAGTGTGAAAATGCAGCATCTCCTTTATGGCTTCAGGGGTGATGTGGAACAAGACTGAGCCTGTGGGACTGACAACAGCTCTCTGACATGGATCATAGCATTCACAGCATCTATGGATCAAGTCTGGAAGTGAATTGATTTGAGGAAGGTTAAAAATAGGAAAATTGGAGTCCCAAATCCCTAATATATCAGCTCCACTAAGGTGTTGGGCCTTCAACTCATTCAGCATATGGATGTTAAATTTGGAATTCAGTGGAAATGAGTCTATCATCTGATAATCTTTATCACCTAGAGCTTTCCATTCTAACTCTCTCTGTGGGGCATTCAGAGGTTGAATATTCAATGCTATTGGTGTTTCCATGGCTAATAAGGACTCTGTTTGTACTTAGAACTGGTTTTAGTGAACAGACCAACACAGAGGAATATTTCTTGGACAGAGAGGTGAATTGCAAGGCACAGAGGGCAAATGGCAGTGACAACAATTGGAATACTGCACAGGGCCCTGATAGAGCAAATGCTCGGCCTAAAAAACTCTCTTTACAGTGAATTAGAGTAGCTCGGGTTTCAAGTCCACGAATGCGCGGACTGACTGTGTCTTCTGTGAAAACTTGGATAAACAAGGCTCTGCCGGTGAATTTCGATTCAACAATTGGAAATAGGCACAGGTTACTGGAGGTTTGCTGGTCAATTCAGTGTTTTTCACTCTTTTAAGCTAGTTATCTGGACAAATATGGATAAAACCAGGTGCGGGAGGAGCAATGTTGATAAATACCTTTGTATTTGCAGGCAATGGCTACGAATGCAGGTGGAATGGAAGCGCCGGCGGTCTCTGGGTCGATTTCTGCAGGTTGGCAACGAATGAACGTAATTTGCATGCAGAGCAGAATAGTTCTTGTTTTTTGCGAAAAGTGAGAAAAACCGTGTTTTTTGACAAAAATATGGACTTTTGGGTCATTGGCGCTTTTTTTGGATGACGTCAGCATGACATCATCAGGTGGGGTCAGAGTCAGATGACGTCAGCATGACGTCATCAAGTGACGTGGCGGCCTGTGAGTGGTCCACGAGGATGGTGAGGTGGTAGACAGGTCGGAGCAGTGGCGGACAGGGGCGCTGACGCGGCGGTGATGGGGAAGTGACGTGAGCAGCGGAAAACCATAAGTGGTAAGCGGGTTTTCTCGGACCGCCTTAGATACGGTCGCGGTTTTGTCAGAGGGCGACCCGAGAGAACATGGGGGTGACGCGTGGCGGAGGCCTGACGTCACCCTCTGACAGTTTCTCGGGACGTAAAGGTCGGACGTCGGGCCCGACCCGATATGCATGTGAGCCGTCCGATGAAAAGACCCGGATCCAACGGTCGACGGGTCGTTGAAGTGCCAGTACGATACGGCGGCACTGCGGGAATAAAATAATATTTTCTTTAAAATACACGCCTGGCGGGGACTTTGGACTTTGGCAAATTATATGGGTTTTCCATGTATTTTTTAATAAAAATGCACATTTGCGCCAAACTTTGGATAAAGCGGAAAAGTGGGTTTTTGGTGCATTTTTGCAAATAATGCGGGTTAGGGGCAATATTGGCTTATTACAAGGGTTTTTTGCAAATGAAATGGGTAAAGGGTTTCAAAGGTTTCTGAAGGGAAAGAGGGGTTGGGCTTAGGTTGTTAAACTGACCAGAGGTCAATTTAATCCCTGACTTTGGACATATGGCTATAATGCCAAGGGGGGGGGGATATTTATAGAATGCTTGGGGTTTATACACCATAGTGTTTATAATAGTAGGGAAAAAAGGGAACATAGGGGATTTAGATAATAAGAAGTTAGGGGTTAATATGAGTGGAAAAGGTGGATGAAGGGGAAAACAATAAGTTTCATATGGAATCAACTTAGTTTAGGAAGTAGATCAAAATGAAAAGAATTTTAGACAAGAAATGTGGCTTTTAAAGAAACAAGAACCAACATAAGACCTTGAATTATTTCATGAACACAACTGGCGTAGGGATGTTAGTGATGAATGTGAAAAAGGGGAAAAGGAAGTTAGACATGCTCCATTGTGTTGCTACCAAGTGATGGAGAAGAGGACCTTCCCTATCCATTGATGTTTCCTTTATGTTAGACCAACCAAATTCAATTGAAAGGAATGACATTTCTGCAACCCCATCTACCTACCCATCTATTTGCCTAGCATTTTTTGTTTCTTCATGGAGGGTGCACTTAGGCTTGGAGACCCTCATGTGCCTTTTCTTTTCATTTGGCTTTTCTTTTGATTTTCTATCTAGAACTACCCTTATTACCTCCAAGGCCCCAGATTAAGCAGTTGGGAACCTTTATTCTCTACCTAACTACTGGTCTGCCAAGATTAAACAGTTTGGACAGACTTCTTTCTCTATTCTACAACAGAAAATTTAAACATGGCATGATCCAGATTAGGCTGTTGGACCATCCATCAAAATTGAGTTAACATCAAGCTATGTACACACCTTGCTTTTTCTTTGAAATATGGGATCTTTGCATCATCAAAGCAGAGCATATTTGGCACTTCCATTTGCCAATCATGAAATATGAAACCTATTGGTATAGGTATCTAACAGTACTTGATGAACCCTTGAAGTTGGAAATTTTCTGCTTAAGGGAGCTCATCTGTTGCTCCATTTGATAGACCATCGACTGTAATTCCTCCTCCAGCCACCTGTTACTATTTCTCTCGGCTGTGTCTCCTCTCAGCGGTTGTGGTTGCAATCCCTCGGAAAAATATTTGTACTGGCCATTTGTATTATCGCAGGCGACCCATGGCCATGATCCAACCTCCATGTGGAATGCCTCTTCTGCTAATGTGAAGCTTTCTCACTGCATTTGGAAAGTCTCTAGGTGGATGCATTATGGCCTGATATAAGTCTGGCCATGTGTTACCCCAAACCATATTTCTTGCAAGTAGCTATTGATCAATTCCTTGGGGATTCTTTTTGTCACCCTTATGGTTGCAAGCATCTTTTGGTACCAGCCTTTAAAGCATGTCTCATTGATATCTTAGCTGTTGATGTCCCCGAACATCCTCCATGGTGTGTATCTAAGTGCGAGTGGTTGCTCATCTGTAATTTCTGCGAGGTTCCCCCTTGCTAGAGGGCACTATTTCCACATCGCCTAGGTCATAATAAAATACCCAGAAATGACATATGTGCTTCTTCTGTAGACATTCTCGCAAGCTTCAAATAAATCATTGAGTAGAAATGCAGAATGATTGAGCAAAATTCCTTCACAAAAATGCTCTGCAACTAATATGGTGTCCAACTTGCACTCATTTATGGAGAAGTGTCATATGACTTTCCTTGAAATGATGTAGTAGGCGAATATGATGTGGTCTTTGTTGATCAAATATATTTTAGCCCTTGCCACCGCAATTGGTGTTATACTTGTTGTAATAATCATTATCACCCTCTTTCTTGGCTCACTTCGACCCTGTTTGGAACACTGTTGAGACCACATCTCATGTTGTTGAGAGTCCGGTGATGCGTTGAATGTCCAACACATGAATTGGATATTCCTTGTCTAACCAGAGTGAACCACCATGCATCCTTCTCACTAGAAGTTTAGTGCATTGCATTGCAGCAAAAGACGTTTCAAAGACTGACAAACTCCTTAAATTAATCAAGTAGACCATTGGAGTGCCCGAAATGTTCCTTTAATCTTCGTCGCCATTATGCCATCACCCTTCAAAACTTATTCTATATATACCTCTCGCTTGAGTGCTGGAAACTTGAAGCAATCTGAAAGGTTGTTGTCTACTAGCGTTGCCTTGTCATATTTCCCATACAATGATTCCAAAACATTAATTCGTTCATCTAATTTATCTTCACAAACTGAGATTATCTTTGTCATTCTTCTATGTCAATGATATACAAGAGTTACAGGAAGCTGATAGAGAGTGCTTGAGTGACATTGTTGAGGTTTGAATTAAGACTCGAACAATTCTGTCACTTGAATTGGAAATTCTGAAAATTCCTGCATAGCCATGAAAATTGAGTAGACCAGCTTTGACACAACATTTCTGACTAGACTCGCTAACTAATTACTATGACAACATTCCCTATGCAGAATCGATCGTGTTAACTTGCCACTAGATGAGCTGTGCCTGACTTGGATGACACATGATGGGAAAAGTACAAAGTAGAGGAGATGGGTAATAATGTGACTGTAATGGTGGCTTTTATTAGTTAAATCCATCAATAATGGGAAACGATTCTACGGAAATTTACTTAACAGGGGTAATATTACCTAATTATTATGGAAAATACTATGAGTATGGTGGATAACACTTGTGAAACGTGGCACTCATCTCCTTGACAACAATCGGTTGCGGTGAGGCTACACCAGTGCTACAGCTGACCTAACACATGAGAATTATTGTATTGAAAATAAAGAAATAAATAGACTGACCACTTGATTGGCTTATTCCTACTAACTCTAAACCTACCTATAGGCCCTTTTCAAAGACCTCATCAATTAGAAGATTGGGTGTTGTGCTGGTGGAAAGGCTCTAGGTGTGCATCATTCACCCATCCTGGTATCAATATTCCATCCAGTTACACAAGGTTCACTGCTCCAGACTCCCTGATTTCTGCAACTATGAAGGGACCAAACCAATGGATCTGCAACTTACCTAGGAACTTATGAAACAATCAATCGTATAATAAAACTTTTCCTCTAACTATGAACGATTTTTTCGTAATGTGCCTGTCGTGCCATGCTTTCTGCCTCCTTTTCTCAATAGACTGGTGGAATTACGCTAGAAATCTGGCTTCATCTAATTCCGTCAATTCCTCCAAACGCTTATGTAGTGATGCATCATTCGTCATCTTTGTAGCTTAAGAAATGAATATGATCGGTACTGCAAATTCCGCTGGTACCATGAATTCCCATCCATATACCAACTGGAAAGATGTTTTCCTGTGTGATCGTTTGACTGTCGTTCTGTACGCCCATAGCACGGATGGTACATTCTCATCCTAATCTTCTCAACTTGTCAAACATATCTTCGTTATTCCATTTTCAAGTATCTTGTTGAATGCTTTGACCATCCCATTAGCCTGAGTGTGGTATGGGTTTCTCTTATGATGCTGGACTAGGAAATCCTCTAGGAGAGACACAATTGTTTTGTTTATAAAATGGGTCCCTTGGTCACTTATCAGGCTTTTTGGGCATCCAAACCTTGATATGATGTTTTCAAAAATGAGCCTCACAGTGGTGTCTATTGTAAAATATTTCATTGGTGTCGCCTCCACCCATTGTGTGAGATATTTGTAGCTATGATGATATATCGTGCTTGAGAATGACATGCTGACGGGTTGATCATACCAATGAAATCGACTTCCCACTTCTCAAAGATCTACATTGTATGTATCGGCTGTAATGGTAATTCATCACAATGATAGATTTCCAGCTCTTTGACATACATCACACCCTTTCACATATTCTTTGGCATCCTTGTAGAGTGTAGGCCACCATAACATTGCTTACAAGGCGTTCCTCGCCATTTCTTTTCCCTTGACATGCCCTCCCACGACTCCAAAGTCGCACTCACATAGGACATATTTCTTTTCATACTGGAGGAGACACCACCGCAAGAATTGATTGAGGACCAAGTTATATAGATGTCCTACGATCAACTGATAGTCAGGTTCTCGCACCACCATGTGTCTCTTCTACATCATCGTATGTCCCTTCAGATATTGCTCTGTGGCCAGAAAAGTTGTGATTTCCTCCAAGTAATCAGGTATTGTTTCTATGTGGTGTAAATCAGTGTCTAGTATTTGATCATCTAGGGAGCCCCCACTTTTCCTTGATTCCAGTCTTGAGAGGTGATTCGGTCTCACATTCAACCGGTTGGTTTTAATGATAACGTTGAATGTAAACTCCTAGAACAACAATAGACACATGCAGATTCTTGCCTCTAAGACTGGCTTGTTGACTAGCTATTTTAATGTTGAGTAATCTGTAAAGAAATTGAATGGGGCTGCAAGTAAATAGTGCTAAAACTTTTGCAAGGAGTACAACATGGCTAGTGCTTCTATCTCGGTCATGGTATAGTTATTTTCCACAGTCGACAGCATCAAACTTGCAAAGTAGATCAGATGATCCAAGTGTAGAAATTTTGAATAATTTAACACATATTCAATAGAGATTATCCTGATCATGTACTATTGCGGAATACATACACAATACATAAGCTCCTCTACGTTGATCATCAATATAGCAGCATCAATAACAATAAAACATCAAGAGCATTCACACATTAACACAGTATGTAACCCGGGGAAAACATCTCGCTAAAAACCCCACACTATCTGTATATTAATGATTGAGGCCATGTAACATTACAAAGTACAATGCTTATCACAAGAAATCCAATACTAGCTCCACCTGTTACACACAATACAGCTCAGATCTGATCTCCAAATCTATTCCACTGCTTGCCTCCCTCCACTGCTCAATACCTGCTCAAGAATTGATGAGAATGGCTTACCAAACTCGTATTTCACCTCAAAATAATCACTCACACTTTGTTGGACGTGAGAAAAGGCTACAATACTGGGAAAATATGTCAGCAAACTCATTGGCATACTCAATCCCTTGATTGTGCAAGATCTGGTGCACAACTATAGTCACAATTGATAGCAATTTGATTCTCTACCACCTGTCCCTGTTGAACTGAACATGCACTGACATGCAACTGATTTAACTGATGTATTCATTAGTTGCATCATGAGTTAATAATTAGTTTAACAACTCATCATTAGTCTATTTGCAGTTAGACTAATTACAACTAGTTTAACTAAGTCAAACTGAACACAACTCCATCAACTCCACAATCAACTCCACCAAACTCAACTCATTGAGCTCTAACTGAAGTCATGCATGCAACAACTCAATTGACTCATAAGAAAAGCATATTTCCTTCTGATAGCTGCATGTGCCACCTCTGTAGCTCAAACTGAAGTGCTCCAAGAGAATAAGATCAAGTTTATAGTCCAGAAATTATTATGAGAATATAATATTTGACTTTTCTATTTTTGACAGCCAGTCTAAAAATAGACTTTGATCACTCACACTGTGATCACTCACACTTTGATAAAAAATAGAAGTCCATCTATTTTTCCCAACTTGACCAATCATCCATAAACAACAACCTGCAATCCATAGACATGATCCATATGTCTAAAAATAGACAATCTAAAAATAGACTTGCGCCAAAAATAGCCTGCGGGCCCACTTAGTGAAGGCGACTCTTTTCACTAAGATCCATCATCTTGTTGCAATCTCAACACTCCCTCTCGACAAGATATGGATTATCAGCAAACCCTATCCTGCCTCGGTGGTACTCGAATTTGCTCCTGGTGAGAACCTTCGTCAGAATATCAGCATCCTGATCCTCCGTTGGAATGTATGAAAGCAACATGATCCTCCTCTGCACACAATCTCTGATATGATGGTACCTGATGTCAATATGTTTATATCTATCATGAAATACAGGATTAGCCGAGAGTTTAATTCAAATCTGGTTATCACAGTAAATCACAGTAGGATCCAAATGAGAACCGAACAAACCAACGAGGATCTTCCTCATCCATATAGCCTCGCATGCAACCAAACTTGCTGCCATATACTCGGCCTCCGCTGAACTAAGTGCCACGGATCTCTGCTTCCTGCTGTACCAAGAAACTGCTGTCGATCCGATACTAAAGACCCCTCCTGATGTGATCTTTCTCTCCGTTGGGCTCCTTTCCCAATCTGCATCCGTGAAGCCACATAGCTTCACCTCATCCTCCTGTCTGTACCACAAACCATATCCCGATGTGCCTCTCAAGTAGCACAATACATGCCTGCCCGCCTTCCAGAAGAGCTTGGCAGGCTTAACCATAGCTTGTGAAAGCTGGTTAACTGCATAGCATATATCGGGTCGTGTATTGACCAAATACATCAGCGACCCCACCAACTGTTGATAAACAGTGGCATCCACTTCTTCTCCCGAAGTGGCATCCTCCTTCCTCCAACCTCCAGGAAGAGGAGTATCAACAAGCTTGCAGCCATGCATGTTGAACTTCTCCAGCATCTCCCGAGCATACTTGCCCTCAGAAACAAACAGTCCACCACTACGCTGCCATATTTCCAATCCTAGGAAATAGTGAAGGAGGCCCAAGTTCTTCATCTCAAACTCTGTAGCAAGATCCTTCTTGCATGACAGTATCAAGAGCTCATCACCCGTTAGAATCAAATCATCAACATACATTACAATGATAAGCAACTTACCCTCCACCACAATCTGGTATAGGTTAGGATCCACCACGCTCTTAGAGAATCGAAGTCCTGTGAAATAGCTGTCTATTCGTGTGTACCAAGCACGTGGTGCTTGCTTCAACCCATACAACGCTCTCTTGAGCCTGCACACATGCGACTTGCTGCTGAAGACCTCAAAGCCTTCGGGTTGCTCAATGTACACCTCCTCCTCAATGACTCCGTTGAGCAACGTAGTCTTCACATCCATCTGATGAATGTGCCATCCCATCTGCGCTGAGAGGGCAAGAATCATCTGTATGGAAGAATACCTTGCGACAGGTGAAAAGGTCTCCTCATAATCGATCCCCTCTATCTGTGAAAAGGTTCGGGCAACAAATCTTGCCTTGTACTTCTCCACACTCCCGTCAACTGCCTGCTTGACCTTGTAGATCCATCTCAAACCCACCACTGATTTCCCTTCCAGTCTAGGAACAATCTCCCATGCACTGTTTCTGACAATAGAATCATACTCTTCCACCATGGCGTCTACCCATGCGGGATCCTCCATAGCTTCCTCGAAAGAGGATGGCTCAGTCACAACACACTTTCTCATAAGAGCCATGTATCCAGTGTACCGATCAGGTGACTGTCTTTGCCTGCGTTGGGCTGTAGGTGGTCCTATAATGTTCTCTGCATCTTGAGCCAGTCGCTCAGCTTCTGTCAAGCGCTTTCACCCTCTGATGGTTGGCGCTGCATGAGTGGTCTCTTCCACTCCATGAACCTCATCCTGTGGCTGATCCACGTCCTGAAGCTCATCCTTAGGAACTAATAGCTCCTCATCTGCATGCAAGTGTAGCTCCCTCTCAAGCGAACACTTCATGGCTTTCTCCTCCTGAAATTTTATATCCCGTCGCACAACAGTTTTACCACTGTCTGGAAAATACACACGACAGTTGTGGGGCGTAACAGTGTACCCCACAAATATCCCAACCTCTGCGGTCCGCTCCAACTTCTTCCTGGCATCCTTCGTCACATGCATGTAAACGTTAGCACCAAAAATCGTCAAATGAGAAAGATCAAGCTTCTTACCAGAATAAGCCTCCTCAGGTGTACTCATGCCAAGTATCCTACGAGGACAACGGTTCTGCACATAAACTACTGTATTGCATGCTTCCGCCCACAAGTGAAGGGGTAGGCCCTGACGATGCAACATTGCCCGTGCAGCACCCACGATCGTTCTGTTCTTCCGCTCAGCTACCCCGTTCTGCTGTGGGTTATGGGGAGCTATGAGCTCTCTACGAATCCCTTCTTCCTTGCAGAAATCCTTGAACTCGTCCGAGATGTATTCACCACCATTATCGCTCCTAAGAGCCTTCACCTTCTTCCCTGACTCCTTCTCGACCAGTGCTTTGAATTCACAGAACTTTGAATATGTCTCGCTCTTCTTCTGCATGAAGAAGATCCAGCACTTATGAGAGAAATCATCAACAAAAATCACATAATACCTGTGTTTTGCTGTCGAAGCAACTAAGAAAGGTCCACACATGTCTGTGTGAATTCTCTCAAGGATCATCGTGGCGTGACTATCCTTCTCGTGAAAGGTGGCTTTCACAAACTTCCCCAAAGTACATCCCTTGCACTGATCTGACTGCGCAAGTGTGCCTTTAGGAAGCCTTGTAGTGATCTGCTACAGTATCTTCAAGGCTCCATGGTGAAGGTGACCCAATCTCTTGTGCCACAACTCGCCATCATCCCGGCTCACCAATCCTTCTGCCTTGCTTGCCATTGCTACGCATCCATCTACATGCAACTGATAAAGGTTCCTCACTCGAACCCATATCTTTCGTGTCTCACCAGTTGTCTTGCTACGCAGGAAAGCCTTTCCCTCGCTGAAAACAACATCATACCCCTTGTCTTCTAACATCACCACTGAGATAAGATTCTTCTTCAATCCTAGAACATGCATGACTTCCTTCAATACGAAGGGTTTACCAGACTCCCTCTCAAAGGAAATGGTACCGATACCGGTCGCACTGTATCTACCATCATCGCCCATCTCGATGTGCACTCCAAGATCTTTGTCCTCTAGATCGGAGAACAAATCTTTATCTCACGTCATGTGAAAAGACGCGCCACTATCCAAGAACCACACTGATCCCATCACACTTGAAACCAAGCATGTGATCAATGAAAAATCAAGCTCAAACTGTGAGGCTAGAGCCTCGCCTGCTGAAGATCCAGCAGCCTGCTTGTTCTTCTTCTTCTGCGGACAATTAGTGGCATAGTGTCCGTGCTGGTGACAGTGAAAACACTTCACCTTGGACATATCCTGCTTCTTGCCTTTCACACCAGACTGAGAAGCTTTCTTTCTCTTCCCTTTCTTTGCTTTGGCAGCCAAAGCACAATTCTATTCATCAGCTCCCTTTGACAAAGAGCCATCCCTGGTACTCCGCCTGATCTCTTCCTGCACAAGATCTGACCATAGTCTTTCCCATCCTGGAAATTTCTCCCGACCATTGACAGAGTCGTAATAGGAATGCCAACTCTTCGGAAGACCAAGGAGAGCCAAGCTCACCAAGTCCTCATCATCGACAGTAACCCCCACACTTCCCAGCTCATCTTGACACTGAGTGAACTTCGTGAAATACTTGGGAATACTGTCACCATTCTCGCATTTGATGTTTCTGAGTTTACCTTTGAGCGCCAGCTTCCTTTGATCGCTCTTGCTTTGGAATAATTCTGTTAATGATTTCCACATCAAATATGGAGTAGCCTTTCCATGGAGGCTGGACACAATGTGATCCTTCACGTCCTCCAACAGAATCCTTCGACATTTTGCGATCTTCTTTTGCCAAGCATCAGCTTGAGTAGCATCAGTAGGCTTTGGGATATCCGTATCTATGAACTCCTTTAGTCCGTTATCATCCAATACTGCCTCCATCCTGTCCTTCCATGAAATATAGTTTTAGCTGCCCTCAAGAGCATACTCCAATCGCAATCCGTTGAAAGACATTGTTGCGTTGTCACCAAGAAAACACTGCTGCAAATTCGAATTCCACCAGCAACCAACTCAACCACCTCGGATCTAAGATTCGTGAGAACACAATATTTCTCGTACAAAGATTGACTGTATGGGCATTCACCGGATATCTCACCTTCCATAGGAAGGATGAATCCAGGGGCTACCTGGCCCGATTACAGACTCTTCCTGAAGAAATAGAATGTAAACACTTCCTGAATAGTAGCTCTGATGATCAACAGCTCTGATACCATGTAGAAACTTTGAATAATTTAACACATATTCAACAGAGATTATCCTGATCATGTACTATTGTGAAATACATACACAATACATAAGCTCCTCTACATTGATCATCAATATAGCAGCATCAATAACAATAAAACATCAAGATCATTCACACATTAACACAGTATGTAACCTGGGGAAATCATCTCGCTAAAAACCCCACACTATCTGTATATTAATGATTGAGACCATGTAACATTACAAAGTACAATGCTTATCACAAGAAATCCAGTACCAGCTCCACCTGTTACACATAATACAGCTCAGATCTGATCTCCAAATCTATTCCACTGCTTGCCTACCTCCACTGCTCAATACCTGCTCAAGAATTGATGAGAATGGCTTACCAAACTCGTATTTCACCTCAAAATAATCACTCACACTTTGTTGGACGTGAGAAAAGGCTACAATATTGGGCAAATACGTGAGAAAACTCATTGGCATATTCAATCCCTTGATTGTGCAAGATCTGGTGCACAACTATAGTCACAATTGATAGCAATCTGATCCTCTACCACCTGTCCCTGTTGAACTGAACATGCACTGACATACAACTGAGTTAACTGATGTATTCATTAGTTGCATCATGAGTTAATAATTATTTTAACACCTCATCATTAGTCTATTTGCAGTTATACTAATTACAACTAGTTTAACTAAGTCAAACTGAACACAACTCCATCAACTCCACAATCAACTCCACCAAACTCAACTAATTGAGTTCTAACTGAAGTCATGCATGCAACAACTCAACTGACTCATAAGAAAAGAATATTTCCTTCTGACAGCTGCATGTTCCATCTCTGTAGCTCAAACTGAAGTGCTCCAATAGAATAAGTTCAAGTTTATAGTCCAAATATTATTATGAGATAATAATATTTGAGTTTTCTATTTTTGACAGCCAGTCTAAAAATAGACTTTGATCACTCACACTGTGATCACTCACACTTTGATAAAAAATAGAATTCCATCTATTTTTCCCAACTTGACCAATCATCCATAAACAACAACCTGCAATCCATAGACATGATCCATATGTCTAAAAATAGACATAGTCTAAAAATAGACTTGCGCCAAAAATAGCCTGCGGGCCCACTTAGTGAAGGCGACTCTTTTCACTAATATCCATCATCTTGTTGCAATCTCAACACCAAGTTCCCTTCTCGTGGTTGCGCAAACACTTCCCCCTAGAGTTGTTTACATGGAATTTTTTTGTTCTAGTCTCGGTATACTAAGATTTGCGCACTTACTGACTTTTCCTTTAAGGTGTTCAATGCCACTTCATAATTTTCCATCCAGTTGAATGCTTTTGCCTTCTTGAGGAAATTCTCCATGGGAGCAGTTATGGATGCATAGTTTCGGATGAATCAACGATAATAACTTATGTGGCCCAGTTCCAATCGCAATTGCTTCACATTGGCTGGTGGATCCATATTTACAATTGCCACAACCTTTGCAGGGTCCACACAAGCACTGTCTTTGCAAATGATGTGGCCCAACAACATACCAAATGGAATTGCAAAGATACACTTCTTCAGGTTTAGGGATATTTGTAGCTATCTGCACTGATCAAACATTACTCTAAGTAAGATAGGATGCTTCTTCAATATGTTGTAAACTATCTAATCGTCCATGTATACCTCTAAGAACCAGTGAATGTCATCTCTGAAAGGGACACTAACAATTGGGGAGAACACAACAAGTGCATTCTTTAGGCATAAAGGCATGACATGGTATGCGTACAAGCCCCATTTTGTAGTGAACATTGTTTTCTTCTTCTCCTCCTTTGCTATTCAAACCTAATTGTACCATGATAACCTATCTATGAAGGAGTAGGCTTGTTGAGGTTGCGGTAGTCTACACAGACCCTTATTTTTGTGGCATCCTTTTTGTTCTGGATTACTATTAGGTTGATCCATTCTACCTCATATACCGAAAATATGAGTCCCTCCTCTAGTATTTTATCTATCTCCTTCTTAACCTTTTATTTTACTCTTGGGTTCAGCCTATATAGTCTGTTCTTCATAGGCTAGGCATCAAGCATTAGCACAATTTCCATTTATCCAATATCTACTTTGATTCATTTTAATTCAATGACTTATGCTGGGAATAATTCTTCATACTCCCATAATAAATAAAAAATTTCCTTAGTCGTGTGCTTGTCCCAGTAGTCCCATATTAATTCTATCTTAGATTTTTCCTTTGTCCTGATGTTATGCTTTCGTAGTTTTACTAGGAGCAAGTGGGGGGCATCTATTACTTGTCCCTCTTGATATATCCAGTTCTCCTTCAGTCTCTTGAAACGTTAGGTGACTCAATCCCTGTAGGTCATCCTCCTCTTGACCTACAGTGACCATCTCAAAAACCATGGACTCTAGGTACTCTGACTCATAAAAGTACTGTATGAAATTTTCATCGATTCATCGTTGCCACAACTGTCATGATGTGAAGAGTATTCTTTTGATGGCATACAAAGCCTCAGTTATTTGTTTGTCACTATTTTTGAATGAAACACTACTAAATTTTTCAGTTAGTGCGTCCTGGTCCCCAATTTGTCTTCAAATTTCTTCCTCTATGTACCACACCTGAGGGACTATACCCAGGGTGTGTAAAAACATGTATACCCATAGCTCCTTCAAGATTTGTTCCCTACTCCATTTGTCCGCGCAACATTCCGAGTGTTGTCTGGGATTAGAGTCCCCCTTGTGTTTTACACTCTCTCACTATCGGTCCCCTTTTTGCTTGAATCTTTCTCTCATGGCCTGCTTAATCTTATCCCAATCATGAAGGGTGTTGCAGTGAGATCCCCACCACCATGTTGGGGTTTCTTGTAGTGAAATCTCCAACAATGGTACCTTGTGGCTTTCCCTTATGGTTCTATCAACCTTACTTATTAATAGGTCTACTGAATCTATGGCATGGAAAGTAAGATAATCACTTACCTCTGTCCCAATCCAGTTGATGCGACATATTGTAGCGCATAATCTTGTATTGACTTCATATACTCATAGATTCCAAGCATCCCATGCAGCCTCGGAACCAACCTTTGAGCTCTTTATACTCCTCCAGCTGACTGACCCCTCCACCATGGGATTGATGTAATCTTCCCTCCTCCTTGTTATTAATTGGTAGAGCTGGTCCGGTGTTCTAGGTTCATCTCGGTCATCTACTAGTTCGGTGAATCTTGGCCCTTGGTACAGTTCCAGTGGTTGTATTACCCACATCCCTTCCACCTCAAAGATCATCAACTCCTTGAGATTGATGACAACATAATTCTCATAAGCCTATTAGATGCCAAATAGTGTCGGGTAAGGATCTTTGTCCCCCATTATATCTATTACCTCAAAGTTTGCATGTGTCTTCACCCCTACGACATCTACTTCCATATCTTCCAACCTTCTGATGGGTAGAATTTAGTACTGGTTAGCCATCCACAATTGGATCAATGAGTACTTCTACTGTCATTTTCCTAGTGCCTCCCATGCTTTCCTGTGCATAATGTTAAAATATGAAACCAAGTTCAACATTGTATCTATGATATGGAATCTTGCCACTTGTGCATCAATTCAGAACTCCCTCTCTATTATTTTCTTGTTCCTTCGGACTCTTCTCATGTGTTCCTAGTCGCAATTGTAGCATCACACAGGTCCCCTGCCCCTGTTCTTCCTCCTCCTCCTCCCGAACCTCTGCTAGTGGTCTCATTGATTTTGAAAATCGACATGTCTAGTCACTCCACTAGTGCATCCAATTCTCGACACTAGTCAGTATGGTGAGTCATGGATGATAGAACTCACAATATTTATTTCTTGGTACATTTGAGTACTTCTGCAATATCAGGCAAAACCGTGGTGAGTGTTCATAGCTCCTACAAACCTCATAGTACTTAGGTTGGTTTTAGCCTCGAAATTCCCCTTGTGATCTTACCGCGCAACCCCATCTATAGGTAGAGTCTCGATAGTCCAATGGGCTCCGTTAGCCTTAGGCACTCAGTCACAACGTGACCCTCGATCAAACAAATGGTGAACCACATGTTAGGTATCGCTGGCTGGACCAACTGTAAGTCTTCCAATTTCTCTGTTAGGTTGTATATTTGGTGCCAGAGTCCCATGATTGACAGGTCTTGTGACATTATCCCACACCTCGATATTCATGTGGGTATCCTGTCATTGCCTCACTGTGAGTTGCCTGCTCCAGAGCATCCTGTAGGGTCTCAATCTTCTGTTGTGTTAAGGGCGTCCGAGTAATGGGTAGGAGTTCCTTGATAAACTAATCCCTTTGGTGATTGGGGTTTATGGTGTAACTTAGCTTGTCGATCACATCCTTGAACCTATGCATCAACTCCTAGGCGTTCTCTCCATCCTGCTGCTTTATCTCCCATAACTTCGACAACCCTTGCTAATTTGTCTGTGGAAGCTTGAATTATTGTACCAAGCTCTTCTTGATGTCATCTACCATCGAATTTTGGTTTAACTCTGTCCATTTGATAAACCACCCTAGGGCTCTCTCCCTAAGGGTTTGGAATTCAATCAACTTCACATTGTCTAATGTTTGGTGAGCTCTCCATATAACTTCGCAGAGGTACCAATGTTGCTCCACATCCTCATTCCCTCGACCATAGAACTTTGGGTATCTGGTAAAGGATCCTGCCATCCTGGCTTGAGCGTGTGCTAGAAGCACAAAGCCTTGGATCCCAAGCTGTTGAGATCCTTGCAATCCTAAATTACTAATACCACTATTCCCACTACTATTAGAGGTACCAAAATCTATTCTATATCTAACATGCACATTATGTATCCGCATTTCTTTAAGCAACTTAGCAACAAATATGCTTGGACTGTACCAGGGGAAGGTTGGGGTGAATGCTACTTGAGATTCGGGGGGACATATGCTTGATTTAATCTGGCGCGTTAACCTTCACAAAAAACTGTCTCATAAAATCACACATCTCATCTTCCATATCTTCCTCGGGATTACCATGACCACTTCCATTAGACACCTCCCCCACAACTGGGGAGGGAGGGCTCCTACCGCCTTCCAGGCTTTCGTCTGGCCCATCTGTCTCTATTCCTTTCTATGATTTCTCTGCGATCTCATCTCTTCCTTACGGACCCCTTGACACTACTCCTACTTGGTGTGGTCCCTTCGCATGCACCTTCATTGCCTGCGTGGCCCTTTCCTGCCACTTTTCTGCTATCAGCGCCCTCCTATGCACTCTTACTTACCTAGCCCTTCGTGAGTCTTCTAGATCCATCATCGCAGTGGCATCACAGTCCCCCATTTAGTATCATTTCCCCCCTTTTATCCTTCCCCCAACACTGGGGTCTTATGCTACCATGCTCGACTCTTGGTAAGAAATTAAACCTTCCTCTACCGTCAACATTTTAACCCAAAGAGGTACCTCCTTCAACGATTTTCCTCTCAGCCCTGATCTGAACACAACATCAGCCTTTGAGAATGAATAATAACTTTCTACTACTGTTATAGGGAAAAGTGTCTATTTAGAACTACTCTATCCCACTAAGGTGTGACAGCTACCTTAGAAACAAACACAGAAAAACTACTTTTGTATTTTCTTTATGAATTATAGATAGAGAAGAATAGAAAGAACCAACCTGTGTCTTGCACTAATCCTTTGATCCAATCCCTCTCTTCTTTGATAGTCTCCAGCTACCTACTCCCTTGCATGCCCAACTTCACAAAGTACCTGTAAGATCACAGAAGCAGAGCACTATACAAAGACATGGATATATATTCATAAACAACTTAGGATCATATTTAAGTTAACCATACAAATGTAATAAGCATCAATGATACAAAAGCATGGAGGAGAACTCAAATAGTTTTTATTGATAAACAAGAAAAGATCCATGAGGAGTTACAACCAGTGGTTCCGACCCAGCATCAACCTCCCAGCAAAGAAGCCCCTCTTCACCTCAGACAAAGCATAAATCACCCAAAAATCTGATGTTTGTCTCTAGAAACCAACAACAATTCCTTACAATATGCAAAATTCCAGCCTCTGGATCTCTGGGATGAGGGATCCATATATAAATATCTGTAAGGAGGATGAGTGAGCTTGTGATTTGATTAGTGTCTTCTGTCTGTCAGTTCTTGCTTCCACTTGGAGACTGAGGGCCTCTTACTCATCCTTGGTCGAATTCAGTGAGTCAAGTGTCACAGGAGAAGATTCTGGAAGCTTCCATTGCCTCTCCACCTCGCGGAATGACACTGCCATTTGTCATTTCTCGCCCATCACACCCCACAGAAGTGAGTTTTGAAATGTAACGCACCCTCACAGTCCATTTGGGTGAGATTCAATGCACCTAGCCAGTGGAGCAGCTGCAATGATCTTGTTTTGACCAATTCTGAGCAGTTTGTGGTGGAGAACTTCTGGGAGAAGCTGTAATCTGTTGACCTTGTTACTTTAGGGGTTAGAACAACACTTTTAGGGACTTAGGAGCCCTTGGTTTATGGACATTTCATGCTTGGAGTTGTAGGGCACAAAAATGTCTATAACAGTTTCCCCCTAAAGTATGAGGCCGTTAACCTTTTGGTGTCGGGTGAAATGCTTTATTATGAGGATCCGAAGTTATTTCAATGTTGGGAGGAGACCTGTAATAAGATACAATACAATACATTATCTTCATACTATTTTCATGATCTAGCTGAGGCGGGCATTCCCATGCTCAACTTTATAAATTCATTTTCATGTACATAGGACAGACAATCGTCTGAGTGTAGACTGATGATTCTGATAGAGCCATCATTGTTTTGGTAGGATGATTATATGTGCTGCAATGTTGTACATTTAATGTCTTTATTTCCCTGAATATATATATTGCAGCCCGGATGGATGAAACTAGATCCGAGGTCTTCAATCTTGTTCGATCTTCACTCGAAGTACAAGTCAATCATGTGAGAAATGTTCTGAAGTCGAACATGGAAAGACATCGCTTGATTACCAGTCAATGATGTAAACTGTTAACAAGCGCGAGAGGAATCATCGATAATGATAATGATCCTCAAGGTACTGCAGTACAATTCACGTGGTGTGAATAAAGGACTTGGCATCGAACACCACACAAAATCTTTCGGTCGAAGGCCATTGATGTAAACCTGTCGCCAAAAGTGAGAAACTTGCCATTGAAGCATGCAAGCTTCAAAGTACTGAATGGGGTGTTCCTAGATCAACTTCTTGGATAATGAGCTGATGTCGACAAGAAGTGATCTATCACAGGAGGGCCTTAATGAATCACACATCAATGACACGGAACAGAGCAAATGATTTTGATGAGGTTAAAACGATCTGGTGATATAAGGTTCGGGGTGGTGGTCATGAAAGAATGGAGTATAATGTATGGTAGTGGGTGAGACACAGGTGACTTCTCTGGATGACTTCTCTTGAACATGTCAGCAACACTGATGTGATGGATTGGTAGCATTAACCCCAAATGTGGATGGTATGGCGTGACCATGGTGATGTGACCTATGAATGAAACAACCCAACCCGACTCGGACACAGAGTGGAAGTGACATGTTCAAGAGCGACTTGCTACCAACAAAGTTTCTTTGAGTTTTCTTCCCAATTTTTCCCCAGTCATTGTTGACCAGTAGCTCTTTATTTTTGTCAAGCTTGAGGAGGATAACATATGCTTGTTCTATAATTTTCCCTTCGGGCAAACCCATCGCTATGTTTTAACGAGCCTAGCAAAAGTGAAACTTGTTCTCGTCTAAAGACAAGTTTGTCGCTATTAATCTTTTTAACGAGTTTAACGACAAAGATAACTCGGTCCTTTTAAATTTTAGAGAGTCTGAAAAGGAATGTAAAGGTAACTCCAAAATTCATTTTTCGTCATCTAATCCCTTAAGTCCGAAAAAGTATAAAACAATACAGAAGTGATGAATTTTCGATAGTTTTAACGAGCCAAACAAAGCAAGCGCTCGATCTTTTTGTGTAATAATCCCTCGGGTCCAAAAAAGATTAAAATCTAGATGAGGGATAGCACTTCCTGTCCCTTTAACGAGCTGGAGAAGCCAATGGCTCGGCAATCTTTTCATATTTTACGAGTCAGTTGAAAAGAGCTTAAAGGAGACTCGTCCTTTGAGGAACGAGTGATAAAACGGGTAGCAGTTGATTCCAAGTAAGGTTTGGAATTTTCCAATCACGGAAGTGTCACAAGGATGGCTAGTGAAATCACTCTTCGTAGCTGCTCCTCAAAATGGGTAAACAATCAAATGGAGGTGAATGATTGGCCAATGAAAAGTGAAGGTGACGGTGCGAACACAACCAAGGCTTTAATGGCTGAAGTACTACATTCACGATGGTTATTTACCGAGGAATAGTTCATTTTTTAATGAGCTTAAACGCAGGTGGAAACATTTGCTCATGTCTTATGTTTATTTTTTAACGAGCGTGAACTATGTGCTAAAACTGCTCGATGAGGGTTTATTTTTTAACGAGCTTGAACCTTGCAGTAACACTGCTCGTGATAAGTTTGCATGCCCCCAACATAATGACGCAAATCGAGGTGCATGCCCCCCAAGCTTCATTGCATTCAACTCGGTGGTTGGAATGAAGGTTTACCTTTGAGATTTGGAAAGGGGATTTGTTTCATTTTTTAATGAGGTTGACACAGTAAAAGAACTACCCTCATGACTCCTTGTTTCATTTTTTAACGAGGTCGACACGAGATAAGAACCATCCTTGAAATCCATTGTATTTACAGTATTTGATAGAAAATCAAAAATTGATGGATGATTACGGTTGCTGGAATAATCTTCGTGGTAATCCGGAAGATGGGAGTGATGGTGGTAATCTTCCCATGGTGTCTCTCCTATCATCATTGATTGAATGATTCCTTCGTCTGTAGAATGTACATGCGAGCAAGGATCTGAAGAGGTGCCATATTCCTTAGACATATCTATCTAAACACTCGATGAGCGTTGATTTGAGTTTGCCCTCTAGGCCAAGAAAATTGATTGCTACAATATTTCTATTAGGGCGATGATCCATGCTGACAAAATGTTTAGGAATCTTCCGAATCCATTCGATATAGAAGATTTCATATTGTAGGTTTCCACTGTGGCCACTTCCGCCAGATTACTCGGAGGCGGTAGGGAAAAAGTACCCATTAAGGCAGGGTCTTTTAGGAGACCTACTCCGATATTTTGAAGCGAATGATTGCTTCCATGGATCATTGGAATGCTTCCCGTAACTTGTGAACTGGTGGGGAGAAATGTTTGTTGGTCGATGACTATAATTCCTCCTTGAAAGGGAAATCCAATCTTCCTGAAGTAGGTCGACACCACTGCGGCCATGGCATATATCGAGGGCCTTCCCAGTAGGATGTTGTAATCGAGGTTTCCGTCGATTACTTAAACATCAATTTCTACTGTTTTGCCCCCTAGTTCAACTTGCAAGTTACTTAAAATCCCGTATGGAGTGTATGATCGTCCATCAAATGATTTTAACATTGTTGATGATTGCGACAAGGGTGGTGAGCCTAAATTTTTCCAGCAACTCATCGACATAATACATGTAGATGCCCCCTCATCAATAATTGTTCGATGAACAGTTTTGCTGAGGGCTTTCACTTGAATAAGGAAAGTTAGTTGAGCTGGTAACTGAGGGTCATATCCTTTGTGATTAAAGGATACAAGATTGGAATCCATTGGGTTAAATCCACCTATTGCTGATAATAAAGCTTGCTTTTGGGAGGGGCAATTTTGCGATACCTCAAGTGTCGACATAGCGGATGGCGATTGGGCCAGGTCCTCTACTATATTATAATTCTGTGCTACTTTTGCACGAGGATTAAATGTCGATTTGTGTACTACTCACTTTGGCGGATTTATCATTGGCTCAGGAACGATGGGTGGCACAACTTCGGTCAAAGTTGTTGTCGAACTACTAGGTTGTTCACTAGCCTTGTTATTCGACAGTTGTGGATTCTCGTAATCTTTATTCCTTGTCAAAGCATCATTTTGCTGCTTTGAGATAGACAACATAAGCACTTGGGATCAGGAAGCATTTTGATTAGCAACCAGTTTGGTTCCCGGGTTTGGAAAAGGATCAGTCAATACTGTTGAGGTTTTTTAACTCTTAAAGAGTTTCTTAACTTCAGCTTTATGTGGATAATCTCTCGTCCGATGACACTCCACAGGGGGTTTCCTTTGCCCATAAGGGTTTGCAGAAGCTTTTTTAGGAGACGACTCATCCTGCTTCTTTTTTCTCCCTTTCTTTTTCTTCTTGCCCCCTGGTTGCTTCAGTTTTTTTCCCTTGTCGGTCGACACGACATTTACTTCTGAGGCAAGAAGTTCCTCTTTTTCATTTTGACCGGAAATCTTACAGGCCTTTTTGGATGTAGCCTTTGTCGATTTCGTGTCTATTGTGCCAATCACATGACCGCTAGCATGAGAGTCATTGTTTGATTCAGGAGGAGGAGAAACTAAGAATTCTGGTCTAGGGGCGTCAGGTATTTTATCGTAGAGCGTGCTGGACTGAGTGAAACTCAAGTCCAAATATTGCGCACGAGCGATAACTTGATCTTCTATGACGACTCCCCCTTTTGCCACATCTTCCATGATGGAAGGTAGTAATGACTTGATAAACCATTTAGCTAAGAGCTGATCGGGGACATACGTTTTTACCATTCTACGACGACGTCGCCACTCATGTATATGATCATATATGTGAGTGGCCGTTGTCTGTTTGAAGTTGGTAAGAAGTTCTGTTCCCATTTTGTACCTTATTGGTAACTAAAAATGGGTTAAAAAGGTTGTGGCTAAGGTACTGAAGTTGTCGAATGAAGCTCTAGGCAATTCGATATACCATTTTGCTGCCGGACCAGTTAACGTCCTCTAAAAAAGGCGAAGCCTAATTGAATCATCGTTTAGGGTGTTTGATGAACACCACAGATGAAATGTCATCACATGATTCGACGGGTCTTCACCCAGATTTCCATTAAATTTAGGAATATATGATGGAAGTTTATGCGGAATCGCTGGCCACCAAGGGGCGTAAGCAATTGGATCGTTGGTTAACTGTTTAAATCAAGTAACTCCAAAGTTGCCACAAATGGTAACTGTTGATTCAGGTTAGGTGAAGCATACCCAGGGTAAGATGGGATTGCCTGAGCAGTTGGTCTTTGCATACCCGCATAATGCATTTGATGCTAGTATGTTTGGTAAGGTTGGTGGACATGACCATTGTAAAATGGTTGATTTTGACCGTTTTGAATGTACGGCTGTCCACTGTTAGCAAAGATTTGTTGCTCAAAACCTTGGTATACTTGTTGGAATTGCGGTTGTTGGTATTGCACCAGCCATGGTTGTGAAGCCACGTATTGTTGCTCGATACTAACAGTTTGACCAAGATGAGGGGTAATTGTTCCCGTCTGAACCTGTGTCGTTCCACTAGTCGGCGATTGTGGTTGAGTCGCAGGGTCAAGGGGCTGTTGCATTACAACCTGAGAAACTTGAGGTTGGCATACAACAAGCAGCGCTTGAACTTGCGACACCGTCACAATAGCTTGCATAGGCGGGATATTTGACATAGGTACACATTGTTGCATTTAGTATACAACTCTTGGTTGTTGAGGTAGTATAGGTACCCAACCACTTGAGGTAATTCCAGTATAACCTGAATGTTGTTGTGAACTCCTGTATGGATATCCTCCCTAAGGGGATAATGAAAGGGTATATGTTATGAAACCAGCTCAAGAAAAGATAGAAAATAAATATCAATGCCTTAGAATTCAGCCTCTTCGAGGGGGAAACCTCCTTTACATTACATAAATGAACAATTCTTGGATGATACAAATGACAAAACCTCCTTTCTATATATAGGAGTCTAAGGAGTCACAATATAGTCCAGCCGACCTAACAATAATAATATAAAGCCACAAAAATAAAAATAGAGGGATTCTATGGGGCACAGAAATAACAATATGGGGGTAATAGGGGCACAACAATATAAATAAGGGGTATAACTACAATAGTAATGGGGTAATCACTAGTATTATAGGGACCCAACATGCCCCTCTCCTTCAAAAAAGTGTTGTCCTCAACGCTTGAGTAGTTCTGGATACTTCTGCATAAAATTCTCATCCTCCCATGTGGAATCTTCAGCGGATAAGTTCTTCCACTTGATAAGATACTCTGAAATTGATCGATTTCGTAGCTGTCGAGTTCTTCTTTCTGTGACTGCTTCTGGTTCCAATATAATTTTTCCTTCCTCGTCAAGTTCTGACAATATTGTTTGAACTGGGAGCTTGTCGCCTATAACCTTCTTTAAACATGAAACATGGAAAACTGGGTGCAATCGAGAAGCCGCAGGAAGCTCCAATTTGTATGCCATAGTACCAATCATTTCCAACACCTTGTACGGACCATAATACTTTGGTGATAATTTATTATCCTTCTTAGCTTGCTTTAGGGACATTTGCTTATATGGTTGTAGCCGTAGGAATACCCAATCACCTACATCAAAACTTATTTCACTGCGATGTTAATCTGCCTGTTGTTTCATTATATTTTGTGCCAACACGAGGTTATCCTTTAAGAGTTGGAGGACTTGTTGTTGATGTTCGATGTGATGTTCCACTGCCTAACCTTAGAATTTTCTCTTAAATATGATGTGATTGATGGTGGTTGGTACCCATAAAGTGCCATAAATGGGGTCATTTTTGTTGCTGTATGGAAGGAAGTGTTATACCACCATTCAGCCAGAGGCAACCATTTGACCCATTGTGTCTCTTTATCAGATACAAAGCAACGAAGATATCCTTCCAAACATTTGTTTACTATCTCAGTTTTCCCATCAGATTGAGGATGATAAGATGAGCTATGAGCTAACTGAGTACCAAGACAAGAAAATAATTCTGTCCAAAAATTTCCAGTGAAAATGGGATCTCTGTCACTTACAATAATCTTTGGATTTCCATGTAGCTTTTGAACTGTTTCCATAAATGCAGTAGAAACTGTACTGGCTTTAAATGGATGTGATAATGCACAAAAGTGTGCATACTTGGTAAGTCTGTCAACTACCACCATGATGACACTCTTTCCCTCAGACTTGGGTAAACCTGTGATAAAATCCATTGAAACCTCCTCCCAACGTTGGCTTGGAATGGATAAAGGTTGTAATAGACCTGGTGTCTTAATTGTTTCAACTTTATTTTGTTGGCAAACCAAACATTCCGCCACAAACTTTTGAATATCTGATTTAAGGCCATCCCAAAAAAATTCCTTCTTAACCCTATTGTAAGTTTTTAAAAATCCTGAGTGCCCTCCTAAGGGAGAAGTGTGCAATTCCATAAGAATCTTTTGTTTTAGCTGGGAATTCTTATAGAGGTATAAGCGATCTTTGTACCATAACGAATCATTTTTCCAGCTAAATGTATCAGAAGTACTGGAATCTTGTTGTAGCTTACAAATAAGTGCCCACACTTCTTCGTCATTCTTCCATTCCTCCTTTGCTTCATTTATCCAATCTGGTTGGATAATAGAAATGGCACACAACAATGCTTCCATATCCTCATCCTTTCTTGAGAGTGCATCTGCCACCACATTTTGCTTCCCTTTTTTGTAGATGATTTCAAAGTCATAACCCAACATCTTTGTGACCCACTTTTGTTGCTCTTCAGAGGATAATCTTTGTTCTAAAAGGTATTTAAGGCTATCATGATCCGTTTTTACCTTGAAGTGTCTTCCCATTAGGTAGGGTCGCCATTTCTTAAGTGCATGGAGTATTGCCAACATTTCCTTCTCATAAATAGCTTTGCTTAAAAACTTTCCCTTGATTGGGCGACTTTCAAAAGCAATGGGTCTTTCATCTTGCATTAGAACAGCACCAATTCCATTTCCTGAAGCATCACATTCCACAATAATGGTTTTTGTGAAGTCCGGTGTAGCTATGACCGGTGCTTGGCACATTGCCTCTTTAAGATTTTTAAAGGCCTTTGTTGCTTCTGGAGTCCATGAAAATGAATCTTTCTTCAATAATGTTGTTAGAGGTGCTGCTATTCTCCCATAATTCTTAACGAACTTGCGATAATACCCTGTCAACCCAAGAAATCCTCGCAGATGCTTTATGGATGTGGGGATTTTCTATTCCTTATTGGCTTTAATTTTGCTAGGGTCTACCTTAACTCCTTCATGAGATACAATATGACCCAAATATTCCACCTCCTGGACTCCAAAGAAACATTTGGATCTTTTTGCATATAGTTGTTTCTCCTCCAATAGTTGTAGCACCTTGTCAACATGGTCAACATGATCCTTCCAAGACTTGCTGTAGATTAGTATATCATCAAAAAATACCAACACAAATTTTCTAAGGAATGGTTTGAAAATTGAATTCATCAAACCTTGAAATGTTGAAGGTGCATTGGTAAGGCCAAAAGGCATGACCAAAAATTCATAATGACCCTCATGAGTTCTAAATGCCATTTTCAGAATGTCTTCAATCTTCATTCTGATTTGATGATATCCCGAACGAAGATCCAACTTGGTGAAGTAAATTGATCCATGCAATTCATCCAGTAATTCATCAATGACAAGAATGGGGAACTTATCTTTAATAGTGAGCTTGTTGAGCTCCCTATAATCTGGACACATGCGCCATGATCCATCCTTCTTGTGCACCAATACTACTGGAGCTGAGAAAGAACTTTGACTCGGTTGAATTATACCAACCTCTAGCATTTCTGCAACCATACATTCAATTTCACTTTTTTGGACATATGGATATCTGTACGGCCTAATGTTTGGAGGAACACTTCCTGGAATCAGATGAATAACATGATCATGATCACGCATAGGTGGGAGACCTTTGGGAGTCTCAAATACCTTGGAATGATTGTCCAGGACTTTTTGGAGATCTGGAGAAATAGATGATTCCAATGTGGAAACATCTAGCGAACATAGTTGTGCAATTACACCTCTTTGCTCCTTTTTTAGAAGCTTTGTCATGCCATTAAAGCTGATTATCTTTCCTGGTTTCCCTCCAATACCCCTTAATTCCACTTCCTTTCCTTCCACAGAACATTTCATGAAAAGTTCTTGAAAATTAAAAGCTATCGTACCCAAGGATTGTAGCCATTGGACTCCTAGTACAACATCAGCACCTCCCATTGGAATGGAAAGCATTGGGCTAGTCAATACATATTCTCCCATGGATAGCTTGATATTATGGCACTTTCCAGAACAATTTATTGTTCCTCCATTTGCAATCATCACTTGACACTCTGGTGCTGGATATAGGAAGCAATTCAATTCTTCTTCTACCCTACAATGAATAAAATTGTGGGTGCTTCCTGAATCAATCAACACTATTACCTTTTTCTTCTTGATTTGTCCTTCTATCTTGATGGTTTGAGGAGTGGTAATTCCCGCCAATGCATTACAAGGTATGGTCGGATTTATTTGTTCTTAATCTAGGCTTTGTTCCTGGAATATATCCTCTTCTTTTGACCTTTCTTGCTCCTTTTCTTCTTCCTCTTCACAATCTATGTAGAATAATTTCTTCTCAGCACACTTATCACCTTTTTTGTATTTTCTATCACAATTGTAACAAAGCCCTTTTGCTCTTTTTTCTTCCAATTGTTGTGGTGTCAACCTTGTAGGTTGTGGAAGACTATGGGCAACAACACTTCCGTCTTTATAGTTGTGAATGGTATGCTTCCTAGTTGCCATAATTTTGCTTTCCATTTTTCTTGCTAACCTGAATGCCTTCTCTAATGAATCAGGTTCCCAAAGGCGCACATCATGTTGGATATTATCCTTTAAAGACCCTATGAACACATCAATCCTATGCTCCTCTGTAATATCTTTTACCCTTATGTTCAATTTTTGGAACTCCTCAATGTGCTCCATTATTGAACCCTTTTGTTTGAGACTTATCAATTGGCTAAAAAGAGTGTTGCTTTTTGTATCCTCATAATGTGCTATCAATTCTTCCGTAAAAATTGCCCAAGTGATAAATTGTTTACGAGAACAAAGCCATTGATACCATACAAACTGATTTGGTTCCAAATATAAAGTTGCCATAAGTACCTTTTGTGTGTTTTGCACACTATTGAGATCAAAGAATTGCTCCATCTGTAATATCCATGTGGCGGGATCCTTGCCATCAAACTTCCTCATATAGATTTTTGGAATATGGTGGGTCTTCGATCCAACATTAGAGTCTATGGAATCATGATTAACATTTCTTTTATTCACATGATGAGTTTCCTTTACAACCTTTTCACCATTAGTAAGTATTTCTTGTAGAAAATTTGTCAAATCTGTCTTCAAATCTGCCATGTCCGTCTTCAAATCTATCCTCAAATCTGTCTTCAGATCATCCATCTTAGCTTCCATGCCCTTTATCTTAGATTCCATGCCATTTATCTTAGATTCCACGCCATTTATCTTAGCATCTGTTAGCTTTTGTGAGCGTGACATTTGTTGCACTTGTTCTTGTAATTTTGATATATCATGTAGCATTTCTTCCTCTTCTTCATGAGTCATGCTAGAGCTTTCAGGTTCCTTACTAGGTGTTTGCATTTTCTTTCCTCGGGGCATCAGTTACCGATAATAATGCTTTACTATGCCCTTTGAATTCCTTCAAACCAAGCTTATGCAAAAATTAAAAAAAAAAACTACACACCTTTTTTTACTTTGTAGAAGCCTGATATTGAATCTGATGTATCTCTGTAATTTCGAATCATCCAGTTCTAAAATTGTGACCTGTAGTACCCTTGTAGGTCCTCTTTCCAATGCCACTAGTCTGATCCAAATTGGATTCTCCAAGAAAGCGTTATGCACAATCTCCCACAGTGACCTGATTATAGACTATTTCAGTAGATCGAACTTGTATGAAGTGCCACGTGTCACTGCTTCAACCTTTGACTCTGAAAAATATATAAAAGCAAACTACAGTCTGTCCTCTTTCTATAACTTCTTACAAAATTTCAATCCGATGCTCAGAAAGAAAGTTATGACGATTTTCCCCAGGTCACCTGTTTTGAGTGTAATGCAGGAGTCTGCAAAAAGACCTGAAAAGCTCTGAAATTCGGACACAAGGTTCAGCGCGATTTCTTCTCAAATGGGTTTTTTTTGCGACTTCTGAAACGTCACAGAAAAAACGTTATAGCGAAAATGCCATGATGACCTGTTTGGAGCAGCGAAACCCTAGAATCCAAAGCTTTGATACCAAATGTTATGAAACCAGCTCAAGAAAAGATAGAAAAGAAATATCAACGCCTTAGAATTCAGCCTCTTCGAGGGGGCAACCTACTTTACATTACATAAATGAAAAATTCTTGGATGATACAAATGACAAAACCTCCTTTCTATATATAGGAGTCTAAGGAGTCACAATATAATCCAGCCGACCTAACAATAATAATATAAAGCCACAAAAATAACAATAGAGGGATTCTATGGGGCACATAAATAACAATATGGGGGTAATAGGGGCACAACAATATAAATAAGGGGTATAACTACAATAGTAATGGGGTAATCACTAGTATTATAGGGACCCAACAGTATACTACCCCCCATACGGTGGTAATCCAGAACTCAAGGGAATTGTTTGCCCTTGGGGGTCGGACTGCCCAAATTGACCTCCAAATGGATCAATTTGTTGAGACTCAACATAAGAGTTTCCGGATATTATTCCAGATGAACAAACAGGAACGGACCATGCTGTCGAAATAGCCCCTGAGTGGGCTCCTTCTAGCAGCTGAGAGCTAGTCAGGATAGATGGTATACCGTCGAACATTATCGGAGTGATAGCAAGGAGTTCTGTCGTCGTTGTGTCAGACGACACAGTCCTAGATGTTGACGGTTGTTCAGAAATTTGTAGTCTATCCAAAAGATTACCTAGCGATTCTACAGGAGCTTCCGCTGGTGGTAGACTAACTTCTGACGAAGAAGGATATAGAGTAATTCCGACTCCAAATTGCGTTGGAGTACTTGTTTGAGGATCTTCTACAATTTCTTCTATGGCAATCAGATTAGGTGGAAGGGGAAGACCGTCAGGTCTGTAAAATATTTCTGGTGCCGAAGAAGGTGTGAAATTAGCAGCGACAGATGTTTGAAGAGCAAGACTCTCTGAACCGGTTTTAGATGGAACCCGTTCGGTAACACAAGTGTTTACTCTCAGACTAGGATCAGTATCACTGTCCTTCTGTGGTTGCTGAACTTCTTCTATAGAGGCAGGGATTCCAGAAATGTTTGGAGTAACCGGAGTCTCTGATGTCGTTGGAACACTTGTTCTAAATTTAATAGGAGATTTGGAACCGGTTAAACGAGTTCGCTTTATCCGTATTGGTTTCGATTCCGGAGATAAAGACGGTTGACTTGTAAGCCTCCGCGAACTACAGGGTTTCAATTGACTTTCTTCCATGATTGCGGATTACTTGATCAACTAAAATAAAGGGGAAGTATGTTTCCGAATTAAATGAATTTTAGACGCTTCGACACAACTTGTTTTTTCAGTTTTTAAGAGTCGAGAAAAAACAAAAGATGCCTCTAGTCTCCTTCGATTTTTAATGAGCCTGAAGTTACAAGTGCTCAGATGGACCTTTTCCGTTAAGGAGTCTGAAAAGGAATGAAAGGGGCTGCTCTGGAGATCTAGGTAGAGGGAGTACCAAACCAATCGCAAAACTGCAGAATACTTTTTACGGTACGTCAGTCAATCTTCCCGAATGTTGTGTTCAGTGCATTGCGATCGATAGGGCGGCATACACGGCTTCCTACGGATAAAGGATTTAAGCCTATAGGGGTCTCCCAAAATATACTCGACGGTACGTGGGAGCACAAGTCCGTACTGGCACTTATCGTCTCAAAGTGGAGGAATCACCCAACCATCAGTGAGGACAACAGCTACCAGGCTTTACGACGCCGAATACGTCTCTAGCCTAGACCTCTAAATGTTGTGCATTAAGTTCCAAAGCGTTGTTAGATTCATTGAATTTATTTTAAGTTGATCTTGTTTATTGAAGTTTGCCTTTTGGGTTCACCACGAGATGTAGATGTAATTAAAATGAAATCTAAAGATGATAAACAAACTTTTATCTCTTTTGTGCAATGAAAATCCTAACTACTAGGGGAAAAGAAAGACAGAATCTTTTCACAAAGAGCAAAGAGCACACTGTAAATGCACTTTCTTAAATCAAGCCAAACAGACTGTCTATATGAAAATGCACATGCATGTATTTGTTTCGACTTTCTTAGTATTGATTCTAAAAAGAAAGTTGATGTACAAATCTGAATTTCTTTTCAAGCGACAAATATAAACAATCTCTTTTTCGAAATAAAAAACAGAGATGATTACGACACCTTACGATTTTGAAATGAACACTCGTTCTTCACACTAGAAAATTACAAATTCAGACCAAAGGCAATAGTAACAGGATAATCGACCATCAACAACAATCAAACTTTCTCCTATGATCGAAATTGACACTTGCGACAGATTCAAATCAAAGGACGACAGTACGACTATGCTACTTTTGCAAAGGAAAACTGTAAACGACTCAACAAACACACAAAAACATCTACAGTTCTTTTGTACAAAGGAGGCGGAATAACAGCAAGGAATAGAGGTTTGAACCACAGCTACACAGAGCTAGTCTGATCAGTGCACCTGTAACACAGAGAATCTGAAATGCAGCGCAGGTTGCCCCTTCAGGAAGTGCGCTGAAATTCAGGATCTTTAAACAGTACCCGCGCTGTGCCAGAAACGAGACTCTGTCCAGGTTCCGGGTCACAGTTTGCAGTTCAGTCCTTGGTTTTTGGCCGAGTAAAAAGCAATCAGTAATGCAACAATCAGGGGTAGATCTAAGGAGTATATAAGAGCTATCACAAGGGCAATCAGATAGTTTGTGAATCAGCTGTTTAAATCATAACAGATCCCGTGAATGGATTGAAGCAACAATTATCTACTTTGCATTTGTTATGGCAAATGCAGTTCGAAAGCTACTTATAATTTTATGAAACAAACAACAAAGAATGATACACAAACAAACTAATTAGACACTCCCCAGTGAAGTTGCCATTTTGTTATAGGGAAAAGTGTCTATTTAGAACTACTCTATCCCACTAAGGTGTGACAGCTACCTTAGAAACAAACAGAGAAAAACTACTTTTGTATTTCCTTTATGAATTATAGATAGAGAGAAATAGAAAGAACCAACCTGTGTCTTGCGCTAATCCTTTGATCCAATCCCTCTCTTCTTTGATAGTCTCCAGCTACCTGCTCCCTTGCATGCCCAGCTTCACAAAGTACCTGTAAGATCACAGAAGCAGAGCACTATACAAAGACATGGATCTATATTCATAAACAACTTAGGATCATATTTAAGTTAACCATACAAATGTAATAAGCATCAATGATACAAAAGCATGGAGGAGAACTCAAATAGTTTTTATTGATAAACAAGAAAAGATCCAGGAGGAGTTACAACCAGTGGTTCCGACCCAGCATCAACCTCCCAGCAAAGACGCCCCTCTTCACCTCAAACAAAGCATAAATCACCCAAAAAATTGATGTTTGTCTCTAGAAACCAACAACAATTCCTTACAATATGCAAAATTCCAGCCTCTGGATCTCTGGGATGAGGGATCCATATATAGATATCTGTAAGGAGGATGAGTGAGCTTGTGATTTGATTAGTGTCTTATCTCTGTCAGTTCTTGCTTCCACTTGGAGACTGAGGGCCTCTTACTCATCCTTGGTCGAATTCAGTGAGGCAAATGTCACAGGAGAAGATTCTGGAAGCTTCCATTGCCTCTCCACCTCGCGGAATGACACTGCCATTTGTCATTTCTCGCCCATCGGACCCCATAGAAGGGAGTTTTGAAATGCAACACACCCTCATAGTGCATTTGGGTGAGATGCAACACACCTAGCCAGTGGAGTAGCTGCAATGATCCTGTTTTGACCAATTCTGAGCAGTTTGTGGTGGAGAACTTCTGGGAGAAGCTGTAATCTGTTGACCTTGTTCCTTTAGGGGTTAGAACAACACTTTTAGGGACTTAGGAGCCCTTGGTTTATGGCCATTTCATGCTTGGAGTTGTAGGGCACAAAAATGTCTATAACAACTACAAACTTGACCTTGTATCCCTTCAAAGTAGTCTGTACCCAAAAATCTACTACTCTTGTCAGTTCGGTGTCCAAGTGGTTGAGTGCTGTAAGATCAGCAGGGCCCCAACCGCAATGAGATGGTTTTTGTCCTTTCGGATGACCCATAGCTTGTAGTCTCTGCAGCCAATTGTATAGTTCTTATGGGAACTTACACCATAAGATATCGTACTGATCGCTTGCAACTTTTGAGTCCAAGCTCTCTTCGTTCACATTAGCAACAATCCAGCATTGAAGGACAGCGTGTATTGACACAAACCGATCCACTTGGTCATGGCACTAGTTTTGTATTTCTTTCTTAATAATCCTTGATACCATATTTCGAACCCCTCTTTTTGATTTCAGGTCCCTACAATGGAACCATTTGTTTGCACGAAAATGACAATAGGGAAGAGACCCTAGTTTCAGGCTCAAGGGGCTAACAAGGCTCCATTGTAGTCTAGGAAAATGCCGACATTTTCACCTTACATGGAGGGCAAGGAGTCTCACCCAAGGCGTGTCGCAGCTAAATCTAAATGGGACTAGATGGGGTATAAAGGAAATGAAAATAACATACAACAAAATCTCATCATACTCAATTCACTATACTATCCAAGACTTTCATTCTATTGATACCATCGTAGGAAACTACCTAGCTATTGAACATTCATTTAAAAATTTAGATAACCTGTAAGGAACACAACAATACAATATGGAATGCAAACTTCTTCTTTCATTAACTGGAATATAAGAGAGTACATGATTGATTACAAAAGGCTCAAATCCTATTCATAAAATACATAAAGAATACATTTGCATAGAACACAACTAACAGTAATGGACATAAGCAGAGCAAAGGATAGTCCTCACCTTTCTGCAACTGATCCAGCTCTCAGGATGCTGCCCTTACTCACCCTCTTCATCCTCACCTTTCTGCAACTGATCTGGCTCTTAGGATCTTGCCCTTGCTCACCCGCTTCATCACCAACCCTTCCTTGTGCTATCTTTTTCCTTTTATCCTTTGCTCTGCACTCCCAACTAGCTTTTGTCGACTGATTCCACCCTTTGTTGCCTTCTATTTCCCTTGCTCAGCTACTTGTGTACTTTTCCACCACCTTGCCGCAACTACTCGTTCACTCTTAGTTCCCGTCCCATTACTTTGGATGTCAAATCCGCAACCCGATCACTTGTCCCTGCTACCTGTTCTTTGCCTTTCTTCCTGCAAAAATCCAAAATTCAAAATGAAGGCCACAACAAATATGCCACAGGGTCAAAACCTGGTTCATGAATTGAAATACTATTCTCTTTAAAGTTTACGATACTATGTTATTCCTATTAAATTTGAATCATATGCTTGAAAATATTCAAGGGTCCTTCACATTTGTTATTCTATTTATTTCTGCTCCCTTTCAACCGAGTATAAATAGATTGTAGTAGTTGGATTTTTTAGTCTTTTGTTTTTACACAACTCACTCTGTCCTATGTTATAGTTCTTCTGTTATTAAGTTTATTTGTTTCAACTATGAATTATTGTAGATGAGTTACCCATTTCCTTGTTAATAGTTTAGGTAAAAGGTTATTTTATGTATTCATTACTTGTTCTAAACCGAATGGTGTATACAAAAAGTCTTTATTATTATTGTATTTTTTATGTTAATTATTTAACAATTTATTTATGGGCTTTGTTATTCTTTCCCATTGGTACTTCATTCTACAATAGGGTATGGTCTATCCTATATGTTATTATTAGTTATTTGGTTAGTACAATTTTCCTGCCTCGTACTTCAAGAGTTCTAATGTGATCTTCCTCTCACTATTTTTATTACTAATACTCCCAATAGTAAGCGAAACCTGATCCTTTTTGGAGTATTAAGTATATTTATATAATTTTCAAGAGCAGGGACTATTCCACTTATGGACTCTAGTCCATTATTTTGGAATTATTCGCACTACCTATGATACCTGAATTGTCAACAAAGAAGGAATTAATTCTATTTTTATCGAGCATTAGGTTTGTTTTCAAACCTTTTCATCACCATTATTAAGTACAAATTTCTCAACAAAATGATTTTCCATTCTTTCATAATAAATCAAATATAGATTTATTAAGAGAGAACACATTAATTCCATGTATGGACTCTGGTCCATTATTTTGGAATTAACATGTTTCAATATCATTATTCGGACTACCTACTATACCAAAATTGTCAACAAAGAACACATTAATTCTATTTTTATTGAAGATTATGTTTCTTTTGAAACCTTTTCATCACCATTATTAAGTACAAATTTCTTAACAATTATTTTTTCATTCTTTCATAATAAAACAAATATACATTTCTTATGAAGGGAATTACACCATTCCCTCTCAACTAGTCAAAGTTTGTCTTTCATAAAAAATTATGCAGAGAAACCATACTTATGCAATTACAAAATTTACTTTAAGTTACTTAACTGTTCCAGTTAGAGCTTTCCATGGGATACACAGGGAACGAAGTTTACTCCTCCTAACCATCGAGAATGGTACCCTTTACCAAATCTCCCCCCATGCTAGTTTCATTTCCAGAATAGTTGTAGGCAATGACCTAATCAAGTCTGCCCAATGCTTCAAGACTATACAACTCCAACCATGGTACTCACAGATTCAACAACTATGACTTAGGGATTGCATTGTCTCTAACCAACTCAAGAATACCCTAACTGGCAGTGCCCTGCCTTCCCTTGACATTGTCTTGTTCAAGGGATTAATCTTATCCCCCCCCCACCTTCTTAGCTGCCTCTGCTTCTTCTCATACCATAAATGAGATGATTTAGCTCTAGGGGTGGGAGCAATTTTCCCCTAACTATATGGTATATGAAACTTTCACTTGGTGACTTTTCCCCGTAAATTCCCTAAATTCCCTAGGTAGCCATAACCAAATTTTAAATAAAAAAATCAAATATTAAACTTATTTCCCTTCCTTCTTCGTTGCCTCTTCTTCTTCTCATACCATAAATGAGATGATTTATCTTTAGGGGTGGGAGTAACTATCCCCTAACTATTTGATATGTGGAACTTTTGTAGAAATTCTCACTATAGATCACTTGATATTTCAATATACTAAAGCAAAATATTTGATCTACTTCTACGAACAAACTTGCGGAAGCGAGAAATATCAAATAGAACACATCTAACAGATGAAGAAGAAATCGATCTCTAGAGTATGACTTACCTTTATAAGAGGAGGAGGACGATGAAGTATACTCTGACACATATTACCCAATATGTACCCTAGATGCTACTATAGGAGGGGGGCAACCTGATGAAGATGACTTGATTGATTAAATCCTCCATAATTAGCCCCCCAAAACCATGTCTCTGGATGAGTTAGTAAAGAAAGTTGAAGATAACCCTTGGACTGATTTGTGCCTAGTTGACTCAAGTCCTACTCATGTCAAGATGATAGAATATGGTCTAGATAGAACATTGAAAATCAACCCCTCACTCTCTACACATCAAGAAAAGGAGTTATGTGACATGCTAAGGAGCATATAGATGCCTTTGCCTATAGTTATAAGGAAATGAATGGAGTGCACCCTCTGGTGTGTACTCACCAAATTTACATCAAGGAAAGATGCAAGCCTGCACGCCAACCTCAAAGGAGAATGAACCCAACCCTCAAAGACATAGTTAAAGAAGAATTGCAAAAGTTGTTGGATGTAGGGTTCATTTACCCCATCTAAGAAAGTAAGTGGGTGCCTGCTCTGGTTCTGGTCCAAAAGAAGAATGGAAAATGGAGGATCTGTGCGGACTATAGAGAGTTAAACAAAGCCACAAAAAATACCATTTCCCTCTACCTTTCATTGATAAAGTGTTGGATGGTCTTGCAGGAAAGAAGTTATTCTCTTTCCTTGATGGATTTAGTGGTTACAATTAAATCCAAATCAGCCCAGGGGACCGAGATAAAACCACCTTCACTTTTCCTTAGGGTACCTTTGCTTATAGGGTCCTTCCTTTTGGATTATGTAATGCCCCTGCCACTTTTTAGAGGACAGTCTTGAGAATCTTTGCAAAGCTAGTCCATGACTCTATAGAAATTTATATGGATGATTTCACTCCTTGTGGGTGTGATTTCTTGTAGGCTCTCTCTAACTTGGGGAAAGTATTAAATAAATTCATTGAAATGAACCTATCCCTTAGTCCTGAGAATTGTGAGTTCTTGACGAATGGAGCGATTGCTCTAGGTCACTCAATATCCCAAGAAGGACTGCAAGTGGACCCAAATAAAATTGCTATCATAAAGAGGGTCCCTACTCCTCAGAAGCATAGGGATGTCAAAAGTTTCTTGGGCTTATATGGATGCTATAGGAGATTCATAAAGGACTTCAACAAAGTAGCCTCACCTTTTTTTGGACTATTGGCCAAGGACTCAGAATTTGTTTGGTCAGAAAGCTACCAAGAGGCCCTACTGCACCCATACTCTGAGGCCCAAATTGGGCTCTTCCTTTCCACATCCATGCTGATGCCTCTAACAACACTATAGGAGAAGCTCTAGGCCAGATAGATGACAAGTTTCCTTATGTCATCTATTTCATCAGTGAATTGAACTAGAACTATACTATGACTGAAAAATAGCTCCTAGCTATTTTCTACTCCTTGAATAAATTTAGACATTAGCTCACTAGTTACCATACCTTTGTACAAAATAACCATGCTTCTATTAAATATTTGATGAAAAAACTTGATGTGAATGCTAGAATTATTAGATGGTTGATTTTATTACAACAATTTGATCTAAATATCATTGATAAGCTTGGTAGAGAAAATGTAGTTGAAGATTTTTTTTCTAGACTCGCTTTGCCTATAGGTGAGGAAGGAATGGTTAATGATTAGCTACTAGATGAGAATTTAGTTTCTATTTTAGTTCTCTCTCCATGTTTGCTAACATAGCCAAATGAGGTCACTTTGCAACCAATTCCAGCTCACCAAATTCTTGAAGATTGTTTTATTTTTGAAAAAGAATGAAAAAAAAGAATAAAGAAAGAAAAAACAATGTGGTAGCCCAGGGGTGAAAAAGGAAAATAAAACAATCCCTGGGTGAAAACCTCCCTTGAGGCACCTAGGGTAGTTAGATAGGTTGAAAACAATATTCCCCAAAGTCTCTCATCACCTATGTTAGGAGGCGAGTCACCAGGTCAGAATCAACAAAGAAAGACAAGGCACCTTTGACCCCATTTTAGAAAGGAAAAAGCCTTCTATAGGAAACTCTGTCAACACTACAGGAAACACATAAAAAGCAGTAGGAAAGACAACAAGAATAGAGGGAAGGCAAGGAAGTAGCAACATAAGTGCAGGAGGGGGTAGATTCTCCAAAGACATCTAAGGGAGAATCCCAAGAGCTGCAGGAACCTAGCCCATAGCCCAATCTAAGCTCTTATTACAAATTCATTGAGGGAGGAAGAGAAATACCACATAAATTTTCCATCCCTCTATTCTTTGAACTTGAGAAAGAGAGAGGAAGGACACATTGCTGGATGAAAATTGCCAAATCAATGAAGGTAGAGGATGTGGGCCATATGGAAGAGAAGCTACTAGAGATGGGAAAAGAGTTGAGTAGGATAAGATATAGGGAATGAATTATGAGATCTCAACTAGAGGCATAAAACACATGGCTAAGGAGGCAGTTACAGGAAAAAGAGAGCCAATTGTCCATAATGGCAAGCATCTCTGTGGATTCCAGTGCAGGATGCCACCAAAATCATATGCCTCGTACCTCAAAGATGAATGGCTACAATTTCATATAAAGACACTAACACAATAGGGGACTATGCCTTTCCAAGACTATAGGTAGTTCATTGAACTATGTGACAAAAGAACTCTGGAGGATAAGGCTAAGGTATCTAAATTCTACTTGCACAACTTGGCCTTAACAAACTTGAATGTGTGGGACCCTAATGCAAAGTTGTGGGAATTAGAACTAATGGCCCTAGCATCATGGATGAGTCATGAAGAGGCCAGGGCTAAGGAGGTAAAGAGGGTGTTGGAAAGAGAAGAAAAAGAGCCCCTTTACATCAGAGTAGAACAGATAAATTTAGTGGCTATCATTAGCGCCCACAACATCATCGCTAATGATCCCCAACTTGCACCAAGATACCTAGCTACACAAGAGAAAGCAATCAAAAATTTTGAGAACACCTTGAGATTTCTAGGGAATGAAAGCCAACAAGCATGCCAAAGACAATGGGGCACCTTAAGGATTAGGGAGTCTCATTCCCATGAAAGGATGAGAGATGCACTAGAAAGGACCCCACTGTATAAGAATGCACTGTAAAGACTTAAAATCAATTGGATTGGTTTGAAACTCAGTCCACCCTTGCTATTGGGTATGCTAGAAGGTAGAAAGGAGGAAGAGGAAAGAAAGAAGTGGGAGGAAATAGTGAAGCATGCAGGGTTTTTTCCATAAGAGGAAACTCCATCAACATAGGCTAGGATGTTAGAGAGGCCACAAGAGCTATGAAAGACATGGACATAGACTACGTTGCTCAAAGGATGAGAAACAATTTCAGTAGGGGGTGATGATGAGGCTCATGAATAGGTAAATTATATGGGCCTTAATGCCACTCTCTAACTTATTAAAATAAAATTTTCTCACATTTCTCTACATATTTTATTATATTTTTCTTAGTGAGAAGGGTAAAGTTGAGATGTTATGTCATGTGGCCTAATGTGGATTAATTGCAGGATTTCGAGCAGGTTTTGGCTAATTTAAGTGTAGGAACTCGAGGTAGACAAGAAACATGGATTTTAGGAGATTGGATCTCCCTCCTTACCTCCTGAATCACTTGAAGATTTTGCCACTAGATCTCATCATCTCGGAGTTACAAGAAACCAAGCCCACTGAGTTCATTGGCAGCCGAGCCAGTGATAGTTGAAGACAAGTTAATATCGAGTTTAGGACAAAAGACTCCCTAATTTTAAGGAAGTTGTTGGTAGCTTCAGTTGTATAAATAAGGAGGCCTGGGGCCTCATTAGGATTTGAATTTTTATTGTAGCCAAGAGGCAATTTTGAGCTTAAGATATTGTGACTGTTATTCTCATGTTATTTTTGACATTTTGGTGATAATGAAAAGGGTTTCTTTGATCCATCACTGAGTTGACTCATAGGGTTGAATCTCTTGGGTTAGGGCCCAACCCTAATAGTAGAGGTTCCTCTTCTTTTTGGACATGATGCTGAAATTATTTATGTTTTGTTGAATTTGCAAGTGTTTGGATGATTGGTTAGTTTTACTTCAATTAGTTGGAGAAGTAGATCACTATTATAGTAGTGAAAAAAACCTTCAGAAAATCCAGCGGTGATAGTGGTATCATCCTCATCTTCCTCATGGGATCATGATTTGAGGGCCCCACTCTCATTGCCCCAAAATAGAGTTATCTTTTGGTTATTACATAGACTAGGATTTCTTGTCAAGTAGATCATTGTTAATGATTTCTTAGAAGCACCTACAATTGTCATTTTGGTTATTTAAGTTTGTTGTAGATTAGAAATCATTCCATTCCATAGATTTGATCCACTAGCCATCAATAAATTAGTTTATCAAATTCAAATCATATTTTCCACATTTACATAAAGTTATGCATAAATGAAGAAATGCATGTGTTGTTGTAGGAGTTGCTAATCTACAGGGAGGAACTCATTTCACTAGCCTCTGCTAAAGTTTTCTCCATGTCTTGCCAAACCCTACCAATCACCAATTCGGATTTCTGTTTTGTAGCCACTGTAGACAACCACCTTGAGAAAATCCAACCATCCTAAATATTTATGCTTATTGTTGGGTAGCGTGCACCTTCCCCATACCTTATCCTACCATCATAAACCTTCCCGACAACTTTCAGCTAAGTTTCCTGTAGTAAACCAAGACATCTTGTAGTAATTACAGGAAATCCTATAGAAACTATAGGAAACATTGTAGTAGCCTGTTTTAGACTGTTTTGGGAAGAAATAATGATCAAAGCCTAGGTTAGACCTTTAAATTGAACTTTGTACCCCTCAATGCAATTTTTGACCAGTTTTACCATACCTTCCTCTCGTGTGAAAGATCAACTTTATTAGTTTAACATTTACATTTCTGAATTGAACAGCAAAAGGCTCTTTTCTGCAATATTTAACTAATGCATGAATACGTTAGTTTTAGCAATGTTAGTATCATTTCCATGCCTACTTAGTCCATATAACTAGATGATAGAATACAAGGTAAAATTAGGTCTCTTCTACAAGTAATGTATGTTAATTCCTAGCTAGGGGATTTCATGTCATTTTCATAACACTTTCTATTCAACACTTTCATTTCCTTAACATAAGCAAGCATTTAGTTTCTGCATTAAAGATACTTTACATTCACTATCAGTAGTCAGCCTCCTCCTAATCAATAGAAGACTTGTTTGAAAAACCCTAATTGTCTATCACCCCAGTTAAGAAGTGACAAGAGTAGACTATTTCATCTATTGTTCATATAGCTTTATCACTTCTAAGTTTGTATGAACCCTGGGTTGATAAAGAAAATTTGGTCACCCCAGGAGTTGCAACATCCTTGCTACAATACCGAGGCTCATCACATAGACATGGTTGAACCAAAACTTTCTTTTAGCTAGTCACCTCCATACCATATTCCAAGCATGAATGTGGGATCTCATGGATAAACCAATCCAAAAATAACCAAGGAATCCAGAGGTTAAACCACCTATACCAACACCAAACTATGATCTCTCCAAAACCGACACAGAGACCACAAACCAAACTGAGCTTGGAATGCCTCCGAACCCCATCACTATCCTTGAGGAATGTTCCTTCTCCTTGTCCCTCAGGCTTTATCACAATCCATATTCGATCACTAGGCCCTAAACCATTACATCAGTCTCTTAGGATTTACCGCAATCTACACCGGATCACCAGGCCCTAAACCGAGACTCCACCCTCAATCTTTACAGTGTATCTTGCGAAAATTGGTCACGGGATTCCTATGCCTTTGGGAATTTTCTTGAGACCACCTCTGCCCCAGATTTTGAAAACATCTGACAATTCCGAAGCTCAAAATCAAGAAAAGAATCCCATCACACCATGGCTATCGAGTAAAAGGAAAGGAAAGGCTAAAAACCACTGTCATAAACCGGTAAAACCATGTCACCCACAATAAGCGAACCATATACACCCATGCAAAGCCATACATGTCAAAACAAAGTAGTAAATCACACATGCAATATGTTACTTGCAAGTATTCCTTATAAATATGCTTGATCCTTCTCGTCTTTCCTTGAGATTTGCTTTCCTTGTCCTTCCTTTGCTTGCTTTTTTCCTTCCTTGCTCCAAAGCTAGAGTGCTCCAAGAAAAGTCCAAGAGTGAGAGAGAGAGAGAGAGAATAATGAGGGAGATCCAAAACTAAACTGACAAAAGTTACCAATTGATCCTCAGAAGCTTTTTTATCAATTAGGCCTCTATTTTCGTCATTTTCCATTATTTTCCTTCAATTTCTTCCTCAAATGTAACCTGTGACCTTTCACCTTCCTTTTCTCATATTTTCCTTTATTTTCATAAATAATTTTGCCAAAAATACATTTTTTCCTTTTTAATACCTTAACCATTTCCTTTGCCAATTTCCCTTAGCCATAAACACATCCAGTGATGCCCACTAGGATATCTTTGCCCAACATTCATCTTGGAATATGTGTCCCTTAACCGTGGCCCTATTTCGCCTTTATTAACTTTTATTACATGAAATTTTAACCAGGGGCTGTTATAGATCCCTCCCCTTGTTAGAAAGGGTAAATAGGTTTGGTCATCATAATGTCATGATCTTTGTAGTTGATGAAATAAAAGAAATAAAATTATTTTTGAATGCATTGCTGCATGGGTTTCAAGAGCAAGAGGTTTATTTGTTAGTGGCTCCCATTGAGAGCGTTAGGATTTGTTATGAAACTCACTCTCACCTATAGTTTTTCTGTAATTACGTTTATTTGTTTAAACTGCGAATTCTTGTAGAGGAGTTACCCATTTCCTTCTGTTAATAGTTTAGATAAAAGTTTTTTTAATGCATTCAGTACTAGTTCTAAACTTACTGGTGTATACAACATGTATTTATTATTATTAGTTTTTTATGTTAATTTTTTAACAATTTAAATATGGGCTTCATTATTATTTCCTATTGGTACTTCGTTCTAATACAGGGTAGGCTCTAGCCTGTATGTTATTATTATTTATTCAGTTGGTCTAGTTTCCTTGCCCTGTACTTCAAGGGTTCCAACTCGGTCTTCCTCTCTCTATTTTGATTACTAATAGTGAGACCTGATATTTCTATGGAGCCTGCTACTCACGTTTTTGGAGTTTTTAAGTATATTTATATAATTTTCAGAAGCAAGGACTATTCCACGTATTGAATCCGGTCCATTATTTTGGAATTAACATGTTTTAGTATCATTATTCGGACTACCTACGATACTAGAATTGTCAACAGAGCACACATTAATTCTATTTTTATGGAACATTAGGTTTCTTTTCAAACCTTTTCATCACCTTATTAAGTACAAGTTTCTTAACAATTTTTTTTCCATTCTTTCATAATAAACCAAATATAGATTTCTTACAAAGGGAATTACACCATTCCCTCTCAACTAGTCAAAGTTTGTCTTTCATAAAAAAATATGCAGAGAAAGCATACTTATGCAATTACAAAATTTACTTTCATGTTCCAGAACCAACAAATTAAGTTACTTATATGTTCCAGTTAGATCTTGCAAAGGAATACATAGGGAATGAAGTTCAGTCCTCGCGACCATTGAGAATGGTACCCTTTACAAAATCTCCCCCCATGCCAGTTTCATTTCCAGAACAATTGTAGAGAGTGACCTAACCATGTTTGCCCAAGGCATCAAGACTATACATGTCTAGCAAAAGGTACTCACAGATTCAACAACTTTGAATTAGGGATTCCATTCCCTCCAACTAGCTCAAGAATACCCTAACTAGCAACATCTTTCCTTCCCTTGACAACATCTTATTCAAGGGATTAATCTTATTTCTCCCCCTTCTTGATTTCCTCTGGTTCCTCTCATACCCTCTGACATTTGTTAATTGAGATTATTTATCTCTAGGGGTGGGGGTAATTGTCCCCTAATTGTATAGTAAATGAAACTTTCAATTAGTGACTTTTCCCTGTAAATTCCCTAGCTAGACATAACCAACTTTTAACTAAAAAAACTCAAAATAACCTAAACATCAAATTTTCCACCAGGCTTCCACATAGCCCACAGTTTATTGAATTACTGCAGTGAATGTAATTATTTAATTTTCATTGAGGGGTGTTACATCTTCCCCCCCTTGAGCGGAACAATGTCCTTAGTGTTTGCTTCTAACCCTTCAAGGAAGGATGGATGGAATATAGTCCATCCCTAAAATTTTCATCTCTCTGTCTTACTTTTGTCAGCTAAGTGCCTCAACTACACTTTATCCTAGTGCTATCTTTCTTTTATAGCACATTTTTTCTCTGTTTGTGAATACATAGGTTTGACTGGGGAGCTCCCCGACCAGTTCGACCTACATAAACAATTATCAAAGGATATCATTACTTTTCCTTCAATCATTATTTAAGAAACATGTATATACATATAATTATCATTATACATATAAGTACCCATCAAGAGTCGACAACATGCTCTACAATCTCACAAGAGTTAGTAGCTTGCACCTCAATTAAAAATTAGCAACATTATTGCAAGTTCAATCATCAATAGCAATAAATCCTTTCCTTACCAATGCTATGCCCATTAACTAAAACTCCATCACATGGTTCTGCTATAATTTCAAATTAGGAAAATACCAATTTTATTTACATTGCTTATATAGCGATAATAATGTTTTTTAAAAACCATCCATTGTTCTTATCTTTATGATAAATTGCAATTAGTGTATTGTCATGTTGGGTAGCATTATTATGCCTTTATTTTAATTCCAAACATCACATATGCATTAATCATATATAAGTAGAGTTTAGAATAACTTTCCTAATTTCCTGTCATATTAAGCCAACTATCTTGTTGTCGACTTTGTCCAAGTAACTGAGCTATGCCCCTCCCGAGTTGGTTTGCTATTTCCTCTTTGAGAGCAAACTCCGGGGGGCCATTTGCAGTGTTGCTTCAACTTTGGCCCTTTTCATTCTGCGTTACTAGTTGTTGATGAAATAAATACGTAACTTTGTTTACATTAGCAATCATAGGGTTTCTCCCTTTAGCGCTTGTGTGCATATTGATTGTCTCACATTGTCTATGTTATTTTTTTATTTTTATTTTTTTCTTATATATTAACCCTTAGCTTGTTGTTCATTTTTTATTCCACATCTGGCTATTCTAATAGATTTGACCTGGAAGGAGAATATTTATTATCTTATTATACCTTTATCCAATAATCACTTTTTATTAGTAATCCCTTTTTCCTTTTCGTAAGAACATCACTAATGAACTATCCTTTAGGTGACATCAAATTCCATAATAAAAAAAACTATTGTAGCACAACATTACAAAAGTTAAGGGTTTTGGATAACCCTCACTGCTACCTGTTACCTCTCAACCCGTGTACCTATTGCTGCCTGTTACCTGGCCCATTTTCTCAGGTCCAACTGTCGCTTTTAGGATGTCATCAGCTATAATGGGTGAATCTATGGAAACGGAGGAGGCGGTTGATTATTCAGAAGACCCGCATCCTAAACATGTGATATTCAGGTGCCCTAATTTTTCATCTACAGAGGCAGGTCCTAGCTGTCCATCGATTCCATTGCCGCATATACCCTCTCCTATTGGTTACCCTGCCGGATCACCGCTCTGCCCATCACTCTGCCAGAAATTCTCCCCGGGTTTCTCCTGCTCTGGACCTTACACCTCTGTCACCTGGCACCCTACACTTTCTGTCGACTGTTATTCCCCTGTCTCCCTCTTTTGACCCGCATCCGCAAAATACCACTTTCTTTGCTGCGACATCTTCGGGTGCTCCACCTCCGGAAGCCGCATCCCTTCTATTTCCCTTCACTCGCCCTCGTGCTGTTTTGAAACTCCAGCTGTTAAGGTTAGACCTGCAAAATCTATCCATTTGGAAGGCTCCCTGGATCCATTAGTAGATCACCCATCTGTACTGCGTACTAGGAAGAAAAGAACTAAGTGTGTTAAAGTGACCTCAAGGGATATGTCGATTTGTTTTGGAGAAACCTCTGCTATAGGGGAAGCATCTATCACGGCGAGTACCATACTCGTTGGACATGTCCGTGGGAGAGGGCATTCGGCAACCCGACTCACACAATGGGTAAAGGAAACTTGGGGCGGGGTCCTCAAGGAATTACCTGAGGTGGAAGTTTTACCTAGAGGCTGGTTTGCCCTACACTTTGCAAAGGAGAACTATACAGACTTGGTCCTGGCTAGGTATTGGCACATCGAGATGGCACAGGTTCTGTTAATAGATGGAGCCCTCTCTTTGATCTGGAGAGAGAACAAATTGGGGCTGGTCTGTTATGGGTTCGTCTGTCGGGAATCCCTCCACAGTATTGGAGTGAAGAGGTCTTCATTCGCATTGGGAATGCTCTGGGATCATATCTTGACCACGATCGAACCTTCGTAGAGTCAAGGAAGAGAACCCTATCACATCTTGGTATACCTGGATGCTCGCAAAGGTTTGGAGGAGAAGATTACTCTGCACTGGGGGAAATTCACAAGAGTACAGATATTGGACTACAAAGGGGTTCCATTTCGTTTCCGTTGCTGCCACAAGGTGGGGCATATATTCAAGGACTGCCCTCTCAACAAGAAACCGGAAGAAACCCCACCGCCTTCCGATGTACCCTCGAGGACTATCTCGCTGGCTACCTTGCGTACTCCGCCGCTAGGACCTCCTATTATCAACCCTCAAGGTGCATCAGGAGCCACACACAGAACTCTCTCTCCATCGGTCACCATATCTCAGGCTGCTTCTAAAGCTGCCACTGCTTCGGGTACATCTCTCTCTCCTCCTTTATCATTTTTTTCTCCTTGCACCTCTTTGCATACTCCATTCATGTCTGTTGCATGCTGCACTTTACCCACTTCTCCGGTCTATGCTCCATCGGTGCCTTCCTTGCATTCTCTCCTCTCACCCTCCTCTTCTCCATCCTCATCTTGGGGGTCAAAGCATCACTATAATCTTCGCCCTCGCTTTAACCCCCATGGATCCCATCTTAAAATTGTTGGTTTGGGTCTTGTTACTTCGGGGTCGACTCCCTTGACTGCCCAGGGAAGAAAATCATTTATTTCCAACGCTATCAGGCGTGCTAGAGCGGAGGTGGCCTCTGGCCACCAATCCACTATTGACAGGGTTCTTAGAGCTACGAACACCCCTGGCAACCTCCCTCCATCAAGTGCCTTTCCTTTAACTACAGAGGCTTGGCTAGTGCCTCCAAGAAACTAGCTCTGCGTAGACTTTTTGAGACTGTTCCTGTCGACATCATTCTCCTCCAAGAAACCCTCGGCCTAGCTAACCCCATCTCTGATTCTTTATCCTCTATTATCCCGAGATGGAAGTTTTTGGGTATGGATTCTACAGGAAGATCAGGGGGCCTAGCGATAGGCTACAATCCATCATCCATCAAAGCACATGCTACATGGGGAGGACAGGGGTTTATGGGCATAGACCTCTTCTCGGCCGACCTAGGGACCAACCTTAGGGTTATTAACATATATGGCCCTTGTCAAGAAAGGGAGAATTTCTGGAATCATTTGCTGGGACTATCCATCTTCTCTGCCGACAACATCATTATTGGGGGTGATTCAAATTTCTCCCTGGGATATGGTGAATCTTGGGGATCCATGGCTCAAATAGACTCGATCATAGGTTATATGAAAAATATTTTGGAGAGACATAACCTAATTGATGTCCCTATGCACAAACCTCTCCCTACTTAGAGGAACAGAAGAATTGGAGAGGTGACACTTGCCCGCAGATTAGATAGATTTATCATGAAAGGAACCCTTATTCAACAGCTGCATTTCTACAAACAATGGGTTGGATCTAGAGGCGTTTCCTATCACTACCCAATATACCTGGAGATCCTGGGACCTCACAAAAAGCCAAAAGCCCCATTCAAGTTCAATCACGGCTGGCTTCAGGATCCTTCATATATCAATATGGTCAAGGAATTTTAGAATTCAAACCCGATTGATAGGTCAGAATCCTTGGCAAAAGGTTTCTGCTCAAACCTATCTCAGCTCAAGCATCTCTCTATTAATTGGGCCAAAGAAAAACACCAAAAGGAAAACTCATCCCTTCTTCTCATCAAATCAGAACTCTCCACACTATTGGATGAACGAGGATTAGGGTTCTCCACAGCAGAAGACAAAGCTCACCTAGTGGATCTAGAAAACCAGAAGTTAAAGATATTAAAAGATAGAGAGGAATCCATTCGTCTTCGTAGCAAAGCCATTTGGTTAAAAGCTGGAGATGACAACACTCGGTTCTTCCATAATTATGCAAAAGGTAGAAAGGTCCAAAATACCATCTGGAATATGCCATTGTTAGAGGGTGGAGTGGCTTGTAGGTTTTAACCCCGTACAGAAATTACCTGCATACAAATTCTAAATCATAGAGAAATGAACAATGCAAGATCATAACACATAAAACACATATACACAAAGATTTTCCCCTAGATCCTAAAACCAAGACTACCAGCTTGATTTTTCATTATATTCCTTTCAATGTTACAATACATATTTATACATGCTGAAGCATCCAATACCATGGACCGAAAACCATCACGTCCAAAACCATGGACTTAAAACCATAGGTAGGTTCGCCCAACCTAATATAGGGTCCAAAAAAAAAAATCCCGGGGCGCTGCCCTAGACCTCGTAGAGGGGGGCTACGTACCCCCCTCAAAACCCCCGAACACGGGGGGCTTCCACCCCCCCTGTGACCCCCCCACTGCGCAATCGGCACAACAAAGGGGGGGCTCCGCCCCCCCTCTAACCCCCCGGTTCACTACATAGGTTAATCGTGGAAAGAATATAACACAACCCAACATGGCTGACACCTTCAATAAGCTCTCACACTTGGGATCTTCTCACTTCAGGAATCTCTACAAACAACCTCCTGGCTCGACTATTGCTGATATTATCAACATTGCTGGACACTTCCCGAGGTTTGTAAACGAGGATGAGGCGGAGGCATTATATGATCGAGTGACACCTGGGGAACTTGAGGGCACTCTTAAATGGTTCAAAAAGGAAAAAAGCTCGGGCTCGGACGGTTGGACCATCGAGTTCTACATTTCTTTCTATGAACTTCTCAGCCAGGACTTACTAAGAGTAGTGGAGGAATGCAGGATATCTGGGTCACTTTACAATGCCATAAATTCGACATTCATAGCCCTTATTACCAAATCGGACTCCCCATCCTCCTTTGATGATTACCGCCCTATTTCTCTATGCAATGTGCTCTATAATATCATCTCCAAGATCATTGCAAATCACCTGAGACCTATCCTGTCCCATAATATTGCCCCTCAACAATTTGCATTCCTTGAACATCGTCAGATTCATGAAGCCATCGGTTCGACCCAAGAAGCCTTTCACATCATTTGGACTAGACACGATAAGGCCATTATCCTTAAGATTGACTTGGAAAATTCTTTTGATTGAGTCAGCTGGCTCTACATCAAGATGCTCCTTATCCATCTAGGTTTCCCCATCAATTTCATTACCTGGATCATGGCTTGATCACCACCCCCATATTCAGTGTGCTGATCAATGGGTTGGCATCTCAGTTTTTCCACTTTGAATGAGGCCTCAGACAAGGTTTTCCTCTGTCTCCCCTTCTTTTCTTGATAGTTATGGATGGTCTGAGTTGATTGATTGCATCTGCTAAGAGATATGGGGATCTTTGTGGTCTTAAAATATCTGATGATTGTTTTCTCACCCATCTTTTTTTGTAGACGATGTCATGATTTTCCTTGATGGTAGCATTAGGGACTCTCGCTCTTTTTTGAAAATCCTCACCCTTTTTCATCCGCCACTAGGATGCTCATAAATCATTCAAAATCATTTATCATTCTTACCAGAACTACTATCCATGAGTCTCAATTTGCTCGTCATCTGTTTCCATTCTGCAATAGTCTCTTAGATCGTGGTATTAAATATTTAGGATTCTAGATCAAGCCTGTCAGCCAAAAGATAGCTGACTGGATCTGGCTCGTCTCAAAACTAGAAAAGCGGCTAAACATCTAGAGTCACCGATATCTATCTAGAGCTGGTAGACTTGTATTGGTTAAATCTATTCTGGAGGCAACACCGGTCTTTTGGATGGCTCTTGCATGGATTCCGAGGAACATCTTGGCAAGGTTACATCAATTATGCAATAGATATCTTTGGAATGGGAATTAGGAAAAATGGATATTTGCATGGGTAGGATGGAAGAAGATAGCACTGCCCAAAAAATGGGGAGGCTGGGGATTAAAATACTTGCCCACATTTTCACAGGCTCTTGCAGCAAAAATGGGGTGGACATTACTCACAGGTCATAATATTTGGACTAGCGTCACATATCACAAATATATTTGGCCTTTTCACATAATGGATTGGATCCGGCTTCCAAATTGGCCCAAATCTGGTATCTCTTCTATACGGAGAGCACTTCTAAAATCCATGCCACTCATCAGAGATAACCTAGTTTGGAAAATCAACGATGGAAACCTGGTTTTGAAAATCAACGATGGATCTTTGGCAAGAATCGGTACAGACCCATGGAATGGGTGTGGGGGCTGACATCTATTACCCGAGGTACTCATACAACATATAAACTCACTCAAGATCAAAGTACTCGCTGACATCACGGATCCACTCATTTCGTCCATTTTAGAACACCACTGGAAATCCACATTACAGATCAATCTTCCACACCACTGGCACCAGGAATGGACCGATTACATATCTACTTTATCAAAATCTCACATTAGGATTAAACAGGGTCCGGATGAACTGATTTTGCATCAATCTGAGCACAGAATGTATACACCAAAAGCGGGGTATTTAACGTTGATCTCTCATAAGGTACCAGATCTGATCTCATTTTGGTGGAAGGCAATATGGAAATTTGTTGTACCTCCTCAGACAAAACTCTTTTTTTTGGTGCATTTTAAAAGGTACAGTGCCCACAGGTGAGAACCTTATGCATAGAGCTATCTACAGGCCTACCTGGTGCACTCTATGCAAAAACGCCACTGAATCGATTCTTCACATGTTCCTGAAGTGCACAACCTTGATGAACCTGTGGCAATCCGTTTCCACATCCATGCACTTTTCAGGTTCTTGGGAAGGAGATTATATTAATAGAGTCTAGGAATCATGGTATAACCAACATAAAGGATCTAAACTACAAAGTCTCCCCATCATTATCAGCTGGTACCTCTGGTTGGCTAGGAATCAGACCATATTTGATGACAAACTTGTGAGCTGGCCGCATCTATCTTCTATTATTATATCAGCTTATAATGATATGCCAGAGCCACCCCAACCATGCTCTAGAAGACCCTGCGACCCTCTGCTTATTGACAAAGGTATCCCTTGGGTATTTTTTGATGGTGCTGCCCAGCAGCAGGGGTGCGGGGGTGGTTTTATTTTATACATCAACGAACATCATTTCTATAAATTCCGGATGGGTTTGGGGATTGGCTCAAAATATTTCACTGAACTCATCACTCTTCGTCATCTCTTGCATTTCTCATTGGGTCATCATTGCATGAACATTCATATATTTGGAGATTCGAAGATCATCATAGATTGGTTCAACAATATTACTGTTTGTCACACACAAAAACTAAGTAACACATTGGATGAACTATATATTGTGAAGGCACATTTTATTGACATTAATTGCAATCATATCTACAGGGAACACAACAGCAGTGCCGACCAACTTTCCAAGGAGGCCACGTCACTTCCCTGAGGAGAGTGGATGATCCAGGAGCAGCACGGGTCAAACACATATCAATACTATCATCGACCTTATATAGACCCAAATTACCATAGGGTGGTCAACCCATGAGATACAACATTTAAAATTTTTTCTATCTTTGAACAATATATTTTGTATATAGTGGACAAAAAACTTTTTTACAGAGACCTGTGTGGCAAATATGTACATATAAATAGAACAACTATAAACAAACATCCTGCGTGATGATTCTGGTTATATACTGATATTATAGATCACATACTAAGCCCACAGAAGGCTGATTGACTCTATATCATATGCATAATGCATCTACAACATGTAATTTTTCAAGATTAATGAAGGATTATGATTTTTCCAGTGGAAAAAAATTACCAAAGTTCAAGGACAATTTCTATTTTCCCTTGTCCTTTGTTCAAGTGGACCCATTTGTGTCCATGGTAATTTTCTATCGGTTATTTCATGCAAAAGTCTTGATTAATCTTTCATGGTTCAATTGGTTTCTTTTATTTATCTATTTATTTTTATTCCTTTCCCTCTTTCTTAGCAGACTCTCTAGGCCAAAATTACAAGGCAATATCCAAAGAAACCACTATGGAAATCAAGGGAAAAATCAGAAGTGGTATGGGAATACTTAAATTTACATAAGATAACCAGGAAATTACAACTAAAATACATACAACCATAGTTCTCCACACACTTCATCCATGTGTTTTTCAAAACTCTCTTCTTAGAGTTGCATCTTTGTAAATTATTGACTAAGGTGGCAGGGGTTATATATGCCCCTCCTTTGCTTTAAGTGTATTTGTTATGGGGCTTTCCCCACCTTACCTCTTTTCACTTGCTATGGTTATCTTGAAGTAGTAAGTTTGTAAGCATAAGCTCATTCTAGACAACGGTTTGACATAACTTCGTTTATGCCCATAAAGTCATATTGAAGTTCTTTGAGGTATCTATTTGGGGTACTATTAATTGGTGGCACATTGCATTTTTCATGATAGTTCATTGAACAAAGACATGCATAGGTTACGCTTGCACCAATATGCTTCTCTTTATTATAACTTAATTTTTCTCAAGTTTACCTTACTTGGCTACCTAATAGTTTTAAAAACATTTTACCCTCCATCCTTCACATCACATTCGTTGTCGTGTTTCCTATGTTGTCTTTTGGCTTAATATATTTTCCAAGAAGCATCAAACAAGCAAGGACCAGGGTAGGGATGTTTCCCTTGTAATGAATGGTTATATCATTTGGACTTGTCACACACACACATGTAACCCATAGTTCCACTAGATTGTCCATGTTATCTAGCTGGAAGTTTTTCCTATTTAATCTATTATACCAACTTAGATCAAATCTTACAATTAATCCTCCTTGCAATTGATCAAATTTCTCTACTCATTTTGATTCCATTCAAGCTTTTCTTTTTAAATCATGATGTGGTTATAAAATAGACCATTTAGAGAACCATTCCATGATTCACTACTATAAGTCTGTAGCTTACAACAATATTACCAGTTTTATCAATTAGGCATAGGGAATTATAGAACTAATTTGATTCTTTTTCTAATAATTTGTTTGTTTCTTTTTTTTTATTATTATACTTTTATACTGGCTATCAAATTGTGCATTTATGCTTACTAAATTTGATGTAAAGTTGATATCAACAACACTATTTTTTAAGTATCAATAACACTATTTCCTTGGTGATTTGGAGTAACCCAAATACCACTAACATGTTATCTTCAACTTAAAAATTTCAATTATGTTTCTTACGTCACTATTCTCGAGACTTTATTTCCATCACAAGTTGTTATAGATGTCCATCACAGCTTATCTCCACTCTGTTAGTTTTTAACATAAGTTTTATCCAACAATTTTGTTGCAAGTCTCAATTTCTTAATACCTTCCTTGTAATTTAGTTACCTAGGTCTTGATTGTTTAAGAAAATGAACTTATGGATCATGTTTCGTGCCTTATTTCTTGACTTCTTGTAACTTGTTTGGAAGAATTTTTGCTTCCTACTAGTCACCTCACAAAAGTTTTCAAGTATCAAAAGATTGATCCTTACCATTTTTACCTTATAAGATCAAGAATATTTCTTCTATATTATCTTACTACACACAAGAACCCTTACGAGTTAAAATATTGTCCAACATTATTCATTTAGATATGATTATCCACACTAATGGTGTATGTCAGGGATTGACAATTCCTTCACCCATTTTATTTTACATATACATACATATATGTCAATCAAGAAATCCAAACTTACTCATGCCAACCAGTTATTACTATATCAGATTTATTTATACCTAAATCATACTATTAACATGCAAGTTTGTATGTCATCATTATCAATTTCTAACATGTCACTTACCAAACCTTAATGTGGTGCAAAGGAATCCAACCCTACCAATCAATTACCCAAAATGACCCTAATGATATATATTTCACATTCACGAATGTTTTATATTTTTTTTGTTCTTTATTCCAATACACCCTCTTTACATATTATAGGGTTCTTGATTTCCCCCCTCCTTTTCTACAAAGTAATCAAAAGGTCTCACAACTATTAACATGAAATTGTCAAGTAGACCATATTTTATTACTATCCTCTCTTTTCAGGGTGATCTCAGGTACAACACTTGATTTTTTTTTAATATATTCTTTAATTGAACTTTTTTTTTAATAAAAAACATATCTATTTATTGTTTTCATAATTGTTTAGCAATGGGGGAATAATTTCCTTGCACATATACTTCCACATAAACTTTTTTTTCTATCTTTCTTCTTATAATCATGGAATATGATTTACCATTCCATATGTGTTCATAATTAAATCTTCTGAATAGTGATTCACTCTACTTGGCATCCAACATTTCAGTCTTGATAACTATTCTATTTCTCTTGCTTGGTTCTATATGAATTTATTCGCTTCCTTACCTGATAAGAACTTTTAATATGTATGCTTAGTTGTAGTTGGGATCATAGGCCACAATATTCTTAGGCCACAATATTGCAACTTGGCTCTGATACCACTTGTAACACTCATCAAATGAAAATATGATAATTAAACATTAATTGTTTTCCTTGATAATTTTTTTTATTTCTATATTTTACCATACACGAGTTTCAATGAGAATTCATTCATTAAAAATAGAGTGCACGACTGTAGTTGGATAATTTATGAATGTTATAAAGGCATGTAAAATTATTATTCCCTAGAGAATTGGGTCATGCTCTATTTCTTAGCTTGGTGTTTAGTTAATATACTAAGGTTTCGACATATGCATTATGCTTGCTTGATTAAATGGTTAACCTTGCAATGCATGTTTGAAGAATTCTTTATGCCTACCACCACTTACAGTTAATTTTCACGTAATAGGTGTATTGATCTCCATCGTCTAAGTATTAGGGTGATCATCAGACGGTGCAGATGTCAGTGAGGAGGATAGTGGTAACCATTCCTAACTCTGGCTCCCTATCAGCTTGGTCATTCTTCCTCTCTGTCCGAGCAGCTCTGCAATTTGTTATTTCGAGGAACTCTCGATTTCTCATTAACAAATTGTGGCTACCCTTGTAATGGCATTAGACACTATTCTTTTCCTTTTTCGTTAGAGTTCTTCTAGGGTTGGGACCATGGCATGGAGGAGGAACCATTACTTTTCTCGGCTACCCTTACTTCCACATGCAACCCTATCTTCATTTTACCAAGTAATAAGGGTTCTTTTAATTTATTTTCCCTTATCCTCAATTTCTGCAGTAACAAGTGACAAACCCTGATTTTTCTTCTACTAGGAATCCCTTCTGTAATTCGTTGTTCGGTCAATGCGTCCTTTGAGGTATGATGCTTTATTAATGCTAGGGTTACAATCCCCTTTGCAGTTTTTCCTGTATACACTATGTTATATTTGTACAATTTATAGTTTTTGTTATTATGTCCTTTGAGTTTTTGAGTTGATCTACTACTTTTCTTACTAGATTTCCGTTGCTTTTCTCACAGGTTAAGAGTCCCAGGTGTGTGATACAAACTTTGGCATTAATCACTTTGTTAGCCTCCTGTTGCAACAGGTTTCATATTTCATGATTGACAGTGGAAGTACAAAAAATGTTCATCTTTTCCATACTACAAAAGTTCCTTTTTTGAAAGATTCCTCGGTTAAAGGAAGGCCAAACAACCTAATCTTTGCAGATTAATAGCTAGGTAGTGAATGAAGGTGCCCAACTATCTAATCTAGGCTCTTGGAAGCAATAAGGGTAATTTTTTAGATAGGAGGGCAGTTAAAAGAAAAAATCAATCAGGGTTTGCAAGTCTAAGTGCACCCTTCCTGAAGTAACAAAAGATGCTAGGAGTATTAAGTTGGGTAGGTAGCCTGGGGTTGCAGAAGCCAGACTATCTGCAGTTTTGGCCCTAACAAAGAAAGTTCATCTCATCAGTGGCAGAGGTAGCAAAGCAATGTTTATGGCAGAATTATGAGAAGCATGTTTAATTTCCCTTCACCCCTCCTAAAAGTCTCTTACTAACATCCCCCTAAAGGACCTTGGGATCTGCCCAACAAGTCCTATTTTCAGTCCATTTACGTGAAACATTAAGTCAAATTTTTGGCTTTCTCTAGCGAAAGAAGCCACATTTCTTGTGTAAAATTCATTTTTCCACTTTTTATGCAAATCCTATGCATATCACCACTTCATAAACCTATCACTATTCCCTTTCCATTTGAACTTCATAAAGTCATATTAACTTCTAATTGTACTATGTAGCTCCCTAACTATTTCCCCATCCTCGTTTACTACTAGAACTATACAAAATCCAAAAAATAATAATATTCCCACCCCTTAGCACTATAGCCATATATTCTAAAGGTTTGGGGAAATGTAGAATCCATCTGGGACTTGCATTTTACCCTTCCCCCTTTGTCCCTTGGGATCAGTTAACCCCTGGTTGAACTGATAACCATTTATTCCCCCTTCATTAGCCATTTTCTATCACACTGCGCATTCACATTTTGGAATATAATTGTTTTAGCCCACACCCATGCCTCATTAACTCAAATAAACCCTTATTTATTAAAGTTCCCCCCCCCCGCCCCCGCCGTATGAATAAACTAATAAAAGGCGCCACGGGCCCCATATCTATTCATCTGTCGCGTTAACTGTCCTACTGACCATCAGATCTGGCGCGCCCAAGATCTACGGTGGGCGGGTATTTTCGTGCCCCCACATGCCGAGGGTTAGCATCCATGAGATGTGCGGTTTTCCCATCGTACTCCCGCCACGTGTCGCCCTCTCGGCTGTGGCAGAGCCCCTCCCTTCGAAACCACTTGCACACAAAAGCGGTGCGCCTAAAACTAGGTACCGCCCTCCCCTGTGTGACATCGGCGCCACGTCTTTCCCATGACGTCACCTCTGCGCCTCTGCTGTTGTGCCACGATTGCCGCCACCTCATTCCTTTCATGCCCGCGCCCTGCCACCGTGTCATTGCCACGTCACTGCCCCATCAGCTGCCACGTTACTTATCCATACCCGGGACCTCGTGATGACGTCATGCTCACATCATCCCTAAAAAAGCGCCAAAAGCGCCAAAATGTAATTTTTGCATAAAAAGCGCGCAAACGATCGTTGCATTTCACTTCTATTGGTTCATTTGCAAAGCAATGGCTCGTTATTTTTACCATTTTCTCGTTCCCAAAGTTTGAAATCAACCAACCAAGCTGTTGCAGCCTGTTATTCGACGCCACAGCTCGCCATTGTACCAACTCGTCCACTCTCAGCGCCGTTAACCAGGTATTTGCCAATTTCTCCCCTCTTCACTCCTGTTCTTCCATGTTTTTCCGCTGTACATGTTGCAAACCTGCGAAATTCCTCCATTGGCAATTCTGCTACACCTAAGACTTCACTAAAACCTACTGGTAAGCCCTTATTTCAAAAAAGCAATCTTGTAAAGCCGCACTCGTTTACATTTTCACTGTCAAAACTCCATTTAAATCTTGGCCTCCAGACAAAACCTTGTAAGAAACTTAGCATTGCCCAATTTCACCTCATTCCACTGTATAAATCAGTCCATTTGAAGTCATAGCAACTCCTTCCCTTTTTGCATTGCTCCTCGCAGTCTTTAACTCCAGAAATTCACTAAGAGAAGGGAAGTTGGCTCACAAACTTTGCAAAGATTGTCTCTCTCATAGCATAAGTGCCAAGCAGTCAAGCTATCGTTACATTTGAGTTCAGTCCTAAGTTCCTCTGCTACTCCTTACAAGAAACTCTGTTATCCAACTATTGCATCGACCTTCCTTCCAAGCTCAAACAGTGAAAGGTTCCATAATGGCCACCCCATCAGAGCTGAGCATCGCTCCCATGAATCCAGCATGCAAAGAGCTTGATTCAATGGCCTTGGCTGACACAGATTATCTCATTCAAGACCTAATTGGGAATAGGAATCATTTGCATACCTACTTCCAGCTAAGAAACAACTTCATAAACAACACTGACATGTATGGCATATGGGAGTCCAATTTGCCACATTATTTCCTCCCCTCTGTCAATATTTTTCCTGAGATTATTCACCTGTGTGCTGCGAACTATGATCCAAATCAGAGGGCTGTTAAGTCTCCATCTAGGAGCATAATTTTCTACATCACTCCTGACTCTATCAACCAGATGTTAGATTTCAAACAGGCTGAGCTATTACTTCCCTTCTCCATAAAGCATTTGCTAGATGAGGCCTCCTGGCTCCCTGGCCCTAGGATTGAAAGAATTGCTAAGACATTTATGAGGGCAGATTGCCAACCCAAGGAACCACCTCCATCCCTTTATGACCATTTCAACGAGGTGGGCAAGCTACTTGTAGACATGATATCCTATGTGTTAGGCTTCAGAACAAGTGAACATGTGGACAAGATAGTGGTGGGCTCCAGTATTGTAGCAATAATGCTACAACTCCTGGAGCTCCCTATCTCTAATTTTATCAACCCGGTAGTTCGTACAAACTTGAAGCGACGGTGCTGTATGCACAAGTACTAGCTCTTGTCGCAGCTGTCACTTGGTCAGCTGGCACAAGTCCGCTAGGGCTCAAGCCAACTTCTATATGTTCTCAGAAGAAGCTTTATGAGTGATGGACGAAAGCTATCTTGAAGGAAGCTAACCTACTTTACAAAAGGAAATTGAAAGCCAACAAAGCATGGAAACCCTAATAAACCCTAATTTAACTAGCTTGACCCTTACAATGCAAAAGTGTGAATGAAACTTCTACCAATGACGCCATTACTTGCAGTGAGTTGAAATACATGAATCTAAGCTATTTGCATCTGAAAAGACATGTTTTTGTATTTTGTCATTAAGTGGTTGGATTTATTGTGATGGTGCTTTTGATTAGGGTTTGACTGTGCAGGAGCGGTTCAAATGGAAGGAAAGTATGGGCAAGGTCAGGATGGCTAGGGGAGGTCCCAGAGGGTCTCTAGCATTAGTCCACAGAAGTCTACCACGTTCGGATGCTCAGCAACGAGTTTGCAGGCTTCTACAGGAAGTCTGCAGGGGATCCTACAGGAAACTCAGGGGTTCTACAGGAAGTCTGTGAAATTCTACAGGATGGTCGACCGTGGGAGTTTTGGGAGATGGTGAAGTGATGGAGTGGTGTGGGAGGATAGGTGAGATGGAGATGGAACTGGTGATGGCTCAGGAGCAGAGAAGTCAGATGGAGAAAGAGTGCATGCTGTGGGTTGATGGCTGGAAGGATGGGATCAATGAAAGGTCAAGTAAATGGAGTTACGTGAGTAATGGAAGAGCTGGAAGGTAAACGAGCTGAACAGAGGTCGGTTGAGTGGCTTCAGGGGTGGTTGACCAGAAGAGGAAGGTAATGGAACGGTGTGGAGCAGTGTAGATGAAACAAATTGTCTATGAATGTCACCAAAACGAGAACTCTTTAACCTATGTTAACTGTGCTATTTTGAACCAATGAACAACAATGAAATTTGTGAAAGAAACTTGTGCATGGAAGTGGAATGAAGAAGTAATGATCAAGACCAAAGTGCAGGGATGGATCTATGACTAAAGTAACTGTTGCAGCTTGCATGGACGTGAGAAGAACTGCATTTTCTTTTTGGTGGTTGATATAGACTGCACCCCAATCCCTAAGCAGAGATGGCAGTGATCTCTAACAACCTTTTTCTGGAGCTCCAATGAATTATAACTATCCTCTTCTAACCTAAGCAACTGGAATCAAATTCACCATAAACTAATCCTATTCAATCTCATAAAAACTAAATCAGCAAATTGTAAATTCGAATTGCATGTCAAAGTAAAGAACGAAGTGCTGGAACGAAAGGCAAATAACATTACAACACGGAGGAGGTCTATTGCTCTCAGGTTGGGCCCTAACCTGAGAGCTATAGCTCCCTTAGAAACTCATAATGAGATCAAAATCTGCCTGCCTTTATTCATAACCAAAAATCTCATGTCATGCCAAAACTGGCTTACAAAAAGAACCAACACCGAGCTGTAGCTCGTACTTCGAAATTACAAGAGTAATACAAAAGTTCAAAAAGCTCCTATCAAAGGCTACGGCCTCAGTATTTATGCAAAATGATAATCCAACAGGTTTCCTTGATTTGTGGAGCTCGGCTGTCCAACTGAAGGTTAAACTGCTCATCCTGTAGAAAATTTGTAACTGTTGTTCCTGTAGAACGGTTGGCTGCCTCTAAGCTCGGTGGGGAGATTGGCTGGAGCTCGGAGCTATGGTGGGAATCACGAGGAAGGTCCCCAAGACTGTGGACATCCTCTCCTAAAAAGCAGCAGTGCCACCTTACTGTCTCCTTGTCTCCTTTCTCGTGGTCTTTGCTCCCTTTTAATGCCAAAAACCTGAAAGCATCATGTATTAGTCACGTAGATAGAATGCCTACCCTTCTTCCTACAAACAACACGAATAAACCAAGAAATGAATGCATAAGCAACAAAAGATGAATGGTTTGAGCAAAGCAAGTAGGCCAAATGAGCCCAAATTGTACCAAAAATTGGGGCTCATCATCACCCCCCAACTAAACTATTTGCTCATCCTTGAGCAACTTTTCTCTGGCTCCTCGTCTTTGGCCGAGAACTAGAGCCGGGAGCATGCTCTTCCTTTCCTGTTTTTGGTGGCCCTGCCTTTTCTGCCCCTGGTGGTGACGAGGGTGGCGCTTCTTCCCCCTTTTTCATTTCCTTGAGCCGGGCTTCGGAAGGCGATTGGCCTATTTTTCGTGTCCAGTAAGTTATTTTTGGGCTTCCCCTCTCGGGGGTGGCTGATGTTTTAGAGGGGGTTATTGCACTGGGTGAAGTAGGGACATCCCCTAAAATGGTTTGGCTACTGGGTGGAGGCTGTGGCTTGCCCGTGTTTATCCTCTTGCTTCTCCTGGCTTCAGATGGTAGAGGGGTCTCCCTCTCTCTCTTCTCCTTTGGCTTTGGAGGTGTACTGAGGGCGGCCAGTGCCGCTGCTGCCTCCTTTTCGAGAATACCAGCCTTCTCTTTCTTGCGTTTTGCTCTCTCAGAGCTCCTTGTAGAGGGCCCCTCCTTTTCAAATTTCGGGCTTCCTGTAGAAGCCCCTGCTTTGCCCACTTCCGGGCCTCTTGTAGAAGATCCTTTCTTTCCCGATTTTGGGCTTCCTGTAGAGGACCCGGTTTTAGCCACTCTTGGGCTTCCTGTAGAAGCCCCTGCTTTGGTAATCTTCGGGCTTCCTGTAGAAGACCCTTTCTCTGTCTTCAGGCTTCCTGTAGGAACCTGTTTCTCAATGATTTTCGGGCTTCCTGTAGAAACCCCTTTCTCCAACTTCGGGCTTCCTGTAGAAGCCCTTGTCTCTGTTTTCGGGCTTCCTGTAGAAGCCTGTTTCTGCTTTCCTGTAGACACAGGTGTCTCCATATTTGCTTGCGTACCTGCTTGAGTTTTTCTTTTTTCTTTGGTTGCAGGTACTGTTGAAGTACTTGGGCTGACGTGGACCACCTCAGCTTTGTCCATTCTGCTCTTCAGCCTCTTTTCTCTTGCTGACAAGATAGGTGTGCCACCTTTTCCTTTGTCCTCCTTCTCCTCATGCTTCTTCTTTTGTTCTTTCTTCTGCACCGTGGTCGGGGTCTTCTGGCCTTTTTCTCTCTGTCCCTCGGCCACTGCTTCTTGTTCCTCACTGCTGGAGGAACCCGTTTCTTCGATCAACATCTTAATGTCTCCATCTTTTGTCAAATTACGGAAGGATTCCCATGAGAGGGGAACCTTATATGAATGCAGCGCATCCTCCACAAGAAGCTTGATCAACCCATGGTGGGCTATCGGATCTGGTATGCCCTCTCTTAGCTTTGTGGCACACTCCATTAGAGACTGCAATAGGAAATAGGGGATGCTCAGTTTTTGTTCTACAGGAAGATCAATCCGGTGCCTCAATTCAGTGAGCAACCGAAAGTGATATGCATACACGATGCTAAAACGGCCTTCACAAGTGATATATTTCATGATTTGCAAACTGACTTCATTCCATGGTGGCAACAGACTCGTTCTTCGCACCCCATTTTTGTCCTCTGAGAATTCCTCCTCAGGTGGAAAGAATTCTTTCTTTGCCTGCTGGCTCAGCTTTCTTTCGTCCTTATCCCATGGCAAACCCATAGGAAGTTCTGTGATCCGACTGATATGTTGTGGGGTGAGCTTGAGGCTTAGGCCTCTGAAGTTCACTGTGGCCAGTGTCTGGGATTTCGGCCTCAGAGCCTGCAAGAATTCTTCGGCCACTTCATCATCGTAACCCTGCAGCTTATCACAAAAAGACATCCACTGTGCTCGTGTAAAGAGCTCTACCACTTCCTGGTTTTCCCTTAATTTGGTTGAATCAGTGGGTTCCCGTCTTATAAACCCACCCGGCATGATGAACACGGTTGTTTTAACTAAAGGTGGAAAATGCGAAAGAGATTTGGTCTATTGAGACAGAGCATGCACTTAATCCACAAAATTCAACACAGTCTAATTATACTGACATCCGGTAGAACGACAATATAGGCACAACAAACGACAATTTCACCGATATCTTTATGACCAGACTGTGGACGATGATCTTGCCATTCTTACTAACCAGTTGCATGAAGAGTTCAGGGTTACCTCTTTAATTGGCCACCTTTTTCGTGAGGCACCCGCTTCCCTGTAGAAGACTGCGTTCCTGTAGAGACTGCGTTCCTGTAGAAACTGCGTTCCTGTAGAACTGTGTTCCTGTAGGAGCAGTGCGCAAATTTCGGGGAGGACTGTAATTGGCCTGCGCTCGAGGTGTGTTCACCGGCGTTCTGGTAGCCAAAAGCTCGGCGTATCAAAGTGCAGAGGAGATCAGAATAGCCACTCGAGTTTGAAGTGGTGGTTGATAAATGCATGCGCATAATCTAGCCGATTAGATTTTGAATCAGCGCAATCCGTGGTGCGGGGGGTGAGCTGTCCCCGCCGGACCATTGGGCGACGTCATCCATCATTCGCCTGCGTATTCACTTGCTGCCGCATCCATTCCCACAGATCTGCCACCGCCTCTTTCTGTTAAACTCATTGCTTCCGACGGGAGTGTTCTCACGTGCGTGCTGCTCATTCTCTTCGTCGTAGCCGCCACCCAAACATCCAACTATACCATAACTAGCTGACGTGGCCAGTCGACTGGCCATACGGCCACTCAACCATTCACTTTTACGCTGTGCAAACACTTCAAAGTAAAATTCATGCGATTTGATGGAAGGAAGGGTCGAGACACTTACCTGCGTGGCTGCACACGATTTTTCTAGTTTTTGGACGATGGTGAGTGGATCTACCTGCTGCATGCAAACTTACACAGACCCGGAGGCTCATGGTTACAGGCTGCCGACGATGGAGTTGATGCTTTGGTTGCCTGCGCCAGCGTTTCATTGTAGATGGCGGTGCTCTGAATGGTATCCACTCTAGCAGGTTTAACTGTTACAGGATTCCCGCGGGGTGTCTCGTAACAGTTCTTCCTCCTTGGGTGCATGCTGCACGACGAAGGATCTGGCCTTTCGATCACGCTCCCGGAGCTTCTGATGCCTGTGGTATGAGATCTCAGCACTTGTTTATCTTTGAAAATGGCTTTTCCCGCGAGAACTCATCGATCTGCTTTGTTGGTGCAGGGGACTTGGTTGCATGTCGACAAGGATGGTGGAGCAAGGTAACAGTGTTGTGCACGGGTGCCAACAGAGGCTTGCATGCGTCCAAACCAATCCGTAGTCGCTAGATCTCCTTTTAAAATGAATTCTGGGCCGTCCCAAACTTCTACAGGAAGTTTCCTGTAGAACACAGAGCTTCCTGTAGAAAGTCTGCACTTTCCTGTAGAAAATCCGCGTCTTCCTGTAGAAAGACTGCATCTTCCTGTAGAAGATTTAAACCATGATAAAATTGCACATACCTTGAAAAAACATGGGTATCCTTGGAGGAGGTGCTGGTGAGGTCCCTTGACAGCATGATACGGACCCTTGGCTTTGAGTTGAAGGGCTTCCTCTCCTCCATAGATCATCTTCAACCTGCATGCAATTTTACCATATTTTTCTTATTGTTTTTTTTCTTTTTTCTTTTCTCTTTTTTTTTGAAAGATAACAGGGGTGCCTCAAAGAGGTTTTCACCCGTGCCATCTGCCCTGAGCGCCTCAGAGAGGTTTTCACTCAAGGATCTTTTTCAAACCTTTTCCCCTTTTTTTTTTTTTTTGAAAGACAATAGGGGCACCTCAATGAGGTTTTCACCCCTACTACCTGCCTTGGGCGCCTCAGAGAGGTTTTCACCCAAGGATCTTTATTATTTTTTTCTCTTCTTTTTTCTTTTTTCTTCTTTTTTTTTTTTTTTATATCCTTCAGGGTATGCCAAAAGCAGAGGCAGAACACTTCTCTATGACCAATACAGATTTCTCCATAGTTTTGATGAACTCTTGTCTTGAGAGGGGTCTCCTGTAGATCTTCAACCGATGCCCATTGACAAGCATGGGAATGGCTTCCTCATCAATGGTTCGAATAAGGACAGATCCATTGTCATGGCATCTTTCCACTGCATATGGTCCTAGCCATCTGGTTCTCAGCTTCCCCTTGAAATCTTTGTATCTGGAGTCATACAACAAAGCCCAATCTCCCGGCTGAAATTGCTTGTCATGGAGATGTTGGTCATGCCACACCTTTCTCTGAAGTTGCACCACTTCTGAGTAAAGGAGGGCCTGCATTCGGTGCTCATCCAGGCCATTCAGCTGCAATAGCCTTTCTTGTTGTGCATGGCTGAGATCTAGGTCCAGCTGAGCTGCCATCCTCAAAGTGTTGTATTCAAACTCAATGGACAACAAAGCTTTCTTCCCATAGACCAGCTCATACGGTGTGAAGCCGGTGGTGGTCTTCCAAGTGGTGTTGTAAGCCCATGCGGCTTCAACCAGGCGATCTGCCCAGTCCTTTCTGCTGCTGCTCACCACCTTAGTCAAGATCCCTTCTAATGCTCTATTGGTGACTTCCACCTGCCCATTTGCTTGAGGGTGATAAGGGGTGGAAGTCCTATGCTTGATCTTGTGATGAGCTAGTAGATCTTCAACCAGGTTGGAGGTGAACTGGCTCCCTTGATCGGTAACTAGCTCTCTTGGATAGCCAAACTTATAGAAGATGTTTTCTCTTAGGAACTCGGCCACCTTTTCTTCTGTTGCTGCTTTGATTGCTTTGGTCTCTGCCCACTTTGTCAAATAGTCAGTACACACAATGATGTAAGACCTTTGCCTCGAAGAGGGGTTGATTGGTCCCACAAAGTCCATGCCCCACTTCTCAAATGGCTCAAGAGTCACTTGAGGTTGGAGAGGCATCTCATCCCTTTGGGTCGGTTTCCCCATTCTTTGGCATTGGTCACACTGACTGACATATCTTCTGACATCTTGATGAAGTGTGGGCCAGTAGTAGCCTGCCTGCAGGATTTTGAAGGCAGTTCTCTTTGCTGCAAAATGTCCTCCACAAGGCCCATCATGACAAGTGAGGAGGATATCAAAGACTTCCTCCTCCCTTACACAACGCCTTAAGATCTGATCGGGGCCAAGCTTGAACAGATTGCCCCCGATCCAAGTAAATGAGGCACTTTTTCTGATGATTCTGCTCTTCTCTCTGGAAGATAGGTGTGGAGGGAACTGTGCTGAAACAAGATAGTTTGCTATATCAGCAAACCAGGGAGAGAGTACTGAAATAGCAAACAGATGTTCATCGGGCATCTGGTCATCCACTGTTCCATCCTCATCTGCAGACAAATCCAATCTCGATAAAAAATCAGCAACAACATTTTCTCTACCTGGCTTGTCAACAATGGTCAAATCAAACTGCTGCAATAAAAGTAACCATCTAATAATGCGAGCATTCACATCTGGTTTATTCATTAAATATCTAATTGCAGCATGGTCAGTATGTACAAAGGTCTAGTAACCAGTAATATAATGTCGGAACTTGTTCAGTGCATGGACCACAGCCAATAATTCTTTCTCGGTTACATTGTAATTCAACTCAGCTTTGGACAAGTTTTTGCTAACAAAGTAAATGGCATATGGAAGTTTTTGCTCAACTTGTCCTAAAGCTGCACCTATGGCTTTGTTCGAGGCATCAGTGTGGATGTGGAAAGGTAGGGCCCAGTTTGGACCTCTCAGGATTGGGGCTGACACCAACTTGTCCTTCAATTCATTTAAAGCCCTCTGACAATCGTCAGTCCATTTAAACTCCACATCTTTTGCCAACAGACCAAAAAATGGCGAGGCTAGCTTGCTGAAATCTTTAATGAATCTCCGGTAGTATCCTGCTAATCCCAAGAAACTCCGGACATCCCTTACCTTTTGATGAGGTGGAACCCTCTTGATGAGAGCAATTTTGTTAGGATCCACCTGCAACCCTTGGCAAGAAATGGTATGGCCTAGCACGGTCCCTTCAGTCATTAGGAATTCACATTTTTCAGGACTAAGGGACAAGTTCATCTCGGTGCATTTGGTTAGGACTTTTCCGAGGTTGGACAATGCTTCCTGGAAGTTGGCCCCATAAGGAGTAAAGTCATCCATATAGATTTCTACTGCATCATGGACCAGCTCCGAGAAGATGCTCAAGACAGCTCTCTGGAAGGTAGCAGGAGCATTGCATAGCCCAAAGGGAAGGACTCGGTAGGCAAAGGTACCCCAAGGACAAGTGAAGGCGGTATTATCTTGGTCTTCCAGACTGATTTGGATTTGGTTGTACCCGCTAAACCCATCCAGGAAAGAGAAGAACTTCTTCCCTGCCAGTCCATCCAACACTTGATCTATGAAAGGTAGAGGGAAATGGTCTTTCTTGGTAGCTTTGTTCAGTTCTCGGTAGTCCACAGAGATTCTCCATTTCCCATTTTTCTTGGGAACCAACACTAGAGGGGACACCCATTCACTATCTGAGATGGGGTAGATGAACCCGGCATCCAACAGTTTTTGCAATTCTTCCTTGACAATGTCCTTAAGGGCTGGATTCATTCTCCTCTGAGGTTGCCTTACCGGTTTACAATCCTCTTTGATGTATATGTGATGGGTACAGACCGAAGGATGGACTCCTTTCATTTCCTTATAGCTCCAAGCAAAAGCATCTAGGTGGTTGGCCAACAGACTACACAGCTCTTTTTCCTGGGAAGGAGATAGGGAGGAGCTTATCTTCAATGCTTTCTCAGGGCCGAACTCCACATTCTTGATTCTGGGAGTAACAGGGTTGGTTGTACAAAGATCCACTAAGGTGCTAGCTTGGGCGTCCTCCACCAATTTCTCTAAGGGTAGTGCACTGGAAGGTGGATTCTCGATCAAGGTCTCGATCAAGTCATCCTCGGTTGGGGGGTCTCTTCTAGTGGTATCTAAGGTGCACAGAGGTGCTGAGTACACCTCGTCTTCCTCTCCTTCTTCCAACCAGAGTGGTAAGTCATGCTCTAAGGAGGGTTGGGCAGGAGGGTATAGGACTAGTTGCTTGGACATGGGACCATTTTTGATGGTCATGTTTCCTGCACGACAACTGATGTAAGCATCTGCAGTAGCTAACCAAGGCCTTCCCAAAATGAGAGGGTATCCAGTAAGCTTTGCCTTTGGTTGCAGAACCAGGAAGTCTGCAGGGTATTCCCAAGAGTCGATAGAGACCAAGACATCCTCCACAATCCCCTCGGGAGTCACGGTGGATCGATCTGCTAATTGTAGTACTGTCGAGGTCTTCCTCAAGGAACCCTGAAGATTGAGTTTAAGCATGGTATCCCTGGTCATCACATTAATGGCAGCCCCCAGATCAATCAAGATGTGAGGTATAATGGTGCCATTGATGTGGACATCTACTACAGGACTTCCAGGATCTAGGTACTTTGGGCAGATGACTTGTCCTAACATAAGGTCAGACAGTTGTCCTATGACATTGATAGTTGAAGCATCTTTCTTCCGTCTGCCTGGGTGTTTGAAACACTTCTCCTTAACCAGTTTGTTGTATATTGGCACATCCTTGATGGCTTGGAGAAGTGGTATTTTTACACACAACTGCTTGAGCTCACCCAGAAGCTCATCCTCCTCTGGGTTGGGTTGTGTGGTAGCTGTTAGTCTCTCAGGGAAGGGTGGAATAGCCTTTGGTTCACTTTCCTGTTTATCTTCCTCATCCTCTGGGGGAGGAGGTTGGCGATCTGGTAGAGTCTTTCCAGATCGAAGATTGATCTCCTGGATCTCCACAGCATAGGTAGGGCATGAGGTTTCCCCTGTGTATACCTTCTGGGCCTGTCTATTGTTGGGGTTCGGGTTCAGTTGAGCAGGCATTTGAGGTTGCCTTGGAGGATCAGGAGGTAATGGCTGAGGTTGAACTGGTGGTGGAGGCAAGATGGCAGGAGGAGTGTTGTATTGGGGCCTCCACCCCGACTGAGGTGCATTCCATTGAGGCTGTGGCTGGGCATGTGAGTGATATGAATGAGAAGTAGGTTGAGTGGGGTACTGAGGTGGGTAAGACCATGGAGGAGGCATGGACCATGAAGGATGAGCAGGGGGACCCCAGGAAGGCATAGGAGTCGACTGGTTGGGGCTGTAATAAGCTTGAGATGCCCCTTGCATCCCCTGCTGATAAGGTCTAGATCCTTGTGGCCTCCTTTGGTTGAGGTAATAGAGAGGTTCAGTGGGAGCTTCTGTCCCTTGGTACATGGCTTTAAACCCAGGTAAGGTTGGACACTGATTTGTGGGATGGTCCTCCTCACAAACGAAACACACTTAACCGAATGCAATGGACATTCGTTCTTAGGGTGTCTCCTTGTGCACCTAGGGCAGAAGACAGCCAAGGCTCTCTCAGCTTCTTCTTTCTTTTGCTGAATCCTGAATGTGTCAAGCTGCATGGCAATGGTCTGTCTCACCTCACTCTTAAGATCTTCTAATTGATTTGCAAGCTCATGTTTGGAGAAAGGGACACTAGTTGAGAGGAGGTTTCCTCTACCTCGTTTCCGAGCTGCCCTGGAGTTGTTTCTAAACACAGTCTTGATGTCCTCATAAGGCAGTTGGTAAATGTCCCCCCCAGCTAACATGTGAAGGGTATCTAAGAGGTCTTCAGGGATTCCTCGGAGCAGGACCAACTTGAGGGATTCAGGGTCAAGTGTGCACCTGGCCCGCTTATAGCTTAGTTGGAACCTCTCCTCATAATCCTCTAAGGACTCATCATTTCCCATGGTCATCCGAAAGATTTCCCCCTTTGTTTCCTTGGACCTACAGTAATCCCGGTACTTGGTATTGAAAGCTTGCTGCATCTGAGCCCAAGTGGTGATACTATTCCCAGGTAAGCCCATGAACCAGCGTAATGCTGCATCCTTAAGAGTGGAAGGGAAAAGTTTCAGCTTTTGCTCATCTTCAGTATAGTCATAGGTTCTACAAAGGACAGCAAACTCAAACAGGAAGGTATCCGGATCTTCAGTAGTCAACCCATGGAAGTGAGGTAAGGCAGAGGGGCTAATGTTCTTCATTTTCATTTCTCCATTGGTCTCTCGGATGGGGAAGGCACCTTCTATTCTCTCATCTTCTCTTCTATTGTCAGCCATAGCTTCAGATGGAGTGGTCTCTAACTCTTCTTCTACTATAGGATCTTTGGATATCTCAGGATGTTCACCTATAGGTTCTTCTGGGTCACTGTCACTAAAGAAGAGAGAAGGGTGACTCAGTGATGTGGTAGGGGTGTTTGGTAGGAATTTGCCTAATCTATCTCGGTTCCTACGAGGCATGAAATGGAAAAGACTTTCTTTTTCTTTTGATTGTTTTTGCTTTTTTTCTTTGGTACCTGCAAAACTGAAACAGACTGATCTACAACTAACTATGAAAGATGCAGAATTAAACTGAAAGCAGGAAAGAACTAATCTACTTTGCTCAAATGAAATTGCAAGAATGGAAATGCTAGTCTACGCTTGCAGAAAGCAGGAAATGTTAATCTATGAAAGCAGGAAATGCTAATCTATGAAAGCAGGAAATGTCTATGCTACTTTTGCAGAAAGGAAATGAAATAAACTACTTAGAAGAAGGCAAGAGTAAGAAAGTAGAAGAAAAGCAACAATTACTAATACTCTGACGCTTCCCCGGCAACGGCGCCAAAAAGATGGTGGGCTCCAGTATTGTAGCAATAATGCTACAACTCCTGGAGCTCCCTATCTCTAATTTTATCAACCCGGTAGTTCGTACAAACTTGGAAGCGATGGTGTTGTATGCACAAGTACTAGCTCTTGTCGCAGCTGTCACTTGGTCAGCTGGCACAAGTCTGCTAGGGCTCAAGCTAACTTCTATATGTTCTCAGAAGAAGCTTTATGAGTGATGGACGAAAGCTATCTTGAAGGAAGCTAACCTACTTTGCAAAAAGGAAATTGAAAGCCAACAAAGCATGGAAACCCTAATAAACCCTAATTAACTAGCTTGACCCTTACAATGCAAAAGTGTGAATGAAACTTCTACCAATGATGCCATTACTTGCAGTGAGTTGAAATACATGAATCTAAGCTATTTGCATCTGAAAAGACATGTTTTTGTATTTTGTCATTAAGTGGTTGGATTTATTGTGATGGTGCTTTTGATTAGGGTTTGACTGTGCAGGAGCGGTTCAAATGGAAGGAAAGTATGGGCAAGGTCAGGATGGCTAGGGGAGGTCCCAGAGGGTCTCTAGCATTAGTCCACAGAAGTCTACCACGTTCGGATGCTCAGCAACCGAGTTTGCAGGCTTCTACAGGAAGTCTGCAGGGGATCCTACAGGAAACTCAGGGGTTCTACAGGAAGTCTGTGAAATTCTATAGGATGGTCGACCGTAGGAGTTTTGGGAGATGGTGAAGTGATGGAGTGGTGTGGGAGGATAGGTGAGATGGAGATGGAACTAGTGATGGCTCAGGAGCAGAGAAGTCAGATGGAGAAAGAGTGCATGCTGTGGGTTGATGGCTGGAAGGATGGGATCAATGAAAGGTCAAGTAAATGGAGTTACGTGAGTAATGGAAGAGCTGGAAGGTAAACGAGCTGAACAGAGGTCGGTTGAGTGGCTTCAGGGGTGGTTGACCAGAAGAGGAAGGTAATGGAACGGTGTGGAGCAGTGAAGATGAAACAAATTGTCTATGAATGTCACCAAAACGAGAACTCTTTAACCTATGTTAACTGTGCTATTTTGAACCAATGAACAGCAGTGAAATTTGTGAAAGAAACTCGTGCATGGAAGTGGAATGAAGAAGTAATGATCAAGACCAAAGTGCAGGGATGGATCTACGACTAAAGTAACTGTTGTAGCTTGCATGGACGTGAGAAGAACTACGTTTTCTTTCTGGTGGTTGATATAGACTGCACCCCAATCCCTAAGCAGAGATGGCAGTGATCTCTAACAACCTTTTTCTGGAGCTCCAATGAATTATAACTATCCTCTTCTAACCTAAGCAACTGGAAGCAAATTCACCATAAACTAATCCTATTCAATCTCATAAAAACTAAATCAGCAAATTGTAAATTCGAATTGCATGTCAAAGTAAAGAACGAAGTGCTGGAACGAAAGGAAAATAACATTACAACACAGAGGAGGTCTATTGCTCTCAGGTTGGGCCCTAACCTGAGAGCTATAGCTCCCTTAGAAACTCAGAATGAGATCAAAATCTTCCTGCCTTTATTCATAACCAAAAATCTGATGTCATGCCAAAACTGGCTTACAAAAAGAACCAACACCGAGCTGTAGCTCGTACTTCGAAATTACAAGAGTAATACAAAAGTTCAAAAAGCTCCTATCAAAGGCTACGGCCTCAGTATTTATGCAAAATGATAATCCAACAGGTTTCCTTGATTTGTGGAGCTCGGCTGTCCAACTGAAGGTTAAACTGTTGATCCTGTAGAACAGTTGTAACTGTTGTTCCTGTAGAACGGTTGGCTGCCTCTAAGCTCGGTGGGGAGATTGGCTGGAGCTCGGAGCTATGGTGGGAATCACGAGGAAGGTCCCCAAGACTGTGGACATCCTCTCCTAAAAACCAGCAGTGCCACCTTACTGTCTCCTTGTCTCCTTTCTCGTGGTCTTTGCTCCCTTTTAATGCCAAAAACTTGAAAGCATCATGTATTAGTCACGTAGATAGAATGCCTACCCTTCTTCCTACAAACAACACGAATAAACCAAGAAATGAATGCATAAGCAACAAAAGATGAATGGTTTGAGCAAAGCAAGTAGGCCAAATGAGCCCAAATTGTACCAAAAATTGGGGCTCATCAGATAGTGCTGGTTCTGTTGTCTTCATTCAGCCAAGGACAACCTCCTGCTATCAAGTATAATTATGCCAAGTTCATAGCAAACAAAATTCATGACCAGCTCACTAAGCTAGATAGGCAGGGAGTTTTCAAATATTCCTCATACATCTATCATTTGTTCATGTATTACCAGTCTGAATGCTTCCAATGCCCTATCAAGAAATTGGATTCAAAGGGAGAAAGAAGATATGTTGTCTTCTGGTCATCAGTATTCCATCAAATACAACATTCTCCTTACTCTTACTGTGAGTTCATTGACCAGTTTGTTTATCCAGTCTCCTGCCTCTTAATGAAGGCTCCTCCTCCCAGAATAACTTATGAGATGCAGAAGATACTGCAGCTATCCAAGAGCTACAAAGTAGGTGATTGGTACCTATACCAGAATCACACTGTCATCAGAATCTATGGCTGTGAGCTTTGTCCCTACAGGCTCCCAAGATATGTACCAATGAGGCTGTTTGCCTTGGAATACTATAGGCAGCTCATCAATTTAGATCTGACTCATTTTCACAACACCAAGAAGAAGGCTCGACTGAAATTTAAAGACCACCTAGGCCCCTTTATCATGAACAAGAAGGAAGGTTGGCAAGATGCTGACCTGATACTCAAGGATCAATTTAAGCTGAAAATAATTTTCTGGTGGGTTCCTTATGACCCACTTGGCTTTATTAATGCTAGAAGAGTCAAATATAGGTTGAAACCCTATGATCACTGCAAAATCCCACACATTGAAAAATATGTTAATCAAGATGCATGGGCACCAGGCACCTTAGTTGAAGAATTCACTCAGGAGGAAATTTTGGAGCAAACTGCTAAAGATCTTGAAAAAAATCTTGACTTGGATTCTGCTGACCAGGTAACTTTCAAGCTGCCATACCAAGTTGAAGAGGGCACATCTACAGCTGCAGCTTCACAAGTTGCCCAAGGAGCTTCTACATCAGCAACAAGTACAGCTAAAGGAAAAGAGCCAATGGAGAAAGAGCAAGGAGTGGTCACAGATCAGCCTCCCACTTCAATAGAGAAAACTCAAGGGTAGGCCCCTTCTCAACAAACAGAGGCGCTACAAGTGCCACCTTTGCAAACTCCTGTCAGTGAAGAAAGAAGCAAGAAGTGAGACAGGGAAGAATTTACACCAGCTAGTTGCTCTGCACAGCAACCCGAAGCTAAAAGAAAAATAGTTGATCCTCCATTTGAGGAGGAAGTCAGTGAGGAACTTATAGAAAGCTGAGAAGGGAAGCAAGCCAGCATACAGCTATAAGCTCTTTCCAGCAAGAGAAAGACAGACAGCATGCCATGGAGGTATCTTCCTCCACACAACAAAGCAAGAGACCAACTAGCGTCAAAGCTAGTTTTAAAGAAATTAAGGCTCAAAATGAGCTACTAAGAGTGTAATTGTATGACCAATTCCTGAAGGCAACACCTGCCAAGCAGGAAAGGTTGATGGCAGCATATGACATTAAAGAAGAAAGGATGTTTCTCACCCACTTCAAGCCTAAGGTTCAACAGCCCCAGTCAGTTGCAGACTATGTCAGGACAAGATTAGAGGTCCTAGCCAAGGACATTCACCCCATGGATCAAATAGAGTTGCATAAGCAAATAGGGGAAATGGTTTATGCCACCCTGGTAGACAAGGCCACATTGGCCCATGAGTTGAAGGAATCTCTGAAGAATGCAAACACTCAGCTGGATTTAGAAAGAATGTCCTCCACAGCTAAAGACAATAGAATTAAAACATTGGAGGAGATCATTATTGAATTAGGACATGATCCTAAGGATGCTAAAGGTGTGAAGGCACTTATGAAAAGGAAGGATGATGATATTGCTGCCTTAAAACAGCGATTGAGGTTGCTTCCCACGGAGCATCCTCAAACAGCAGAACTGGTGAAAGAGTAAGAAACTAAGGATACATTGGACCTGCTAATGCAAATGAACTAGAGAATAATTGAGATGGAAGGGGAGTTGGAGAAAGCACTACAAGGCAAGCAGGGAGAGTCCATTTCCCAGCCACCTCAAACAGTTCCAACTGTGGTTACTGTTCCTCCTTTGCAAGCAGCAGCTACCCCTCTAATTATTCCAGCTACTACAACAGCTACACAAGCTACAGTGGCAACAACAACAACTCTTGCTCTAGCATGAGCGTGGATGAATTGACAAAAGCTGTCAAGGAGCTAGAGCTTCAAGCAACAGAGATAAAAGAGGCCAAAGAGAAGTTGGCCAATCTTAAAGGAAAATATGATAAGTCCAAAATGACAGTGGCTGAGTAGACAAGGGAAATTAAAGCCCTGAAGGACAAGATAAAGGCCTTGGAGAAAGAGCTGTCTTTGGACAAAGCCCTGGCTGAAATAAAAATGATTTTGTGGGCCAAGATTAATCAGTCAATCACAAGCCAATGGAGGTCAATTCAGGCCATGCATGAACAGGTAGAATTAATTGGCCTAGCTCATTTTGAAACTCAGAGAGCCAAAGCAGCATTGGGAAACATGGCTGAGCAGGCCAACAAAATGATCAACTTCTTAAATCATCATACTAAGGAAGAGTTTGAAGCACTCCATATCATGAACAGAACAGACGCCATATTGACAGGAAAGAGGGTGCTAGTATTAAGAGGCTTTGTGTAAACCCTAGAGGCAAGATGTCGGGAAATACAAAGGGATGTAAACAATTTTGAAGTAAAGCTTGCAGCACTACAGACTAAAGGATTTCCCAGCCTACTGACCAGCACTGGGAGGTTATTGACACGTGACCAATATGCAACCAGGCTCAATAATTATGTCACAAATCAGCTTACTGCTTCATCAAGTTCTCCAGCACAGGCAGAACCTCCTTGAGGATAGACTCTCTATGACAAGCTGTAAAACTTATTTTACATAGAAGATGAAGTCAACCATCTGTTTGAAATTCCACCCAACTATTACAAGTACATAGAGGCTGATGAAACACTCGTCAAGATACAAAAGCATCATTTGCCTCCCGAGGATTGGTGGCAGGCAATGCTGGCCATTTTGCCCAGGTAATTTTCAGTTTTTGCCCCTTTTTGGTTATTTCAAAATCTCGGTTGTTGGCATTATGATGCATGTGTTGTACTTGATGGCAAACAACTCATAGAAGATCAAATCACTTATATATATCTAGATGAATCTACGGAAGAGATATCAGATGACAATTCTCAGTATGACAAGTCCAAAGGGGGAGATTGTTGGCATTATGAGGCAAGTGTTCTACTTGATGGCAACCTACTCATCTCAGATGATAAATTATAGTGCAGAAAAGTTCACGCACTTATATGTAGAGAAAAGTTTATTTCAAGTAGAGAAAAGTTCACGCACTTTTATGCAGAGAAAATTTTATTTCATGTAGAGAAAAGTTCACGCACTTTTATGCAGAGAAAAGTTTATTTCATGTAGAGAAAAGTTCACGCACTTTTATGCAGAGAAAAGTTTATTTCATGTAGAGAAAAATTTCACACACTTTCATGCAAGGAAATGCGCATATATGTTGGAGAACTTACCTTTGGTCCATGGTAGTTAGTCCTTGGTATTTGAACCTATGATTTTGGACCATGATACCTCATCAGAAGTGTTGATCTCACGCACTTTCATGCAAGGAAAAGCGTGTATATGTTGGAGAACTTACCTTTGGTCCATGGTAGTTAGTCCTTGGTATTTCATGCAAGGAAAAGCGCGTATATGTTGGAGAACTTACCTTTGGTCCATGGTAGTTAGTCCTTGGTATTTGAACCTATGCTTTTGGACCATGGTACCTCGTCAGAAGTGTTGATCTCACGCACTTTCATGCAAGGAAAAGTGTGTATATGTTGGAGAACTTACCTTTGGTCCATGGTAGTTAGTCCTTGGTATTTCAACCTATGGTTTTGGACCATGGTACCTCGTCAGAAGTGTTGATCTCACGCCCTTTCATGGTTGGTTCATGGTATTAGTCCGATAGTTTTTGATCCTATGGTTTTGGCTCATGGTATTGCATCCAAAAGTGTTGATATCACGCACTTTCATGGTTGTTTCATTGTATTAGTCCAACAGTTTTTTGATCCTATGGTTTTGGCCCATGGTATTGTGAAAGGCCTAAGACTATAAAAGAGGAAGGAGATCATTTGGCAAAGTATCATCTGAATTATTGAGTATCTAGATCTAGAATACTGTGATTGGGTTATGGTGCAGATCTGGATCTGAGCTAAAGAGGGATCTCACCGGTTGATGGAGAACAAGATCTAAGGATAGATCGGGATCAAATGGTTTGAAATGAACTATCTCTATATAGTTGATTATGCTTATTCTAGATTTGTATACTGACACTTGTAATGATCTGAAATGGATATAACTTAAGTTTGAAATCGCTGCAAGTCATGATTGAATATTTATAGATCTGTATGCGGGTTGGCTTTGGTGAAAGCACGTATGTACGCAGGTTTGGTTCATTGTAGTAGCATATACCATTTGAGCTATGATGTTTAAAGTTATAGGTGGTTCAGGTTGTTGATGTGTTCTGATGACTGTTTAATGGTGTAAGTATTCTACATATTTTGTTTGATTGATTGTGTTGATGGATGAGATCTAGTAATGGATCTAATGGACTAGATCGGGTTGCTAACACTCATATTATCCTTGTATATGTATTGATCTAGTGATTGGGTGATTCAGAAGATTGATTGATTTTTATGGGTCCAGTATGAAAATTGGATGAAACGTGGCCTTTCAGATTATGTGTTGTGCTTCAGATGTATCTAGTCTGAAAATATATGAAATGTGGTACCCGGAGGAGAGAAGATTGTAGGTCGGTGCCTACGTACTAGTATCTTAGCTAGTACAAGAGCTACGGGGGTGGTAGCTCCCTTCCAGTAGCAGTTGAAAAATTTGGAGCATTGTAGCAGGTAGCAGCCTGCGTACTAGTAAATGGATCGGCTAGTACAAGAACTATGGGGGTTGTAGCTCTCTGCAGGTAGAAGCCTGCGTACTGGTATACGACTGCACCAGTACAGAAATATTTTAAAAGGATTTTCTTATTAAGAGGAAGATTGAGATTGACTTACAGCAGGTGGTTTTCTCCCACATTGGGTTTCCACCTTATATCATGGTGTTCATGTGTGTGGCTTATGTGTGATGATTTGCTCTATTTTACTGCACCTGTTTACTATTAATATGGTTGATAATGTTCTAATTCACTCATTAAGGATCAACTAACTGAATCATAAGAAGTTGTGGAAGTAGCATATATGAATCTGAATATGGAAATGAAAAAGTTTTGTTGATGTGATAACACTGATTCACCCCCCCCTCTCAGTATTATTTCCAACAATTGGCATCAGAGCAGGTCCTTTGGTAGAAGCTTGATCGCTTGAAGGAAATCCGTGGAACAATGGGAAAGAAGCTTAAGAAGAAAGCTCATAAGAAGAAGAAGACATGTCAGAAGAACTATGACAGTGGGAGAATTGATTGGGGATTAGGTATAAGAATCTCTTCAGATTCAGATTTAGATTCGGAATCATTTCAGAATGAAGATGATCTATCAGGTATGAATTTTCTATCCTCTGATGTTCCAGCTATCTATCCATTTGGAAAAGATGGAAGTGATAACGAAACAAATGAATGTGCCCTTATGGGTGAGGAAGAAGGATATCAAATAGAAGCAGAATTTAACAGGCTGACAAACAAAATTAGTGAACAAGAAAGACTTCTGAACATAAATATTGGTGCCCTCAAAGAAGCTGTTACTACACAAAAGGCTCAACGAGAGTTATTCAAGGAGAAATATCAAAAGTTGCAGGTTGAAGCAACATCTCTCAGAAATGAAGTCAATGAAAAGAACACAACCATCAAGAAACTCAGAGATAGATCTAGTTACTATGAAAGTCTTGAAGCCACGATCCGCTCTCTAAAGGAAGATCTTGAAGAATCAAAGAAGCAGAATAAAGATCTAGTCCAAGATATTGAAAAACAGGGAAACAAAGTTATCAGCTTAAAATCTCAGCTAGAATGTTCCTTCAGAATTCGTCAAATGCAACAGGATCTGAATGAAGAACAAGAAAAGGAGATTCTCAAGCTAAAGCATCAGTTGGAAGAAGAAAGGAAAGCTGAAGAAGACATGAAAAAGCAATATCTATAAAAAGAAGAACAACTTCAGGTTGAGGTAAATATCTTGAAAAGTAAATTAGAAGAAAAGGATAAGCTCTTACATTTTCAAGATAGTACTAAAGTCTTGGATGATATTCTTAATAGTCAAAGATCTCCTGTTATCAAAACTGGTCTTGGCTTTCATGAATCTGTTGAAGGTGAATCTAGTTCACAAGGTGAGGCAAGGAACTCTAAAGAGAAATCTAAAATGATCAACAAGGAGATAAGAGAGATGAGAGGTCAATCTCATCATCAACCAAGGAAAGAAATTCGTCAAAGAAAATATTTTACTCCTCCTATGAATAATGTTGAATGTTATGTATGTCATAACCTTGGACATGTTGCAGCCAGATGTAGAAGAAGAAGGGTTCAAGATCATCAAACAAACAGATCATCTCAGTCAAGGTACTTTAATGGATATTGCTTTGCTTGCAATATGTTTGGTCACAAAGCTGCTGATTGCTACAAAAGGAATATGAAACATGTAATATTTTATGCATGTAACAAGCTTTGACATATAGCAAAGGAATGTAGGAACAAAGCACAGACATCACAACAAAAGAAGAAAACATCATCACACTTGAAGATATGGAAGAAAAAGGAAGTTCAGTCAGAAAGTGGCGGCACAACACATTATACAGACATAACAGAGGGAGCCAGAAGTGTAAAACTTCAAGCTCCTACACAAGCTTGATAAAGGGAAGTTGCATATATACGCGAATTTGTTACTGCACAGTCGCGTATATGATTGTTTGAAGAAAGGCAGTAGGGACAGATTCAAGAAAAGGATCAGTTTTTCTCTAATTGATAATGGTTTCATTTTGCTAATGATGTGTGGATATGATGGTTAGAAGTATTTTGGTTCTAACTTGATATTGTTGATTAATATGCATGATCAGATTTGACAGATGGCACAGGTTTAGGGGGAGCATATGCTCTTAATGCATTGTTGGCATTATGGTTAATAGTCCTTGGTGATGATGCTTATATGGATAAATGATTCATCTTGCTATGATATGGTTATGAGTTGTTCAGATGATTCTTGGGGTTACATATTTGATATTTAGATCAGATTTTTGGTTGATTCTCTAATGGTGCTTACATGGTGATCTTCATAAGGATAAGGAGAAGTACATAGCTTGAATTCACATCTTCTTTACGTGATGATGAATCACTCATATGTTGTTGTCGTCATATGCATAAAGATCATATATTACAGTTATGATGCAGGATTCCTATTGTTCTTGGCACATATATGGATGAGGATTGTTGGCTGGATACATGGATGATTATTCAATGTTGCATTGTTGGAGACATGATGGTGATGAGTTCTTACCTATATGATGATAGGTTGTTTCGTACATATGTTGATTGATATTCCCAATTGATGATACTTGGTCCATGCAGATCTGGATGGCTATGGTGTTTGTCACATATGATAAAATGATTCTGTATATACAGAATTCTATTCAAAAGGATGAGTTGATACAGACATACCTTGATGATTCATGCACTAATACAAGTTGCTGGTGACAGATGCTATGGACCAGATCATTCAGTGTCATTGCTGATGTTTATCATGATCTTATTTAGGTGTTTGGTCTCTGTTATAAACGTCATGTATATCATTCGATGTAAAGGTCATATCAAGACTCATGATGTAATAGTGTGTCTCTATCTATTGTAGTCATATCAAGGTCATGTAACGGTCTATGTTGGTTTCCCCACTATGCCTGGGATGAATGATGTAATGTACTTGGTTGTCATTTTCTGGTATATCCCCACTTGGTTGGGAGGTAGATGTATGTATGAGTATTTGGTGATAGGAAGGTCATTTATGATGTATAAAGTCATGTACTTCTTGTAGAACATCTTTTTGCAGACCTTTCTTAACAGTCAGGGGGAGCATTAACAAGCATATTTCAGCAGAGCAGAGATTTCAGCATGTTCTTAGAAAAAGCATGGACAGATTGGTGCACCATGGCATATACAAAGGGGGAGCTCATTCAAAGATTTCAACAGGTACTCAGGGGGAGTATGAACAATGGAATGCCTTTCTAGGAAAGAGAATATATTGGTTCGCCCTTTGCCCTTGATGTCAAAGGGGGAGAGTGATTTGGTATTGTTGCCATCAAGTCCAAAGGGGGAGATTGTTGGCATTATGATGCATGTGTTGTACTTGATGGAAAACAACTCATAGAAGATCAACTCACTTATATATATCTAGATGAATCTACGGAAGAGATATCAGATGACAATTCTCAGTATGACAAGTCCAAAGGGGGAGATTGTTGGCATTATGAGACAAGTGTTGTACTTGATGACAACCCACTCATCTCATATGATAAATTATAGTGCAGAAAAGTTCACGCACTTATATGCAGAGAAACGTTTATTTCAAGTAGAGAAACGTTCACGCACTTTTATGTAGAGAAAAGTTTATTTCATGTAGAGAAATGTTCACGCACTTTTATGCAGAGAAACGTTTATTTCATGTAGAGAAAATTTCACGCACTTTTATGCAGAGAAAAGTTTATTTCATGTAGAGAAAAATTTCACGCACTTTCATGCAAGGAAAAGCACGTATATGTTGGAGAACTTACCTTTGGTCCATGGTAGTTAGTCCTTGGTATTTGAACCTATGGTTTTGGACCATGGTACCTCGTCAGAAGTGTTGATCTCATGCACTTTCATGTAAGGAAAAACGTGTATATGTTGGAGAACTTACCTTTGGTCCATGGTAGTTAGTCCTTGGTATTTCATGCAAGGAAAAGCGCGTATATGTTGGAGAACTTACATTTGGTCCATGGTAGTTAGTCCTTGGTATTTGAACATATGGTTTTGGACCATGGTACCTCGTGAGAAGTGTTGATCTCACCGCACTTTCATGCAAGGAAAAGCGTGTATATGTTGGAGAACTTACCTTTGGTCCATGGTAGTTAGTCCTTGGTATATGAACCTATGGTTTTGGACCATAGTACCTCGTCAGGAGTGTTGATCTCACGCACTTTCATGGTTGGTTCATGGTATTAGTCCGATAGTTTTTGATCCTATGGTTTTGGCTCGTGGTATTGCATCCAAGAGTGTTGATCTCAAGCACTTTCATGGTTGGTTCATGGTATTAGTCCAACAGTTTTTTGATCCTATGGTTTTGGCCTGTGGTATTGTGAAAGGCCTAAGACTATAAAAGAGGAAGGAGATCATTTGGCAAAGTATCATCTGAATTATTGAATATCTAGATCTGGAATACTGTGATTGGGTTATGGTGCAGATCTGGATCTGAGCTAAAGAGGGATCTCACTGGTTGATGGAGAACAAGATCTAAGGATAGATCGGGATCAAATGGTTTGAAATGAACTATCTCTATATAATTGATTATTCTTATCCTAGATCTGTATACTGACGCTTGTAATGATCTGAACTGGGTATAACTTAAGTTTGAAATCGCTGCAAGTCATGATTGAATATTTATAGATCTGTACGCGGGTTGGCTTTGGTGAAAGCACGTATGTACGCAGGTTTAGTTCATTGTAGTAGTATATACCATTTGAGCTATGATGTTTAAAGTTATAGGTGGTTCAGGTTGTTGATGTGTTCTGATGACTGTTTAATGGTGTTAGTATTCTACATATTCAGTTTGATTGATTGTGTTGATGGATGAGATCTAGTAATGGATCTAATGGACTAGATCGGGTTGCTAACACTCATATTATCCTTGTATATGTATTGATCTGGTGATTGGGTGATTCAGAAGATTGATTGACTTTTATGGGTCCAGTATGAAAATTGGATGAAACGTGGCCTTTCAGATTATGTGTTGTGCTTCAGATGTATCCAGTATGAAAATATATGAAACGTGGTACCCGGAGGAGAGAAGATTGTAGCCCAGTGCCTACGTACTAGTATCTTAGCTAGTACAAGAGCTATGGGGGTGGTAGCTCCCTTCCAGTAGCAGTTGAAAACTTTGGAGCATTGTAGCAGGTAGCAGCCTGCGTACCAGTAAATGGATCGGCTAGTACAAGAACTATGGGGGTTGTAGCTCTCTGCAGGTAGAAGCCTGTGTACTGGTATAAGACTGCAATAGTACAGAAATATTGTAAAAGGATTTTCTTATTAAGAAGAAGATTGAAATTGACTTGCAGCAGGTGGTTTTCTCCCACATTGGGTTTCCACCTTATATCATGGTGTTCATGTGTGTGGCTTATGTGTGATGATTTGTTCTATTTTATTGCACCTGTTTACTGTTAATATGGTTGATAATGTTATAATGCACTCATTAAGGATCAACTAACTGAATCATAAGAAGTTGTGGAAGTAGCATATATGAATCTGAATATGGAAATGAAAAGGTTTTGTTGATGTGATAATACCAATTCACCCCCCCTCTCAGTATTATTTCCAACATCGGTCAGCTATGAGTCAGCAGAAGGAGGCATAATAGCATCGGACAGAGCGGTCAAGGAACGCACAGAGCAGGTTGGAGAAGTGAAAAAGAAAATAGCTGGGACGGCAAGCCTAAAATCGCAGATTTTTTTTGAAAGCGTAGCCTAGCAAACTCAATTCGACTCAAAAGTCAAATTTTTCTGACAGAATGAACAACTGTTGCATGCATAATTACTGCAACACTTATTTCCTTCAGCTACTACTCCTTAAAAGTTGGCAAGGAAGTTATGAGCTATTAATTCATCATATAGATATTTTGTATGTTGTTTTTTGTATATATGCGACCCTCTGCATTGTAAAAGGGTTGATTGGTTGTATAGCTCCAAGAGAGACTCGCTCTGTATACATGATGTTTTACTTAATCAAAGACTGCTGAAAGGATTGGAGGAATGACTGTGTGCTGTGTATGAATGTTTTGAAGAATTGAATGTGGAATTCTTGTGCTGCAACATGACTCAATAAGTGTTTCTTACCTTTGTTTTCCATTGATATATAATCTAAATAACAGAAAGAAAGGTTAGCTTAGAACTTGTTTAAACTGCACTCTATGCTCAATTTTTGTTGTTTCTCTATGTTTTCATCTGAATTAGTAATGAATATGAATTCCCTGTGGCTCATATTTCCCCTAATTCACTCATGTTTGACAGTTATCTAGGGATTCTTCACTGCTCCTAGATAGAGCTCATTCACCTTCCCTCTGCTAAGCTGAACGAGAGATTCTTAACTGCCTCTCATTCCTAGCCTTCATTCCATCCTTTAGCTTGAATCATTTTTTCATGTGCAGCTAGCTTGATCCATATTCCCTCTTGTGATCAAGAAAACGCACCAGCAGTCCTACTCCTTGACTCCATGCCCAATGGTTCTAAAACTTTCATGCTATCCCTGCCTCTTTACTTGAAAGCATCATCCATCCCACCAAAACTAAAACAAAACCCCTTGTACTCAATAACTAGCCTAAAATCATCATCAACAAAGCTAAATCCTAAAGAGAGAGCCCTCTCTGACTGCTGGTGGGCTAGCACCTGCAGTCAAAAGATTGGCTTGTGGTTACCTTGGTCGTATCCCTCAAGGAGCTAAGGGACAACCTGAGTGATAACACACTTCATTCCCAATGAGATAGTTCACTATTTATCATGCCACTCTCTGACTAGGCTTTGTTATGTTCCAGGTTCCACTTCGAGCTCTCTTTTAGGTGATTTAAGGATGAAATGGGAATTCATGGCTACGGATATTGTCAAGTTATTTTTGGGTTTTGAACAATTCTTTAAGTTTGTTTTGTGTGGTAATCTGGGGTCGATTTAGACTGTATTTATTTATTACTGTGATAATCTGTGTAAATTTAGGGTTGTATTCAATTTTTTTATATTTACATAATGGATATGCTGATTTATGCCAAGAAGACTCAACTATCTGTAACAAGTACTCTTGTGTAATCTTGTTAAATTATTGTCTACGAAGAATTGAAATGAATTCTTTTGCTGGAATATCTTCATGAATGGAATTTCCCATTTTTATGAATTCGAGCTTTGTTACTTCATTGTGTTGAAATAATATGTTATAGAATCTTGATTTGAGCATTTATAATTTAGGAAAAGGAATCTTCGAGGGTTCTATTCTGCAACCATATTTACGTTTTGTTCTACTTACAACACTACTTACTAGGATCAAGAATGGATCTTGGGTTGCTGGCCTAAGTTGGCTTGACCCAGGTACCAAACCTGTATCTACAAGTTGCAATAATGGTCTGATCTGAATTTGAAACTACTTGTAAATGGTTTTCAAGGTATTCAATTCATATATATACATATTTAAAAGATGCCCATGTCTTGTAGAAAGAAAACAAATGAAAATTTCAGTTGTTCATGACCCATTTAAGCACAACAAATTTATTTCCTTTTACTATTTAACACACTAAAATTAATTTTTTCTACAAAATAAATCAACCACAGATGCAAAAGAAGTTGATAAAGCAGTTCACCCCTCCTGGGCTACATCTGCTGTGTCCAAAGCCCCCAAATGGGCCTGTCCTTGTTTTAATTAAATGCTCAAATTGAATATACAGCTGAATAGAAGAATCTAAAGGTGGAATAGATGGTAAAAACGGATTCAGAACACTTGAATCCTTCAGGATTGACTACTGGTTCACCTCCAATGGATACCTGCAACCCTATACAGTCTTCCCAATACTGGGCCCTGGTGGCTCCTAGAACTTCCACGGCTCCAAACCCTCTGCAAATGACCTCCAATGGCTATAAGAACTGCACCAATGGCTTCAGAAGGTAAAAAATACCCAAAATCAAAAAACAAATTGTCCAAAACCGCCTTTCCTAGCCAAAGTTATGGCCCATTAACGTTTTCCTCAAGTTATGCCTAGAAACGCTCCAGCTAACTTTAGTTGGAGTCCACATAAGCCCGCCAATTTTGGAGCGGCCGCCAAATTTGGCGCTCCGCCAAATATTCCACCATGCTAACTGTAGTTAATAAATGCGCATGTGACCAAAATTTCAGCTGGCCGTTTGCATCGGATTGTGCGCTAGTGGTTAGTGTGCTGGCCATTGGGGCTTAAGCCCTAGGTTCCGGGCCCGAGGTCGCATGGTATGGGGGCCGGCAGTTAGGGGCTGGCCCCCTTCGGGCCCCGCCCAAATCACATTTAAACCTCATATAACATTTTTTGCGCCCATCTAACAAGAAATACTACCGTGGCCTAACGGTAAGGCGTGGGAGTGTTGTTACATAGGTCATGGGTTCAAACCACGTTTGACCCAACTTTTGATTATATACACCCATTGTTGCTGACGTCATCCCAGCCACGTGGCGGCCTCCGGTCTTGCGACATGGCAGCCATTGATTTGCTGTCGAAAAGGAATATTCCCTAGAATATTCTTTTAAATTTTTTTATTTTTTTTTTAAATTCAAAAATTAAGGGTTATTAGGCGATTTTGTTTTTGGCATAACTTTCTCATAAGGTGACCATTTTTAGAACCGTTTGTGGTGCCGAAATCAGGAAGACGAGCACTTTCCAGTCGTTCAACTTTGAACTAGTTTTGAGCATTTTAAATTTTTAGCATTTTACGACACTTAGGACATGAGCACTTGATCATGGTCTCTGCGTTATGTTGTAGGTCATATTCTTCCAATATGCTACAATTGCTATTCTTTCAATATTGATGGCATGAAAATGACAACAGTTAAGAGACCCTGTGTTTAGGCTAGGGGCCAACAATGCTCTGATGTTTTCAAGGGACCAACAAAGCTCCGATGTAGTCTAGGACAATGCCAGTATTTTCACATTACACGAAGGGCAAGGAGTATCACCTGAGGCATGTCGCGACCGAAGTTAGATGGGGTATCAAGGAAATGCAAATAGCATACAACAATAACTCATCACACTCAATTCTCTATACTATCCAATATTGTCATTCTATTCATACCATTGTAGGAAACTACCTAGCTATTTCTCATTCATTTAAAAATTTAAATAATCCATAAGGAACACAACAATACAATATGAAACCCAAACTGCTTCTTTTATTAACTGGAATATAAGAGAGTACATGATAGATTACAAAGGGGTCAAATCTTGTTCATCAAATACAAAAAGAGTACGTCCTCATAGAACGCAATTAACAAGAATGGACATAAGCAGAGCAAAGGACAATCCTCGCCTTTCCACAAAGGATCTGGCTCTTAGGATCCTGACCTTCACAAGTTGGTTCTTCTGCTACTCATGCTCGGTGACCAGGTCTTTGTGGATCAGTTCATCCATATGAGCTACCTGTTGGATAAATATGAATAGTTGTGTAGATGACCAGTGTTGAAGGTTCTCGAGTTGCATTGTTGATGGGTCCGGGAAGTTTCTTTGTAGGGATTCGCCATTAGCAATAGATTTTTGTGAGTGGCCTTGGGGGGAAGTTGCAAGTTGTGTGGTTTCAAGAAATTGAGGAGTGGGAGGGATAATGACTAGCTTTGGAACAACAAGGAAATTTATTGGAAATGAGGCTTCAAATGGTTTGATCACAGTGAATTGTGGTTGTGAGGTGAGTGGTTCCTCACCCAGGAGTGGGCCTGACTACAACAATAGTGATATCAAGGATGTTTGAATAACAATATGGCCTTCAACCCCGTTCAATGACGTGGTGGACTGGATAGCTGAATCAACTTCCATTTCTTCTGTGACTATGGGGGTGCCTGGAGGGATTGTGTCAGACAAGGTCGTAGAGGTGGAAGTTGTATAGGGGGATGGATCCTATGACCTAGGTGAAATAGTAGAGGTGTATTGTGGGTTTTATTCAACAATTGGGGATGTCGATGCTGACTAAAGTCCATCATCGGTGAGGTCAAAAACAGGCATGACATCCATTGTCTTTTTCTTCTTGGTCATTGATACCTTGGTACATTTGAGCTACATGAGCTTGACGATGGTTGGCTTTTCCTGAGAGTGAGGGTCACGATCGGGGATAGCCACAACGAGGGGAGTAGTTATGATTGGATTAAATAAAGTAAACTTTTGAAAAGAAAAAACTGGGGAGTCGCACTTGATGAACCCTTGAAGTTGGCAATTGTTTGCGTAATGGAGCTCATTTGTTGCTCCATTTGATAGACCATCGACTGTAATTCCTCCTCCAGCCACCTCTTCCTATTTCTCCCGACCATGTCTCCTCTCAGTGGTTGTGGTTACATTCCCTCGAAAAAATATTTGTACTGGCCATTTGTGATATTGCAGGTGACCCCTGGCCACGATCCAACCTCCATGTGGAATGCCCCTTCTGCTAATGTGAACGTTTCCAACCTCATTTGGAAAGTCTCTAGGTGGATACATTGTGGCCTGATATAAGTCTGGCCATGTGTTACCCCAAACCATATTTCTTGCAAGTAGCTATTGATCAATCCCTTGGGGATTCTTTCTGCTGCCCTTATGGTTGCAAGCATCTTTTGGTACCAGCATTTAAAGCATGTCTCATTGATATATTTGCTGCTAAGGTCCTCGAACATCCTCCATGGTGTGTATCTGAGCGCCAATGGTTGCTCATTTGTGATTTTTGCGAGGTTCCCCCCTGCTGGAGGGCACTATTTCCACATTGCCTAGGTCATACTAAAATACCCGGAAATGAAATATGTGCTTCTTCTGTAGACATCCTCGCAAGCTTCAAATAAATTATTTAGTAGAAATGTAGACCGATTGAGCAAAATTCCTTCACAACAGCGCTCCACAACTAATATGTTGTCCAACGTGCACTCATTTCTGGAGAAGTGTCGTATTACTTTCCTTGAAATGATGTAGCAGGTGAATATGATGTGGTCTTTGTTGATCAAATCTATTTTAGTGCCCTTGCCACCGCACTTGGTGTTGTACTTGTTGTAATAATCATAATCCCCCTCTTTCTTGGCTCGCTTCGACCCTATTTGGAACACTGTTGAGACCACATCTCATGTTGCTGAGAGTCTTGTGAGGCGTTGAATGTCCAACACATGAATTGGATATTCCTTGTCTAACCAGAGTGAACCACCATGCGTCATTCTCACTAGAATTTTAGTGCATTACATTTCAGCAAAAGACATTCTGAAGACCAACAAACTCCTTAAATTAGTCAATGTCGATCGTTGGAGTGCCTGAAATGTTCCTTTAATCTTCGTCGCCATTGTGCCATCACCCTTAAAAGGTTATTCTATATATACCTCTCGTTTGAGCACTCGAAACTTGAAGCAATTTGAAAGGTTATTGTCTACTAGCGTTGCCTTGTCATATTTCCCATACAATTATTGCAAAACATTAATTCGTTCATGTAATTTATCTTCACGAACTGCAATTATTTTTGTCATTCTTCTACGTCACTAATATACAAAAGTCACAAGAAGCTGATAGAGAGTGCTTGATTGACATTGTTGAGGTTTGAATTAAGACTCGAACAATTCTGTCACTTGAATTGGAAATTCTGAAAATTCCTGCATAGCCATGCAAATTGAGTATACCCGCTTTGTCACAACATTTTTGACTAGACTTGCTAACTAATTACTACAACAACATTTTCTATGCAGAATCGATTGTGTTTATTTGCTGGTGGCTGAGTTGTACCTGACTTGGATGACACATGATGGGAAAAGTACAAAGTGGAGCAGATGGGTAATAATGTGACCATAATGGTGGCCTGTATTAGTTAACTCTATCCATAACGGGAAATGATTCTACGGAAATTTACTTGACAGGGGTAATATTACCTAATTATTATGGAAAAGGCTCTGAGTACGGTGGATAAGACTTGTGAAACATGTGACTGACCTCCCTGACAACAATCGGTTGCGGTGAGGCTGCACCAGTGCCTCAACTGAACTGACACGTGAGAATTATTGTATTGAAAATAAAGAAATAAACAGACTAACTACTTGATTGACTTATTCCTACTAACTCTAAACCTACCTATAGGCCCTTTTCAAAGACCTCATGAATTAGAAGATTGGGTGTTGTGCTAGTGGAAAAGCTCCAGGTGTGCACCATTCACCCATCTTGGTATCAATATTCCATCCAGTTGTGCAAGGTTCATTGCTCTGGACTCCCTGATTTCTGCGACTATGAAGGGACCAAGCCAATGGATCTGCAACTTACCAAGGAACTTATAAAACATTCTATCGTATAATAAAACTTTTCCTCTCACTATGAATGATTTTTTCATAAAGTGCCTGTCGTGCCCTGCTTTATGCCTCGTTTTCTCAATAGACTGGTGGAATTCAGCTAGAAATCTGGCTTCATCTAATTCCATCGATTCCTCCAAATGCTTCTGTAGTGATGCATCATTCGCCATCTTTGTAGCTTAAGCAATGAATATGATCAGTACTGAAAATTCAACTGGTACCATGAATTCCCATCCATATGCCAACTGGAAAGATGTTTTCCTGTGCGATCACTTGACTGTCGTTCTGTACGCCCATAGCATGGCTGGTACATTCTCATCCCAATCTTTTCAACTCGTCGAACATATCTTCGTTATTCCATTTTCAAGTATCTTGTTGAATGCTTTGACCATCCCATTAGCCTGAGTGTGGTATGGGTTTCTCTTATGATGTTGGACTAGGAAATTCTCTACGAGGGACACAATTCTTTCGTTTATAAAATGGGTGCCTTGGTCACTTATCAGGCTTTCTGGGCACCCAAACCTTGATATGATGTTTTCAAAAGTGAACCTCTTTGTTGTGTCTGATGTAAAATATTTCATTGGTGTCGCCTCCACCCATCGCGTGAGATATTCAGCAGCTGTGATGATATATCATGCTTGAGAATGACATGTTGACGGGTTGATCATCCTAACGAAATCGACTACCCACTTCTTAAAGATCTTCATTATATGTACCGGCTGTAATGGTAATTCATCACAATGCGACATATTTCCAACTCTCTGACATACGTCACACCCTTTCACATATTCTTTGGCATCCTTGTAGAGTGTAGGCCACCATAACTCTGCTTACAAGACCTTCCTCGCAGTTTCTTTTCCCCTGACATGCCCTCCCATGACTCCAGAGTGGCACTCGCATAGGACATATTTCCTTTCATACTCGAGGAGACACCACCACAAGAATTGATAGAGGACCAACTTATATAGATGTCCTGCGATCAACTGATAGTCAGGTTCTCACACCACCATGTGTCTCTTTTGCATCATCGTATGTCCCTTCAGATATTGCTTTGTGGCCAGAAAATTTGTGATTTCCTCCAAGTAATCAGGTATTGTTTCTATGCCGAGTAAATCAGCGTCCAGTATTTGATCATCCAGGGAGCCCCCACTTTCCCTTGATTCCAGTCTTGAGAGGTGATTCGGTCTCACATTCAACCGGTTGGTTTTAATGATAACCTTGAATGTAAACTCCTGGAACAACAATAGCCACATGCAAATTCTTGACTCTTAAGACTGGCTTGTTGACTAGGTATTTTAATGTTGAGTAATCTGTAAATAAATTGAATGGGGTTGCAAGTAAATAGTGCTAAAACTTTTGCAAGGAGTACAACATGGCTAGTGCTTCTCTCTCAATCATGGTATAGTTATTTTCTGCAGTCGAAAGCTTCCAACTTGTAAAGTAGATCAAATGATCCAAGTTCCCTTCTCTTGGTTGCGCCAACACTGCCCCTAGAGTTGTTTACATGGAATTTTTTGTTCCAGTTTGGGTATACTAAGATTTGAACACTTACCGACTTTTTCTTTAAGGTGTTCAATGCCACTTCAAAATTTTCCGTCCAGTTGAATGCTTCTGTCTTCTTGAGGAAATTCACCATGGGAGCAGTTATGGATGCATAGTTTCAGATGAATCAATGATAATACCTTGTGTGGTCCAGTCTCGATCGCAATTGCTTCACATTGGCCAGTGGATCCATATTTACAATTGCCACAACCTTTGCAGGGTCCACAGAAGCACCATCTTCGCAAATGATGTGGCCCAACAACGTACCAATCAGAACTGGAATGATACACTTCTTCAGGTTTAGGGATATTTGTAGGTGTCTGCACCGATCAAATATTACCGTAAGTAAGATAGCATGCTTCTTCAATAGGTTGTAAACTATCTATTCATCCATGTATACCTCCAAGAACCGGTGAATGTCATCTATGAAAGCGACAATAACAATTGGGGAGTACACAATAGGCACATTCTTTAGGCATAAAGGCATGAAGTGGTATGGATACAAGCCCCATTTTGTGGTGAACATTGTTTTCTTCTTGTCCTCCTTTGCTATTCGAACCTAATTGTACCATGATAACCTATCAGTGAAGGAGTAGGCTTGTTGAGGTTGCGGTAGTCTACACAGACCCTTATTTCTGTGGCATCCTTTTTCTTCTGGATTACTATTAGGTTGATCCATTCTACCTTGTCTACCAAAATGATGAGTCCCTCCTCTAGTATTTTATCTATCTCCTTCTTAACCTTTTCTTTTACTCTTAGGTTCAGCCTATACGGTCTGTGCTTCACATGCTAGGCATCAAGCATTAGCATGATTTCCATTTATCCGATATCTACTTTGATTCATTTTAATTTAATGACTTATGCTGGGAATAAATCCTCATACTCCCACAATAAATCAAAAATTTCCTTAGTCGTGTGCTGGTCCCAGTAGCTCCATATTGATTCCATCTTTGGTTTGTCCTCTATCCTGATGTTATGCTTTCATAGTTTTACTACGAGCAAGTGGGGGGCATCTGTTACCGGACCCTCTTGAATATCCAGTTCTCCTTTAGTCTCTTGAAATGTAAAGTGACTCAGTCCCTCTAGTTCATCCTCCTCTGGATTTGTGCTCACCGTCCGTAAGCCATGGACTCTAGGTACCCTAACTCATAAAAGTACTGCATGAAATTTTCGTTGATGCATCCTTCCCACAACTGTCGTGATGTGAAGAGTATTCTTTTGATGGCATACAAAGCCTCAGTTAGCTATTTGTCACCATTTTTGAATGAAACACTGCTATTGAATTGTCCAGCTAGTGTGTCCCAGTCCCCAATTTATCTTTGAATTTCTTCCTCTATGTACCACGCCTGAGGGACTGTACCCAGGGTGTGTACAAACATGTGTACCCATAGCTCCTTCATGATCCTTTCCCTGCTCCATCTGTCCGTGCAACATTCTGGGTGTTGTCTGGGATTAGAGTCGCCCTCGTATTTTACACTCTCTCGTTGCCTGTCCCCTTTTTGCTTGAATCTTTCTCTCATGGCCTGCTTAATATTATCCCAATCATGAAGGGTGTTGCAGTGAGATCCCCACCACTATGTTGGGATTGCTTGTAATGCAATGTCCAAAAATGGTACCTTGTGGCTTTCCCTTATGGTTCTATCAACCTTACTTAGAAATAGGTCTACCGAATCTATGCCATGGAAAGAAAGACAATCACTTACCTCTGTCCCAATCCAATTGATGCGACATATTGTAGTGCATAATCTTGTATTGACTTCTTATCCTCCTAGATGCCAAGCATCCCATGCAGCCTTGGAACCAACCTTTGAGCTCTGTATACTCCTCCAACTAACTGACCCCTCCACCATGGGATTGATGTAATCCTCCCTCCTCCCTGCTATTAATTGTTAGAGCTGGTCCGATGTTATAGGTTCATCTCGATCATCTACTAGTTCAATGAATCTTGGCCCTTGGTACAATTCTAGTGGTTGTATACCTGCATCCCTTCCACCTCAAAGTTCATCAACTCCTTTAGATTGATGACAAAATAATTCTCATAAGCCTAGTCGATGCCAAACAGTGCTGGGTAAGGATCTTTGTCCCCCATTATATCTATTACCTCAAATTTTATGTGTGTCTTCACCCCCACATCATCTACTTCCATATCTTCGAGCTTCTGATAGGAAAAATGTAGTTCTGGTTAGTCATCCACAACTGTATCAGTGAGTACTTCCACTGTCATTTTCCCAGTGCCTCCCATGCTTTCCTGGGCAGAACGTTAACATATAAAACCAAGTCGAACATTGTATCTATGATATGGAATCTTGCCACCTGTGCATCAATTCAGAACTCCCTCTCTATTATTTTCTTATTTCTTCGAACTCTTCTCATGTGTTCCTAGTTGCAATTGTAGCATCGCATAGGTCCCCTGTTGTTGTTGGGAAAAGTATCCATTTGGAACGCCCCTATCCCACTCTAAGGTGTGATAGTGCCTTAGCAACAAACAAGGAAAACTATTTTCGTATTCTTCTTTATGAAATGTAAACGAAGAGGAAGGATGTAACTAACCTGTGTCTTTCGCTAGTTTGTCGATCCAATCGCTCTCCTCTTTTGCTTGCTTCCCGCTGCCTGCTCCCTCACTGGTCCAGCTTCACCAAGTTCCTGCGAGATCACAGAAGAGGAAAACTACACAAAAGATATATATTTACATTCATAACTAGCTTAGGATCAGATTTAAGCTAAACATGCAGATATAACAAAGCATCATTGATATACAAGCATATAGGAGAAACTCAAATAGTTTTATTGATATGATAAGAAAGTCCAAGAGGAGATACAACCAAGTCAGTCCCGATCCAGCATCTACCTCCCAGCAAAGGAATCCCTTCCTCACCTCCAACAAAGCATAAATCACCCAATGCACTAATCTCAATCTCAAACCAACAACAATTCTCTGCAAAGTACAAAATTCCAGCCTCCTGGATCTCTGGGATGAGGGATCCATATATAGATGTAAGCAGAGAGGATGAGTCAGCCTATGTTTTGACTTGTGGCTTCTCTCTGTCAATTCTTGCTTCCACTTGGAGGTTAAGAGCCTCTTACTCATCACTGGTCGAATTCAGTGAGGCAAGTGTCATTGGAGAAGATTCTGGAAGCTTCCATTGTCTTTCCACCTCGTTGAATGAGCTTGCCATTTGTCATTTCCCACTCAAAGCACCCTGGTAGTGCATTCACCTGCGTTGCAATGCACCTAGCCAGTGTATTTGGGTGCTTTGCAACGTAGGCAGCTAGTGGAGCCTCTGAATTGATCCTGATTTGACTAGTTTTGAGCAGTTTCTGGTGGAGAACTTCTGGGAGAAGCTGTCATTTGTTGACCTTGTTTCTTTAGGAGCTGGAACAACATCTTTAGGGACTTAGGATCCCTTGGTTTATGGACATTTCATGCTTATAGCTGTAAGGCACAAAAATGTCTATAACAGTTGCCCCTGTTCTTCCTTCTCCCCCTCCTAGCCCTCTGCTAGTGGTCTCATTAATTTTGAAAGTTGACAGGTCTATTGCTCCACTAGTGCATCCAATTCTTGACACTAGTTAATGTGGTGAGTTGTGGATGCTAGAACTTACAATGTTTATTACTTGGTACATTTGAGTACTTCTGCAATATCAGGCACAACTGTGGTGAGTGTTCATAGCTCCTAGAAACCTCACAGTACTTAGGTTGGTTTCAGCTCGAAAATGCACCTTGTGATCTTATCGCCGCAAGCCCATCTATAGGTAGAGTCCCCAATGGTCCGATGGGCTCTGTTAGCCTCAGGAACTGAGTCACGACGTGACCCTCGACCAAACAATGGGTGAACCACATGTTGGGTATCGCTGGCTGGACAGACTGTAAGTCTTTCAATTTCTTTGTTAGGTTGTATATCTAGTGCTAGAGTCCCATGATCGACAGGTCTTGTGACATTATCCCCCACCTCGATATTCATGTGGGTATCCTGTCATCGCCTCAATGCGAGTTGCCTGCTTCAGAGCATCCTATAGGGTCTCAATCTTCTGTTGTGTTAAGGGCGTCTGAGTAATGGGTAGGATTTACTTGATAAACTAATCCCTCTGGTGATTGGGGTTTATGGCGTAACTTAGCTTGTCGATCACATCTTGAACCTATGCATCAAATCCTAGGTGGTCTCTCCATCCCGCTACTTTATCTCGCATAACTTTGACAACCCTTGCTGATTTGTCTATGGAAGCTTGAATTCTTGTACGAAGCTTTTCTTGATGTCATCTACCATCAAATTTTGGTTTAACTCTATCCATTTGATAAACCACCTTAGGGTTCTCTCCCTAAGGGTTTGGAATTCAATCAACTTCACATTTTCTAGTGTTTGGTGATCTCTCCATATAACTTCACAGAGGTACCGATGTTGATCCACATCCTCATTCCCTCGACCATAGAACTTTGGGTATCTGGTAAAGTATCCTGCCATTCTGGCTTGAGCATGTGCTAGAAGCACAAAGCCTTGGATCCCAGGCTATTGAGATCCTTGCTATCCTGAGGTACCAAAATCTATTCTATATCTAACATGCACATATGTATCCATATTGCTTTAATTTACTTTACTACCACTGATTCCCATATTGGACTTCACTATGATAGAGCGTACCAAAATCTATTCTATATCTAAATCTGATGCATGATCATTTATGTATCCATATTGCTTTAGATGCAATTTAGCAACAACTTTACTAGGGACTGTACGTAGCAGGGTGAAGGTTCATATGCAATACATTGAGGTTGGGGTGAATGCTACTTGAGATTCGGGGGGTCATATGCTTGATTTCATCTGGTGTGTTAACCTTCGCAAAAAACTGTCTCATAAAATCACACATCTCATCTTCCATATCTTCCTCGAGATTACCGTGATCACTTCCATTAGACACCTCCCCCATAACCAGGGAGGGAGGGCTCCTACCGCCTTTCGGGCTTCCGTCTGCCCCACTGTCTCTATTCCATTCTATGATTTCTCTACGATCTCATCTCTTCCTTTTGGACCCCTCGACACTGCTCCTGCTTGGTGTGGTCCCTCCGCATGCACCTTCATTGCCTGCGTGGAACTCACAATTAGTTCCACAAACTGTTGGAACTAATCTAACTAGACTTGACTCAGTTAACTGAGCTAACTAATTACAACTCAAAGTACAACTCATCTTGATCTCCTTAATTAAGGGATAACATCCTCAATCAAAGGGATAATTGTTGCATGTCGTCACACAGATTTCATGTTTGATTTTATCTAACTAATTAACTGAAGGTGAATTAATTAATTATTTTACAAAGAGATGGTGAGCTCAAATTCGAATTTTAATTCACAATTTTAATTTAGGGACTAATTAAAATTGGAATGTATCCTGAAATTCTATTTATAGCAATGTTATTTCTAGCATTTATATATTTAGCATTTGTTTTTGTTATTTTCAACACTCCCTCTCAACAAGAAAGGGATTATCTGTCACCCGGATCCTGTTTCTGTGGAACTCTAATTTTCATTTTGACAATGCCTTAGTCAAAATATCTGCATCCTGCTCCTCTGTCGAAACATACTACAACAACATCATCCTCTTGACCACACAGTCTCGAAGATGATGACACCGGATATTGATGTTCTTGGACCTGTCATGAAATACTCGATTCTCAGAGAGTTAGATACAACTTTGATTATTGCAATACATCACAGTTGGATCCATCCTCTGATCAAACAACCAAACTAGAATTTTCCGCATCCAAATGGCCTCACTTGCTACTTGGCTTGTAGCCATGTTTTCAGCCTCTGCTGAGCTAAGTGCAACTAACCTCTGTTTCCTGCTGCACCAAGAAACTACCATTGAACCAAGGTTGAAAATTCCTCATGAAATGCTCTTCCGATCTGATGGACTCCTTACCCAATCTGCATTTGTGAAGCCCTGAAGCTTCACTCCCTTTTTCCATCTGTACCATAATCCATACTGAGATGTGCCTTTGAGGTATCTCAACACATGCTTCATTGACTTCCAAAACAACTTGGTAGGCTGAACCATAGCTTGACTTAGCTGGTTCACCGCAAAGCACAAATCTGGTCGTGTGTTCACTAAATACATCAATGGACCCACAAGCTTCCGATACACAGTAGTAGCTACTACCTCACCTGAAGTAGCATCGTCCTTCCTCCAATTACCTACTAGAGGATTCTGCATGGGCTTGCACTTCTCCATGTGGAATCTCCTGAGTATCTCATTGGCGTACTTGCCTTGAGACACAAACACTTCCCCATCCTTCTACCACACTTCCATGCCTAGAAAGTAGTGCATGAGACCCATGTCTTTCATCTCAAACTCTATTGCAAGGTCCTCCTTGCAAGACTTGATCAACTGATCATCACTTGTTAATATTAGATATCAACATAAAGAACAATGATCAATGGCTTACCTTCTACCATGATGTGGTATGGGTTTGAATTCGCTTCACTCTTTGTGAATCCCAACCCAGTGAAATAGTTGTCGATCCTGGTGTACCAAACATGAGGTGCTTGCTTCAGCCATACAAAGCTCTTTTGAGTCGGCACACATGCGAATAATGATCAAAGGTCTCAAATCCTTCTGGCTGCTCTATCTACACCTCTTCCTCAGTCTTGCCATTGAGGAATGCAGTCTTCACGTCCATTTGATGGATCTTCCAACCCATCTGTGCTGATAATGCCAACATTGATCTGATAGATGAGTACCTTGCTACAGGAGAAAAAGTCTCATCATAGTCGATCCCCTTGACCTATGAGAAACCACAAACAAAAAACCTGGCCTTACGTTTCTCCACACTACGATTACTTTACCTTGTAAAGCCATTGGGAACTCACCGCTGGCTTATTCTCCAGTCTTGAACAACATCCCAAACATTGTTCCAAACTATGGAGTCATACTCCTCCACCATAGCATCAACCCAAACTATCTGCTGCACTGCTTACTCAAAGGAAGATGGTTTGGTCTCTACACACTCCCCAACTAGGGTCATACAACCAGTGTTCCGCTCAGGTGACCTCCTCTGTCTGCGTTGAGAAGATGGCTCTCCCACATTCTCTCTCGCATCCATAAACAATATATTAGCTTCCCATGAGTGTTTCTTCCCATCTTTGGAACACTCTGCATGAGTGGATATCTCCACTCCTTTATCCTATTGTTAAAATTGGCAACCAGGGAAAAACTTCATGTGGGTCATCTTATTCATGGCTAATAATATTTTTATTAGATTCCTCTCATCGAGAGGTGTAGGATTGATATAAAGATCATCCAATTCCGATAAGTATTCATGGAGATATGAATTTATTTTGATTATGGAATTATTATCAAGCCGACCTACAACTCATGTAGGCTCAGAAGCCCAACAATCGCATCTATTCACCCACCAATGTTGTGTATAAATATAAGAGGAATTTTCCTCATTTGGACTCACTCATCTCATCACATCTCTCTCTACTGCGCAGATATGAGTCTCTTCTCTACTGCGCTGAAATGGGTCTCTCTCTCACACACATGTGAAGCCGGAAGGTGTTGAATTTGAAGCTGCAACTGCAGAAGTAAAGATTGACTTGCGTGGCCTAGAAGATATCCTCTTTGGAACTGCGCTTTAGGTTCATATGAACGTCCTTTAAAAGCCACAACGTTTGGTGGTGGAATGAATTCAATCCGACGAACGGTTTGCAAGATATCGACTGCCCTAGTTTGAAGCCGGAAACTGCTGAAACTGAAGCTGCAAATGCAGAAGTAAAGATTGACTTGCGTGGCCTAGAAGATCTCCTCATCTGAACTGCGTTGTAGGTTCATCTGAACCTCCTCTGGAATCCAAAACTTTTGGTGGTGAAATGAAGTCAATCCAACGGTCGGTTTGTGAGATATGGTTTGCCCTAGTTTGATAATGAAGCAGCTAATGCTGATGCTGCTGATCTAGGGTTTTCTACTGCTAATATGAATCAGATTTATTGTACTATTTCTCTCTGCTGAATTATTGAATATAAAAGAAGATTTGATCAAAGGTTTCCCCACACATTGTGGGGTTTGTCCCTGGCTAGCCGCCACATCTTGTGTCTCTTGTCTTGGCTTGTTTTCTGTCAATCGTTTAATGTTCTATCTGCACTTTACTTTATGTACATGTGATTGCTAATCGGTGGAATATAATAAGAAAAAGAAGTAAATTGTTATAAGCATAGAACATACAATAACTTAACATGGTATCAAAGCTGAGGTGAAGACAAAGCCCGAGCAAGAGCAAGAGCAATCATTGAAGAGAAGATTGGCAAGGCTATCCTAAAAGAACTATGGGGTCCTCAACACTCTTTCCTGCCGAAGACAAGCTCCGTGAGAAAGCTGACTATCATAGACAGAAGATGTCTATCGATCTAACCCTTGAAGATCAAGGAGTGTTGGACCATGTAAGAGGCAATATTGTTGAGCCTTCATCAAATGCATCTAATGCTACCTGGAACAATGAAAAATGGAGAAGTCAAAACAAAGAAGATCATCGGGGACTCTATCGACAAGCGCTTGGTGGCCTACATCTCTGATCTAGACACCTCCAAAGAAATCTACGACAGACTGGTGAGTTTATTTAAAGTTAATGATGCAAATCAAGTTTTGTTTCTTAGAAATAAGTTGAGGGAAATCAAGAAGGGTAAAGATTAAAGTATGCAAGCATACTTCTTACGAATCACCAAGATCAAGAACGATCTCCTATCTATTGGGGAAACAATTACTGACAGAGAAATGGCACTCACAACTCTCGGAGGATTACCATCTGAATGGTATGTGTTCAGGACTACTCTTCTGAACAATAATGTAATTCCTAGTTTCGAGGAATTAATGGCTAGATTCATTCAAGAACAAACAAGGGTAGAAGAGCAGGAAATGCCCTTGCCTAAAGGTCCTCCTACTGCTTTTTCTTCTCATGCTAAGAAAAGAAATAATTCTGGGTATAAATCGAAAAGAAAGGCTGGATTTAAGGGTGGAAGAAAAGGACGATGTTTCATTTGCAATAAAGCAGGTCTCTATGCAAGGGAATGCCCTCATAGAAAGGACTCTCACCGTGACAGTGATCAAAATCCCTCTCATGGTAATCGAAGGAATGGAAAATTCAACATCAAAGGAAAAAGGAATGCGGGAAATCAAGGAAGAGGGCAACCATTCAAGAAGGCTAGAAATTCCAGGTATGAATCTAACACTCTTGATGATAAGCAGGCTGAATATTATCTACCAGCTACTCTATCGACCTCCGCTCCTTCGGACTCAATGGGAATTTGGCTCATTGATAGTGGTGCCTCAAGACACTTCATTGGTTACAAAGAAGTACTCTATAATCTGGTAGAGAAAGAAACTAACCTGGAAATTGTCCTTGGAGATGACATGAAATACCCAGTGAAAGGTGTAAGCGATGTTTCTATTAAACTGAATCAAGGTAATACGATTCACTTACAAGATGTATTATATGTACGTGATCTAAAAAAGAACCTGGTATCCATCTCGGCAATGGAAGACAAAGGCTATAAGGTAACCTTCAGCGATGGTAAGGTACGCATATGGAAAAATAATGTTAAATATGCTTTCACTCTTGGGTTTCGAGTTGATTCTTTATATCAAGTTGGTGGAAGTCCGCTAGGTGTCATGTCTTGTGACACAACGCTTTAGTCCGAACTTTGGCATCGGAGGTTTGCCCACCTTCATTACAAAGCTCTACCCGATGTAAGACAGATGGTAACAGGGATTCCTGAATTCCAAGTAGAGAAAGAAGGTGTATGTCCGGGATGTGCTGAAGGAAAGCTCAAAAGGGGACCATTCCCTTTAAGTCAAAGCAAGACCTCCGATATATTACAACTAGTTCACTCAGACATATCAGGTATGATGCCTGTGAACTCCTTGGGAGGATACTCATATTATCTCACTTTTACAGATGACCATTCTCGAAAGACCTGGATATACTTCTTGAAAAAGAAGGATGAAGTGTTCCCTTGGTTCCGACACTTCAAAGCCCTAATCGAGAATCAAACCGAAAAGAAGATCAAGATCTTAAGAACTGACAATGGGACTCAATATGAATCTAATGAGTTCCATGATTTTTGTAAAGAGGCTGGCACCAAGAGGGAGACTACTACACCATATACTCCTGAACAAAATGGTGTGGCTGAAAGGAAGAACCGCACAATTATGGAAGTTGTCCGGGCCATGCTACATGATCAAAGTCTTCCTAAGTTTCTATGAACTGAAGCTGCAAACACTGCCGTATATGTACAAAATCGATGCCATCATCAAGCATTGGGTTCCAAGACTCCTCAAGAAAAATTCACCGGTAAGAAACCTGATGTTTCTAATTTTAAAATTTTTAGAAGCCCTATATACTTTCATGTGTCGAAAGAGAAAAGAAATAAATTGGGAGCATCTGGAAAGAAGGGAATTTTCGTGGTCTATGGTGAAAATACTAAAGGCTATAGAATCTATGTATCCGGTCAAAGGGAAGTCATAATTAGTCATGATGTCACCTTTGACGAAGATATGGCTCTCAGCAAGGTGATCAATCTTCCGACTTTGAGGAGCTCTCAAGAAGCCGACACGAGGGAACCGAAAGAAAAGGATGATGAATCAATGCCTGATGTAGAAGAACCCATGGATCCGATTGATCCTCCTCCATATGAACCTTCCTCTTCTAGGAAGAGGCCTTCATGGCTTAAGGGGTTACTTGATGATGTTGAAGGACATGCTGCACCCTGAGGAACCTTCCATCAAAGTAAGAAACATAACGGGTATCAGGGATACTTGACCATCATGAGCACGATCATACAAAATGAACCTTCATCATTCTCAGATGTCATCAAGCATTAACTATGGAAGGATGCTATGACCATAGAATATGAGTCTATTATGGAGAATGATGTCTAGGAAGTAGTTCCCAGACCATGGACAAGACAATTGTTACTTCAAAATGGCTTTACAAGATAAAGCATGCAGCAAATGGAAGTATGGAAAAATATGAGGTTCATTTTGTTGCTCGTGGTTTATCCCAGAAGGGAGGTATAGACTATGATATTTTCACCTGTTGCCAGATATACAACCATCCACTTGATCATAGCCCTTGTCGCTTCACAAGGATGGAACCTACATCAGATGGGTGTTAAGACCGCGTTCTTACATGGTTCTATCAAAGAAGAGGTCTATGTGGAGCAACTTGAAGGATTTGAGATTTATGATTGAAAATCTCATGTATGCAGGTTGAAGAAGGCTCTATATGAGCTGAAGCAAGCACCCCGAGCATGGTATTAGAGGATAGATAGCTACTTGATGAAGCTGGGATTCACTAGGAGTGAATCTGATCCTAACCTTTACTTTAAGGTTGAAGATGACAAGCCTATCATACTGGTGTTGCATATGGATGACCTATTTCTACAGGTGCAAACCCTCTCATTCATAAATGTAAGAGGGAGATGGCTTCTAAATTTGAAATGAAGGACCAAGGACTTGAAGTGTGGCAGAAGCTAAGGGAATTTTTCCTATCTCAAGGAAAATATGTGGTAAATATATTGGAAATATTCGGTATGATTGACTGCAAGCCTGTGACTACCTCGAGGATCTTAACTTTTAGAAGTTATATGGTAGTGATGTTGGACCAGACTTGGGAAATGCCTCTAAGTTTCAAAAACTCATTCGCGTTGATGTTCATGGTGAACCTCTATCCGAACATATGTTTTGCAGTTAGCATTGTGAGCTCATATTTGGTTGAGCCTCACTGAATTGATGCCAGGAATCTTCTGAGATGTCTTCATGACACAATCTCTCATGGATTAAGACACACTACCGGAGATGTGAGACTACTTGGATATACTGATGTTGATTGGGCAGGCAGTGTGGTGGACCGTAAGAGCACATCCGGGTACTGTTTCACCTTGGGATCTACTTCGATATCCTGGATGAGCAGCAAGCAGAAGTCTGTGGCTTTGAGCACCGCCGAAGCAGGATATATTGTTGCTAGCATAACCTTGTGTGAGGCAGTCTGGTTGTGAAAGCTCTTCAGTGAGCTGTTTGGATTTACATTGGATACCACTGTGATTCTTTGTAACAACCATAGGTGGGATTCGATTATTGAGGAATCCCATATTCGTCAATTTCTCCAGCAGATAGACATCAGCTAGGATATGGTAAGTCGATGAGCAAGGAAGCTCCATCACATTAAGATGATGTACAGGTTGATACACCTTGTCAAAGCCCCGAGGAAAGATCTAATCTGTGATTTTCCCAAACGACTTGGAGTCAGCAAGAAAACCTTGTACAAGGGTCCTGCATGTTGCATACATTGAGCTCTGGGAGCTCTGAGGGCTTGCGGTTCCTACTGGAGCAACATATGACCACAGGGTGACTCACCCTCCCCTGGTGGTGCACACTGAACAAGATGACTCGCTCTCTTGTGGGACAAGATGATTCGCTCTCTTGTGGAACAGGATGATTCACTCTCCTATGTAGCAGGATGATTAGTTCTCCTGTGAGGCCTGGATTGATGTGTTCTCCATGGCAGCCTAGATTGATGTGTTCTCCATGGCAATTGTAGCAGGATTGATGTGTTCTCCATGGAAATTGTAGCAGGATTGATGTGTTCTCCTGTGAGGACATGATTGATTAGTTCTCCTATCGAGGCATCCTACCCATGCAGTCTGGGACTCATGGGAAGTACCTCTCATCTGATCAATGAGCAGGGAAATGAAGTTAGGGACCATAGTAGTACCGATGGATGCATCGTTGTAACTACCGTACTCCCTACGCTAGGATGACCTCCATTGATCTGGGATCAATGATACTGGTCTCGGACCAGTGGTAGGAGTTGTACCATACTATGACGCTGACTCCGGGTCGGTTGAGACTGGTATGGGACCAGTGGTACATACTCTGAGACTAACTTTGAGTCAGTGGAGGATGATATTGGTCTGGGACCATTGGAGTTGTACTCACTATGACACTGACTTTGGGTTGGTTGAGAGTGGTCTGGGACCAGTGGTACATACTCTGAGACTGACTTCGAGTCAGTATGATACATCCTCGATCATTTCTTCTTCTTCATAATTCGGACAAAAGCAGAGTAGAACAGAACAATGCAAGAGTAGAGCAGAACAGAACAAAACAGTACAGATCAGTGCAGGGCAGAACAAGACAAAGCAGAAGAGGCAAAATAGAGCAGAGCAGGGCAAGGGTCAGGCTGTACAAGGCAGTGCATTTGATGGATGAATAGTAACGACCGATAGACAGATTGTAGATGAAGTTCTCCATGGTTGAGAGGGAGTGTTAAAATTGGAAACCAGGGAAAAACTTCATGTGGGTCATCTTATTCATGGCTAATAATATTTTTATTAGATTCCTCTCGTCGAGAGGTGTAGGATTGATATAAAGATCATCCAATTCCGATAAGTATTCATGGAGATATGTATTTATTTTAATTATGGAATTATTATCAAGCCGACCTACAACTCATGTAGGCTGAGAAGCCCAAAAGTCGCATCTATTCACCCACCAACGTTGTGTATAAATATAAGAGGACTTTTCCTCATTTGGACTCACTCATCTCATCACATCTCTCTCTCTACTGCGCAGATATGAGTCTCTTCTCTACTGCGCTGAAATGGGTCTCTCTCTCTCACACATGTGAAGTCGGAAGCTGTTGAATTTGATGTTGCAACTGCAGAAGTAAAGATTTACTTTTGTGGCCTAGAATATCTCCTCTTTGGAACTGCACTGTAGGTTCATTTGAACCTCCTTTGAAAGCCGCAACTTTTGGTGGTGGAATGAAGTCAATCCGACGAACGGTTTGCAAGATATCGACTACCCTAGTTTGAAGCCGGAAACTGCTGAAACTAAAGCTGCAAATGCAGAAGTAAAGATTGACTTGCGTGCCCTAGAAGATCTCCTCATCTGAACTGCGCTGTAGGTTCATCTGAACCTCCTCTGGAAGCCGAAAATTTTGGTGGTGGAATGAAGTCAATCCGACGGTCGGTTTGTGAGATATGGTTTGCCCTAGTTTGATAATGAAGCCGCTAATGCTGATGCTACTGATCTAGGGTTTTCTACTACTGATATGAATCAGATTTATTGTACTATTTCTCTCTGCTGAATTATTGAAGATAAAAGAAGATTTGATCAAAGGGTTTCCCCACACATTGTGGGGTTTGTCCCTGGCTAGCCGCCACATCTTGTGTCTCTTGTCTTGGCTTGTTTTCTGTCGATCATTTAATGTTCTATCTACACTTTACTTTATGTACATGTGATTTCTAATCGGTGGAATATAATAAGAAAAATAAGTAAATTGTTATAAGCATAGAACATACCATAACTTAACACCTATGCATAAAGCTACTCCGCATCAGTCTGAGGCTCCTTCTTAGGAATCAAAAGTTCCTCCTCTGCATGCAACTTGAGCTCCCTCTCAAGGGAAACTCACATGGCCTTCTACTCATCGAACTTTAGATCTTTGTGTACCACTGTCCTCTGACTAGTACGCAAGGACACCCGATAGTTGTGGGTTGTATTAGTGTACCCCACAAGTATCCCCAACTCTGCTGTTGGCTCTAGATTCTTCTGGGCATCTTTGGTCACATGGAAAAATACCGATGAGCCAAAGATCTTGAAGTGACTCATATCTGGTCTCTTCTTGGAGAAAGCCTCCTCTGGTGTCTTCATCCCCAGTATGCGATGCAGGCTTCTATTCTGCAAGTATACAACTATATTGCATGTCTTAGTGCACAAATAAAGTGGTAGGCCTTAGTCATGGAGCATCGCCCGAGCTGCTCCCACAATCGTTCCATTCTTCCTTTCGGCCACCCCATTCTGTTGTGGGTTATGAGGTGCCGTCAACTCCAGTTTAATTCCTTCTACTGCACAGAAGTCCTTAAACTTTTGAGAGACATAATCTCCACCATTGTCACTTACAAAGGCCCTTATCTTCTTTCCTAATTCTTTCTCAACCAAGGCTTTGAACTCACAAAACCTTGAGAAGCTTTGATCCTTCTTCTACATGAAATAGATCCAGCATCTACGAGAAAAATCATCAATGAAAATAACATAGTACCTTTGTTTTGCGGTGGAGGTTGTCGAGAATGGTCCACACACATCTATATGAACTCGCTCCAAGATTGCTTCAGCTTGACTGTCTCGATCCTGAAAGGAAGATTTTGCGTACTTACCTAAGGGATAACCTTTGCATGTATCCACTTGCTCAAGTTTACCCTTTGGAAGTCTAATAGAAATCTATTGCATGATCTTCAAGGCCCCATGGTGCAAGTGGCCCAATATTCTATGCCATAGCTTGCCAATATCTTGGTTTTGCACCAAATCTTCTTTGGAACTCAATGAAGCACAGTCATCTACCTCTAGCTTGTAGATATTCTTCACTCGAATTCCAATCCTCTTGGTCTATCCTGTGCCGATGTGTCTTAGGATTTCCTTTCCTTTACTAAATGCTACATCATAGCCTTTTTCTTCCAACATTGCAACAGACACCAGGTTCTTCTTCAATCTAGGTACATACTTTACATCAGTTAGGGTGAGAGGAGCTCCATGCTCCCTCTGAAACACAACTGTGCCTTCACCTGAAACACGGTACTTTCCATCATCGCCCATATCTATGCGCATCTAGAGGTCCTTCTCCTCCAAGGTAGTGAATAAACTCTTGTCGCCGATCATGTGGAATGAGGCTCCACTGTTCAGGTACCAAACACACCCCACCATCGATGAAAACATGCATGCGATGAGGGTGAAATCCAATTCGAACTGTGAGGCCAATGCCTCACCATTTGATCCTTTTGAGGATACCTTCTTGGATTTCTTCTGTGGAAAATTTGTTGCATGATGGCCTACCTCATGACAACTAAAGCATTGCACTTTAGATTTGTCAATCTTCTTCCCACCATGGGAAGAACTCGATTTGGAATGGGAAGCCTTCCCTTTCCCTTTCCTCGCCTTACTCGCTAAGGCTAGATTTTCTTCATCATCATACTTTAATGAAGAACCATCTCTGGTGCTTCTCCTGATCTCCTCCTGCATCAGATCTAACCACATTTGTTCCCAATCCTCCTGCATCAGATCTAACCGTATTTGTTCCCAATTTGGCAGTTTCTCTCTTCCATTTACTGAGTCTTGGTAGCTATGCTAGCTCTTAGGAAGACCGAGGAGAGCAAGACTCACCATGTCATCATCAGCCGTTGTGATTCCTACACTTCCAAGCTCATCCCTGTAGGTGGTGAGCTTGTTCAGATATGTGGAGATTGTGTCACCTTTTTCACAGTTTATTTTCTGAAGCTTGTCTTTCAGCACCAACTTCCTTTGATCACTGCTATTCTGATATAGATCCTTCAATGTTTTCCACATTGAAAACGATGTCTCCTTCCCATGGAGACTCGAGACAATATGGTCCCAAACTCTCCCTAGAAGAATCCTCCTCGCTCTAGCCACACATTTCTTCCATTCCGCCAATTCTTGGGCATTAGCCGTTGTTGGCTTGGGGACTTCTTGATCAATGAAGTCCTTGAAACTGTTTTCCTCTAATACCGCTTCCATGCGATCCTTCTAGGCTATATAATTTCAGCTGCCATCGAGGGCATACTCGAGTCTTAAACCATTGAACGCCATTGGTGAACTTTGAGAGGTGATAAGAATTCAATTTCTACAATCAAGAACTTCAACCTTCGAACTTCTCCCTTCTTTGTATCTTGTTCTCTACTTTGATCACCTTTGCTCTGATACCATGTAGAAATTCTCACTGTATAATGCAATATACTAAAGAAAAATACTTGATATACTTCTACAAACAAACTTGTGGAAGATTAATTGATTTTGAGCAAGATCAAATAGGACACATATAACATATGATGAAGAAATCAATCACACATGAACAAAAAATAATACTTTGGGGAAAGCCTCAGATAAAAACCCCCATATCTGTATTATCATACAAGTGGAAATATCTGAGGATTACACAAAGCTTTAGCTCACAAGCTATCCAACTCTCAGTACAATCCCTCAGTGCTGCTCATAGACAGAATAGACAACACATATGCCTTCCTTCAGTCCTCCAAGCCTCCTATTTCCTTGCATAGTTTCTCCTCGGTCCTCAAGTTGCCACCTCTGTGTAATTACCTCACACACTGCTCACCAAACTCAAAAATAATTGTGCAATCCTCAAGGAAAGAATTCCTTCTGCATGCAAGAGATATCCTCATGGGAATATTCCTGCAACTAATAGTACACTGTCCCATCCTTTGATCTCAACTCGGTCTCTGTCTAAAATGACATGCATGAGTTATTTATGAGAGAATATTTAGTTATCTGAAGTACACTAGTTGCATGCATTCATACAAATTGTTGGAACTAATCTAGCGAGACTTAACTCAGTTAACTGAGCTAACTAATTACAATTCAAAGTACAACTCATCGTGATCTCTTTAATTAAGGGATAACTTCCTCAATCAAAGGGATAACTGTTGCATATCTTCACATAGACTTCATGTTTGATTTTCTCTAACTAATCAACTCAAGATGAATTAATTAATTATTTTACAAACATCTCAGCTCAAATTTGAATTTTAATTCACAATTTTAATTTAGGGACTAATTAAAATTAGAATGTATCCTGAAATGCTATTTATAGCAATGCTATTTTTAGCATTTCTATATTCAGCATTTCTTGTTTCTATTTTCAACAACTTTCACTTAGTGACTTTTCCCGTAAATTCCCTAGGTGGCCATAACCAAATTTTTAATTAAAAAATCAAAGATTAATCTTATTTCCCCCCTTCTTAGTTGCCTGTGCATGTTCTCATACCATAAATGAGATCATGTATCTCTAGGGGTTCCCTAGGTGGCCATAACCAAATTTTTAATTAAAAAATCAAAGATTAATCTTATTTCCCCCCCTTCTTGGTTGCCTCTACATGTTCTCATACCACAAATGAGATCATGTATCTCTAGGGGTGGGAGTAATTGTGCCCTAACTAGAAAATTTCACTTAGTGACTTTTATTCCCTAGGTGGTCATAACCAAATTTTAAATAAAAAAATTTCCACTTAGTGACTTTGCCTTCTCATACCATAAATGAGATGATTTATCTCTAGGGGTGGGAGTAATTGTCCCCTAACTAGAAACTTTCACTTAGTGACTTTTCCCCGTAAATTCCCTAGGTGGGCATAACCAAATTTTAAATAAAAAAATCAAAGATTAATCTTATTTCCCCACCATAACCAAATTTTAAATAAAAAAATCATCAAAATAACCTTAAACAATAAATTTTCCATGAGGCTTCCACATTTCACTTAGTGTTTAAATAAAAAAATCAAAATAACCTTAAACATTAAATTTTCCACGAGGCTTCCACATAACCCACAGTTTATTGAGCTAAAAGATTACTTTTAACTAAGGGGTATTTTAAATAAAAAATCAAAATAACCTTAACTAAGGGGTATTTTAAATAAAAAATCAAAATAACCTTAAACATTAAATTTTCCAAGAGGCTTCCACATAACCCATAGAGGGCGGGAAGAGAGAGAGAGAGAGGGGGGGGGGAGGGGGAGAGGGAGATGGAGCGGGAGAGGGGGAGATAGGAAGATAGTGGGAGAGATAGAGAGATAGGGACAGGGATGGAGAGAGAGGGAGGGAGGCAGAGAGAGAAGGGGTGGTAGGGGGAGTGATGGGAGGGGGAGAGAAGGGGTGGGAGATTTGGGGAGAGAGGAGGATAGGGTGAGGGAGAGGGGGAGGTAACGCATAGTTTATTGAACTAATGGAGTAAAAGATTACTCTTAACTAAGGGGTGTACACAATTTACTTAACTAAGGTGTGTACATAGTTTATTGAATTATTGCAATAAAAATAAATTAATTATTTACTTTTCAGTCACCTCCAATAGAGAAGTGTGGGGAATTCCTCATTTGACAATACTCTGTTTAATTTTTTCCTTTTTATTTTATATAAGTCTTTGTTGTATTTTATTTTTCTTTTTCTGGGGATACCATGGAGTTCACTTTATTGTAAGTGAAAGGAATTGAATGAATACAATTTTAGAGTGTAACTATGTATGAATTATAATTATAATTATTTTTTCTTCTTTTTAAGTTGATATTTTATTAACATTAATTTTTATTTTATTGTGATTATTTATAAAAATTATAAAAAGTGTTAGATAATATAATTGTATCTTTATAATATGTTTTTAGCTAATATAACTGTATCTTTATAATATGTTCTTATCTAAAATGTATAATAATTTTTGGAATGTGATAATTATTTTGAATTTTATTAATATTGATGTGTTTTGGGTTGAGATTTTCTTAATATTAATTATATTCCACAATGAATATTTATCTTTAATAACAACTAATATTTATCTCTAAGAAAAATATTATTTGAAAGTATCAACATAATTATATTTTTATTATACATATCTATTTTGGAATATATAATTTTATTGAAATATGTGATAATTATCTAAAACTTCATTATTATTGGTGTATTTTCATCTTGAAAGATGTGTAGTTATTTACAAATTTTCACTTGCTATAAATAATAATAAAAAATTATATATTCAATAAAATCTTTTGGTAAAAATATGTTCTTATCTTAAAGTGTATGATAATTTTTGAAATGTGATAATTATTTTAAATTTTATTAATATTGATGTGTTTTCGGTTGAGATTTTCTTAATATTAATTATATTCCACAATGAATATTTATCTTTAATAACAAGTAATATTTATCTCTAAGAAAATTATTATTTGAAAGTATCAACATAATTATATTTTTATTATACATTTTTATTTTGGAATATATATTATTATTGAAATATGTGATAATTATCTAAAACTTTATTATTATTGGTGTGTTTCCATCTTGAAAGATGTGTAGTTATTTATAAATTTTCACTTGCTACTATTGGTGTATTTTTCAGCCTAATTTATCTAAAATATGACACGAATTCATTGAAATCACAAGTTTGATAGGTAACCCTACACAATGGAGAAGAGCCCTAGGGTTTTCTAGAGTACTAAATCCATAACACAAATCAAGATTTCACCTCAAATTTTTCTACCTGATTATAGCACCACTAAAAACAACTCCATTTCAAATTAAGTTTATTTATTTTATCATATGAGCCTTTTTAAATAAAATATTTTAAAAAGATGTATCCTCTATTTATGGCCATACAAAATAATAAAATTTTAAAACTTTATTATTATTTTATTTTATTATTTACTTTTTAAACAATGTGTAACTATTCTTAAAATTTAATATAATAAAATAAAAAGTAAAAAAATAATATTTTAGATCAAAATTCATGCAATATTATGGAGAAACTTGCCCCTCCCACTATCAAAATATGCATTCACAAATTTTTGTTAAAAAGATTGTACCAAGATAATTATAAGTTTATATCATCTTCTCATTTGAATGAGAATTATAATATCATGTTCTCATTATACCCTCATCTTAGAAATGCAAAATAATTATTATATAATATTATTATATGAAAAATAAAACAATTATTTAATTCTTTTTATTAGTGTGTTTTTATCTAGAAAAGGGTGTAATCATTTATAAATTTCTAATTAAAAATAATAATAAACATTTTAGTTCAATACTTGCTACTTAATTTCTTTTCAAATAAAATATTATGGATATATATACCCCTCACAATCACAAAGCAAGTAAGATACATCCAACAATGTAATCTTTATATATATATATATATATATATATATACTTTCTCTTTTTATTTTTTTATTCATATCTTGAATATTTTTTAAATAAACTAAACTCTCATGAACACAATTTTAAAATTAAAGTACCCATTAATTAAATGAAATTGTAGTTTTTTTTTTTAATTTCCACATTCATATCATATTCTCATCTCAAAAAACATAATAATTATTATACCATGTTTTCAAAATTATTACAACATTTTGTTAATTAAAAATGTATAATAATTATTTAAAACTTTTACATACCTTTTCATTTAGAAAGATGTGCAACTATTCATAGATTTTTAATTTCTAAAAAAAAAGAAACATTTTAGTTCAAATCTCATGTTACTTAACATTTATTTCCAAATAAAATATTATAGAGAGGCATACCCCTTCCTATAAAAATATATGGAGAGATGTACCTTTCTATTTGATTAACTATCACAAAGCAAACAATATGTGTCTAGCAATTCAACAATATTTTTATAAAATTAAGTTAATAAGTTTAATCCCCATCCATCTTAACTCTTCATGTACTATCTTAGATCTCACTACTTGATAGATATAAAGTTATAATGGATCTACGATAGTTTAGTTTAATTAATAACAATAATAATAATAATAATAATAATAATACTCCTGATTGGGATGCTGGTCGATGTGAGAGAGGCCAGGCTCGGAGTTGATATGTGTAGTACGAAGGCCATAATGATCGTCACCCGCCACATGCTAAAGGCAGGGGGTGCGAAGTCCTTCAGAATCAATGCATGGATGGTAACTAGGCAAGGTGGTAGGGAAGGGAATAAGGTAGGGTGGTGGAGAAGGCAAGGACATTTGACGTGTAGAGCAGGGGAGAACGACTATGGAAAAGGGAGGTGATTTAGAACCGGGGAAGGTCGACGACAATAGGGGAACCTTGGTCGCGAACAAAAGCCTGAATCTGACTATGTAATTTGGTCCTATCTCTGTGTTGATTATATGACCTCGTTGGGGTTTTTCTAGGGGGAAGGGATGGGCAAGCCCTTGACGCAATGGGGATCATAATTCTATGGGTAGTAATGGTGGCAGCAAGGGCATGCCATGGTCTAGTTCTGCATTTTTATTCTCGCCCAATTGAGTGAGAACCATGGTTATTTGAGTGGGAAAGTGCGGGATGCAAATCTATGCGAGTTTATTCTTAGCTTTTAAGGTCAGGGAGATAAGGGATAGCGGCATGGCAATTCCAAGGCGGCTCGGAGCTGTAGAGAGAGGTAGGAAAGAGCCGAGGGTAGGGGGATGAGACTACAACCATGGCAATAGGATTTAAAAAAACCATTGGGAGAGTGGGAACCCGCATGGCATTAAAGGCAAAGCTAGGAACCCTGTGTGGAAAACTTGCCGGAGGGGTAGGCGAAGTCATAACTATCATCTTTTGGCTAAGGTTGAAAGAATATGGAATAATTATAGGCATCCTGCGAGGCTTTAGAAGGGCCTTTGGGCTTGGCTCAAGATGCAGTGGGATGACCAACATATAATCCATAGCAAGGGGGAGGGGTACTATGATGGGCCCTCGGAGAAGAGTCTGAAACCCATCGTCCTCTGTCATCTACGGGCTTTGGGTTAACCATACATTCACGTGGAGAAGTATGGAAGAGAGGAAATTCATGAATGAAAAAGGTGGTGTGTTGAGAAAAGTCTAACTTCGTTCAGATGTCAACAGGGCTCTATTGAATAGGCTATGGCCCAAGCAGCAAGAGGACGCGGATGAGGAAGGAGAGGCCCGCCCCCTCAGATAGACAAGGGGCTGAGCACGTCGAAAGCTCGCAGGGGTTGTAAATCTGTAGAGCACCTCATTGCAGAGGCAACAACGACATACTGAGACGGGACGGACTTGGGAATTCAGAAGTTGATGGAAAACTGAGAAGCAAAGATTAAACAAGAAATTGAGTCTGAGGACGAGCTGGACAATTGGAGGATGGTGGTCCCAGATCCACAAAATATTCGAGGGAGAATTAATTAGTTTAAACATACACTCTAACTATATTATTTGATGAAGAGCCTACTTGGTAAGGCTTTGGAACAAATCTTTGTGGGGATGGCAGTTACAATCCAGGGACTACCGAATTACGAAAAAGATATGGATACAAATCTATTCCCGTTGCACAAACTAGATGTCAAGATGGATAGGATTGGCTACCACATACCTTGCATTTTGGAGGTGTATGGAATGCTTGGGGCTACTCGTGAAGACCTTGCTCCCGTTGCATCTACCTCTAAGGAGTAGAAAGTCTAGATTCCCCCATGCATAATTTTGGTTTATGCAGTTAGCTTTTAATTTCCCTCTTGCATATGCTAGTTTTTACACTTATTTAGTATTTGGACATGAGATCGAGACTTATCTAGCCTCGCTAGAAAGGTTGAAACATTTATGTTTTTGGATGGCTTATAATGTTGAGGAGTTGCCAATAGACTTGGTTTCCCCTCGAGGCAAGTTGAGGCCACCCGTTTAATCTGTGTGTTGTAAATTTTCCTAATATATAATAGAAAATGGAATGGACCTGCCAAGCTTAACAAATAATAATAATAATAATAATAATAAAATAATAATTATTATTATTATTATTATTATTATTATTATTGACATGAATCAAAACATTTACACAACTACATTACAACATCAATATTCATATCATAACTAAGACGTTTCATTTAGTGATTCATGATAATTATTTATAACTTTATTATTAAAAAACAAGCAATATATTGAGATCTAGATCATAAATGTGAAAGCATTCCATATATATATAATTAAATGTGAAGGTATTCCGCATTAAATATTAATATTAGAAATGATCATTTTCATCAAAATTCGACAATACCATTTCAAGTAAGATTGTAATTTTTTATTGTCTAAAACACATTTTGAATGCATAAATAGATTTATCACCTTGAAAAACTTCTTGTTCATTCGAACTCTAGTAAACTAAAATTCTTAAAAATCTCCATAAGATTTTCCTTAAAATTAACGAGAAAAATACCTTGAAAATGGTCATTTCATCTATTAGTTAAAATATGTGATCAACTTAAATATGCAGTTAATAATTAATTAAATATGATATAAATATTAATATATGTTTTGTTAATTGTTGAGTTGTTCAATGTCTATTGTTAATTTAATCACAATAATATGATTCATCAAATATTATTAATGGTGAGCTATGAAATCAATCTTTTATTGTTCAAAATAATCAAAATGACAAATAAGTAATCTCATACACAAATCTAAATTATAATTAAAACTAAAATCTTTAAAACTATAACTTTATAAACCAATAACAATAAAAGAAATTATTAAAAAATTAAGTATTTTTTTCTTTAATTATATGCTAAGTTGTTAAATTAAAACATGAGACTAATCTCTCTCTTGAACTTAGTCCTTCCCCCAACCTGCACAAACTTACAAATTGAAAAAGAGGCACATGTAAACTCACACTTTCTCACTTAAAACTTTATTCCTTCACTTGAAATTCGTAGAATACAAATCTTGATCCATATAATAAATACATATTGCAATCATGGTCTAGGTGGATATTGGTGGTCACCTACCTATTCCACTTAGACCTCTAGTCGGTTTCATATGTTTCCTTGTTTATTTCAACATTTACTATTTTTAGCGATTTTATCATTTTTTGGGTCCTGAACTTCTCGAGTGGTTTTGACTCCATACACTGTGTTTTTTTGAGGTCCGCGGTAGGCCTATCACTATAGGTAAATATCTGTGGCAAATCATGTAGTACTCAGAGAGACCTTTCCAACAAGGTAGTGTACGCGCCAAACGAAGATAATATGAACGAGTTACGAGCCTCGGAAGTTGGCTACGTAACTAACCCCAATGAGACCCACAAACTCTTGGCGTTCCATCTCCTAGAGTTAGGGTTTTGGTTGTTTAGGGTTTGGCCTTGTTATTCAATAATAAATAGGCCCTTGAGCCTCATTATGACATAGTTCAAAGGCATGTAGCTGCTAAATCTCTTCTTAGAGATAGGCTACCATTGCCCAAGCTAGTTTATTTCTATTTTGTTTGTAAGCATATTTTAATATTATGATATTAATGAAATGAAGTGTTATTTATGCTGCATCTTTGTATTTATGATTATATCTATAATTTGATGCATTCCTGTTTAAGCTCGGATCAGTGGTATTAGAGCAATTTGCTCTTTCTTTGTTTTTCTTTGCATGTCCCCAATGAGGTCAAGGTATAAGGAGTTAGGGCTCCATTTGGTTGAACCTTTGCATGCCCAACGTCACAAACCGTGACGATCTCCCATGGTAGAATAAAAGAAAGACGAGGGGGTAGGAGATCCTTGCAAAATATTGCTCGAGGAAGCTCTCAAGTGACAAAGGAACGCGATGATGAATAATGTTTCCGAGATCCTTGGACGACTACACACAAGCGACACATCTTCATCGAGTAGCCACTCTCGATGTGCCACTCCTTTTAAGGTACAAGATGAATTTGATATTATAATATTTGAGGGCCAGGTAGATGGAGACGTTGTAGATAAATGGATGAATCTGTTAGAAGGATATTTTTTCAGTTCATGACTTTTCCAATCGGGAAAATATTACTTTTTCACTTCTAAGAGCTGCCCCACATGTCAAGGACTCGTGGAAACCTACTATGAACAAAAGGATGAGAGGAAATCATCACTGTTTTCAGCCGCACCCACTTGGGATTCTTTCTAAGATGCTATCAATGAAAAATATTACCCTGTCAGGAGCTATGAAGATAAATACATAAAGTGGACCACACTACAACACGAAGTTGAGTATCAAGGATTCTGAGTGGAATTTGGTACTCATGTACCAAGGATTCTGAGTGGAATTTGATACTCAAGTACCACAACTCTCTACACAAGTACATCTAGGGCGAGATGGAGTTTTTGGATATCTCCTCGCTCAGCACGACATATCGATACGTTGTCAAGATCAAGCAAAAGTTTAAACAGAAGACGCGAGCCTTTGGATTTATGAATATGAAGCAAGGAAATGGCACCCCCAAATAATAGAGCAAAGACCAAAGCCAAGGTGAGGTGACCCAGGTCAACCTGTCGAAGCTGCAAGAAAAGAAAAACACCATGAAGACAAAGAAGGACACAGGAAAATGGTGTGAGTTCCAAAAGAGCTCCACTCACAACACAAGTGAGTGTTAGACCAATCAGTCATTGGTGGTCGAGCTAAAGGCTTCTGAATCAGATGCATGTTCTGACTCTGAGTTAGAACTCGACAAGGGGAATGAAAAAGGGAAGAAGATAATTGGCGCAGAGCCCAATGCCACCATGGCCACCACCAAGATCCAAAATAATGAACTTGAAGATCCAGAGGAGGGGGAATGCCTCTTCCACTCACACATGTGGGTGAAGGGTTCTCCACTGTAGTTCATTGTCGCTAGCGGGAGCCAAAAAAACCTCATTCAACAGAGTTCATGAAGCGGTTGGGCCTCGTGACGATAATATATTCGCAACCATACACCATGGGGTGGCTTCACTAAGGATGAGATATTCCCATTGGCCACTAGTGTCTCCTCCCCTACAGTATCAAGCCCTTCACGAATGAGGTACTATGTGATGTTGCTCCTTTTGAAGTTTGTTGTATTATTAGGACAACCATACTTGTGGAAGTGACATGATGTATGTGAGTCTAGACTAATTATTACTTTGGGCAATAAGTTGTACATGATACTAGAGATAGCCCCATGTAACGCCATCTCTTTTGTCACTGCAAAGCAATGCAGTAATATTATTTCCTAGACTAGTAAATTTGTTTTCCTTATGATTCACCCTAGGTAAAATAAGAAGGTTGTGGCCATGGCTTCTAGATATGTATCCTCTGCACAACAACAACAGATGGACAAGGTCATGGAGGAGTACACGGACATTTTTCTCCTCACCTACAGGGTACCTCTGCACTTTTAGGTCAAGCACTCCATTGATATGACCTTGGGTGTGCTGCTACCCAATGGGCCGATCTATCGATGCTTTGTTATGGACAACGATGAAATCAAGAGGCAGATTCAAGAGTTGTTGTAGAAAGGGCACATCAAGCCAAGCTCATCACCTTGTGGGAGCCTAATTGTATTGGTACAAAAGAAGGATGGGACCTGGAGACTCTGTATGGATATTGGGCGCTGAACAAGATCACTGTCCAGAATAGGTACCTAATTCCACAAATTGATGACCTTGTAGACCAACTCAAGGGGGCCAAATATTTCAGCAATATTGACTTTAAGTCACACTATCACGAGGTGCCTATCGAACCCTCTAATGTGTGCAAAACTACCTTCAAATCTAAGGAGGTTCTTTTTGAATGGTTAGTCATGCCTTTCGGGTTGACAAATGCCCCCAAAAGCTTCATGAGATTGATGGAAGACATCTTGCGACCCTTCACCAATGCATTCATGGTGGTGTATTTATGTGACATCTTGATCTTCAACCAGAGTTCGACAAGTCCTTCAAACCCCGCAACAACACAAGTTGTGTGCCAATTTGGAGAAATGCACTTTTGGCATGACCCAAGTTCAATATCTGGGTACATCATTGATGAGAAGGGTGTGCATGTGGACCCAACCAAGATACAAGTGATTCGGTATTGGCAAGCCCCAACACTCTAACAGTGCTCCACAAATTTCTAGGTCTTGCCAATTTCTACCTCAAGTTTGTGTTGGGGTTCTCTCATATCACTTCGCCTTTAAGTCAAGTCACCAAGGGCGGAACGAAAGCAAAGTTTGTTTTTTCACCCAACATAAGGCATTTTCCAAGTTAATGCATTGCCTCTACTTTACACCAGTGATCACATTACCAAACCTACAACAACCATTTGAGATTAAGATAGATGCCTCCGACTATGCTAGTGATGTAGTTCTTACATAATAAGGGCATCCAGTGGCTTACCACAGTGAGACACTTTTAGATACAGTTCAAAAATATCCCACTTACAACAAAGAAATGTATTATATTGTGCAAGCTTTCCCTCAATGGAAGCATTACATTATGGTGAAGGAAATGGTTATCCATATAGACCACTTACCTGTGCAATTCATACATATGCAAGGGAAGTTGCAAAACAATTGCCATCAGAAATGGTCCACATACCTGCAATAGTTCCATTTGAACATTAAGTACAAGATGGTCAACACCAATAATGTGGCAGAATTCCTTAGCCGAACACCAATCATGGTGTCCGTCATTGTGCTGGACTCGTGTGGGCATGGGATTTTTGGATGGCTGCATCTTTACAAGAGCGATACTGAATTAGACAACACATATGAGACACTCCTAGAAGGGAAGAATTTTGATATTAAGTGTAAGTAGTGGCTCTGAGACTTTGAAAAATGTGATCCTAAGAGTGGAGTGTGATGCTAGAGGATTATGTGGTCTATACAAAGGACCCCTTTAAGGGGGTTCACATTTGGACTTCTCCTTGTGTAGTTAAGACACTTGGTCATCCTTGGAGTAGGTTCTTCCACTCAAATTCCATGGTATTTCGTATAAATATTTAAAAATCCTTAGATTTGTATGGAGAAAGGTGGATTAGGTTGATCTTGAGAGTTCTTTGTGAGATCGGTGTTCATATACAAATCAATACAAGCATCTTTGAGATCATACGTGACATATCTTTCATAGTTGTATTTTTCCTTGATGTCTTGGTATATGGACGAAATAATACGGGTCTCTTGACTTTTACCTATGCTTTCTTGTAGCTCCGTGATCACCTAAGAAAAATTTGTGTATGACCTTAGCGCATCCACATCAATGACGATTAGAGGGAAAACATACAATGTATATAGCTTACAAAATACTGATGAGAAGTATAAAATATCATATATCAAATCGAATGGGTCAAAACCCTTTTTCGAGTGGTGATAGTTTGATGGAAAGTTTAGGTCCCTATCAAAAGTAACGAGCCTTACAGTTATGCAATTGTCATGAAAAATCCCTAAATTTTTTTATTTGAAATTAGTGATATCTTAAATACCAAAAATATATCTCTAAAAATAAAATTGCACACAATAGATCTAAGAATATTATGGAAATTCTCTTTTATTAATATCATTATTAATATCAAACCCTTAAGCTAGGGAAATAACTTACATTTTGATTCCGTTTATAGAAGGAGTCCACTTATGTTCACTTGCCTCTTCGAGGGGGGAACCTTCTAATGTGCTAATGCTCCAATAATCTTCTCACAACCCATAAGGAGTTATCCATCCCTATTTATAGTTATCAAGATAATTTTAGAAATCAATGTCTTTGAAATTTCAAATATAGAAATCATTGATTAAAAAACCAAGATGAATTATTCTCCTCAATCAAGTGAAATCTCAGAATATCGCATTAATGTTAAATGAAAAATACCTCTCACATAGCCCAAGGCACCAAATATATTATGTTTTAAATAGCCATAGAATAATTTTATGCTTCCCAAAAAAAAAGATGTATTAGTTAAATCTAAAATGTAACCCCCATCTATGAAAAGTAAATATCTTAAATAAAGATGTATTAGTTAAATCTAAAATGTAACACCCCTCAATGAAAAGTAAATATTTTAATTGCTTTCACTCCACAGATTTGGTAATCATGGGCTAAGTGTAAAGCCCATTATGAAACTTTAACTTTAAGTTATTATAAAAAGGTTATGGCAAGTCTTGGAATTCACAGGATAAGATCCTAGATGAAAATTTTCATTACCAGATAGTTACAAGACAATTACTCCTCTCCCCATAGACAAAAAATCTCGGACACTTACTCCTATCCCTAGAGATAAATAATTTAAGAGAGTTAGTTACAAGAGAGTATAGGATTTCTATCCCTAGAGATAAATAATTTAAGAGAGTTAGTTACAAGAGAGTGTAGGATTGATCTAACGATCATTTGATTCCAACATGTATTCATGGAGATATGAATTTTCTTGTATTCTTGACAATTTGTTGGGCCACGAAACAAAACGGTGATTTTTGCCCCCAACTTATCCTCAAAGTTTCAAATAAAAGGAGGAGACCTTGTGGCATTATTCCACTCATCTCATCTCACATTCTTCTCTCTGCTATGCATTAGAGGAGCATCTCTCTCTCACCTGTGGTTGAAAGGAGGACACAGATTTTGGTTAGGGCATCGTTGACTTGGGTTGAGTGAGTTGCAGGTGGGTAAATTGGACAACGTTGAACAACGTGGAGACTTCTTTGACTGCGGATTGGGTTGTCATCCTTTCTTAGGCAGGTCGCATTTTTGGGCAGCTCCATTGACCTATTTTTGATACCACACTTTGACCACCATTGATTGTCAAAGGTTGATTGCAGATCTGTCCCAACTTTGACTGGCAAAATTTGACTATAGATCTGTCCTAGGGTTGGCTGCAGTTTAACTAGTGATTTCAAACTGTTTTGGGTTGCCCATTCTTGCTGTTGGAGGTCAAGTTGACTGAGGTTGAATAGAGGTCAAATCAGACCTATTTGACCAACATTGACTTTGTTGGTTAGGGTTTTGCTACTGTTGTCATAAAATTACAGATTTGTATAATTGTAATATCTCTCTATGAGTTGAATTTTTGAAGAATATAAGAATTGATCAAGGGTTTCCCTCATTGGGGTTTGTCCGTGGCTGGTATCACATCTTGTGTCCTCTTCTCTTGGCTTGTCTTCCACTGTTATATTTATGTTCTATTTGCAGTTGACTATCATGCTGATGTGATTGCTATCCTCGAAATTGATATTGGGCTAATAAGAAAACTTGAAGTAAATTGCTATTAAGCATAGAACATACCAAAATTAACAAATTTATGTTCTATTTGCACTTGACTATCATGCTGATGTGATTGCTATCCTCGAAATTGATATTGGGCTAATAAGAAAACTTGAAGTAAATTGCTATTAAGCATAGAACATACCAAAATTAACAAATTTAGATGTTGTTATCCTTTCCACTTAGGTTCAATTCTTTCATCTCACATGTTGAGCTCATAATGAGCATTTCTTGTAATGACTTCAAGCCAGTTTTAAAGACAATCATGTAAATATTTTAGGTTTTCTTAGAGGCCATTGTTTTTTAGAATTACTCTTTTTTGCATCAAGGTCAAGTTGTCAACCTTTGTGATCAATTGGATTTAGATGATGTTATCCTTTCCACATAGGTTCAATTCTTTCATCCATATCCTATAACAACAAGGTTGAAAGTCATAAACTCAACAAGTCACTTTCTGAAATTAAACCTAGATGGAAAGGATAATAAAGTAACTTTAGATTTGATAGACAGATGCAAGTACACTTCAATTTCTTTGAAATTTCAAATATATAAATCATTGAGTAAAAACCAAAATAAATTATTCTCCACAATCAAGTGAAATTTCAAAATATCACGTTAATGTTCAATGCAAAAATACTTTTGACATAGCCCAAGGCATAAGGTACCAGATAGATTATGCTTTAAATAGACATAGAATAATTCTTATGCTACCAGGAAAAAAGGATGTATTAGTTAAATATAAAATGTAACCCCCTGAATGAAAAGTATATATCTTAAATAAATATGTATTAGTTAAATCTAAAATGTAGCCCGTGAATGAAAAGTGAATATTTTAATTGCTTTCGCTCCACAGCTTTGGTAATCATGGGCAGCTTTGGTAATCATGGGCTAAGTGTAAAGTTGTGTAAAATTTTAATTTTAAGTTATTATAAAAAGGTTATGACAAGTCTTGGAATTTGCAGAATAAGATCATGGATGAAAATTTTCATTTACCATATAGTTACAAGACAATGACGTTGGCCTCTCAAATTCATTCATTGTAACTGGGTTAGGAAACTTCTCTAAGTAAAGAATGAGGGTAAGCATATCGAAGAGTTGGGCACTGGTTTTCAAACCAGGAGCATAAGCAGGAGAAGGGACGGAGGGAATCCAAATATTCTGAATCAAATACAGGTATAGCGTGTAAGTATGAGGCACATTCTATAACAGCCTCCATTATTTGATTTATTTAAACATAGCTAAAATTTATTCACTGCACATAATAGACCCCTGTCTCTAAAACTTTAAACAAACTTCAAACAGCTTAGCGATGGTTGGCCTTCTACAGTTCAAAGAAAACAAAAATAGAGGCTTCAATCCAATGCTAAAACATGGAGGAATCAATACCTTAGTTGCGGTGCCTGCACTATAATCACTCTTTCTAATTCTGAGTATCGGTTCAAATGACATGAAAGGCTTCCGTAGTTTAGATGAAGTAGTCGTACCAAGCTAACTGTTAACTTGCTCTCCAGTGGTCAGCTCTGTCAAGTTTGGTTTCCTCGTGAGAAGACGAAAGTTGTTTTCTGACTGAATTTCAGAAGGATTTCATCAGGAGCAGTAGGATGAACAATAGGAGCTTCATTACCAGCTGTTTCATGTTTGATTTGCTCATGAGAAGGCAAAGGCGGCTTGGCATCCACATTGTTTTCTAACTGAATTTTAGACTGTTTAGATTGTTCCATGCCGAGGATTTCCATAGTGGAGGGTCCAATGCAGATGGTATACAGATGGATTTACAGTGTTAAAAGGTTAAAATACTGTATACAGAATACAAATTTGATTGGAATTTTGAGAGAAGTTACACTTCCATGCAAATTTAATTGGAATTTTGAGAGAAGTTATACTTCTATTTTGACAGTAATTTAGAGAATCTTTAATTCGGGAATTTTTGGTATATTTTGAGAGGATTTAAATAAGTTATTTTATTGAAAAATGAATAAATATATTTATTTATTTTTTTAGTTGTTAAGTGGGATTTTTTGGAAAGTTTTTTGATTTATTTTTTGATTTAATTTGTTTAAAATCTTATAGACATTTATTGAAATCACAAGTTTGACATGTGAATTCTTCACAATCCAAGCCCCCTTGGGATTTTTGATGGTGCCACTAAAAAAACAGGTTAAAACAACACTAATCAAGATTTGACCACAATTTTTTTAGCCAGATTCTAGCAACACCAATCAAGACTTGACCACAAATTTTTTTGCCAGATTCTGGCCAGAAATTTGTGGGTAACTCTAAAAAGTTGCACTTAAAAATTACTCCAATCTTTTAAGGGGTAGTGCAACCAGACTGCCTTCTTGCCCTGAAAATCATGGAAATTCCAGCCATATTTTGATAAAATCTGGCAGGGTTTTTTGTAAATGCAAGTTACAATTGTCAAACTTCAAGATTTTGGGTGCCCTAGATGTTTTTGATTGATGGCATTGAATTCATTTCCACAATTAAAAACATCATTCAAACACTACTACTACAAGATTTTTTGAATTTTTTTTGACAGGATTCCAGCAACTTTTGGGGCAATTCCTCCACCTTGGTAGATGACTCTTTTTTTAATATAAATCAACAATTGCAATATTGAAAAATAATAAAAGGTTGACTACTTCAAGATTTTGGGTGCCAGAGATGTTTTTGATTGATGGCATTAAATCCATTTCCACTATCAAAAACATGATTCAAACACTACTACTGCAATATTTTTTGAATATTTTTTGCTAGTATTCGGGCCACTTTTTGTTGTTCAGCGAATTGCTGTAGATGATTCTATTTTTTCATATAAATCAACAATTTGAATATTGAAAAATAATAAAATCTTGACTTTTGTTTATTTAAAACAAAATCATAAAATATAGAATTTATTTATTTATTAATTCACTCCAATTCCCCAATATTTTTTCTAGAAAACAATGGAATTTCTCACATGATTTTGATAAAATGTGGCTGAATTTTTTTGGAAATTTGGATTACAATTGTCAAGCTTAGGATTTTGGATTTTGGTGTGGCATAGGTTTTTGATGGTGCTGAATCATTTCCATCATAAAAAAAGATTCAATTGATTTAAAACAAAATACCAAATACCTGTTCCAACAAAAACAAAATTGTTGCAACTCTCATCTAACAAGAATATGATAATTAAACAATATTTTTTTTTTTTTTTTTTTCTGAATATGACTAATTCTATTATCGTACAAAACAAAGATACAAAATAGAGTACAATTACATAACATGTATTAACTGAACAGACACCAGGGCCTTGGACTGACCAGGACAAAGACAAACATACAGCTGGACAAAGACAATCTACACTTGAACAATTACAATTGACACCTGAACATTACAGGACACATTGACAGAGATAATGCCGCCACTTAGCCGAGTTATACAACGAAATCCCAACAAAAATAGGCGGAGTTATACAACGAAATCCCAACAAAAATAGCAGAGATTACCGGGGCGAGTTCAATCATCTTCAGTAGTCTGGGGCGCCTCTTCAATTCGGCACCCGAAAAGGAGCGTGTCCTCGGAGTCAGAAAGCTGGATGACCGCGTCTGGGCTTCCCTCTTGGGCTGGCCTGCTAGGACCAGCAAGTGAATAACCACCATGCGTAGAAGGGCCAGCGTCCGGGTCGAAATTGGTTGCTGGGCGCTCAAGATCCGGCCCATGTTCACGTCGAGGTGCCAACCAACCCGTTCCAGCTCCAACCGGAAGGCACGCAATTGGAGATTCATCTCTGGAGCGCTGCCGAGGCTCGGCCTCCATGTTCTGAGTGACGCCAGGCTCTATCATTATAGAAACAACCAAAGTGGAATTAACTTGAGGGCAGGGGAGCCGATACCTGAGCATTGGGAGCTCCATCTGCCCTTCTTCAGAATTTGGGCTTCTGCCATTATGCCCTCCCTCCTCCTCATTGCTGCCCTGAAATCTCTGAGGCGATACCTCAATGGAGGAAGAGGGTGAATTATAATCGTTCTGCTACGGGAGGGCCCTGCCTCTAATTCCCCCTCTTCGGCTACCCATTCGCGGCCTTTCCCTCGGCATTACAACACTCCTTCCTCTCTGGAAACCAACACAAGCACTCTGAGCTCCTACAGCTGCAAGAACCAACACCAGTGCCCTCAGCTCCACACGGTTGCACGTGGTGTGCTTACCAGGCTCATAAACCGGCGGAATACCCCTCAGATTCTCACTCCCATTTCCGTCTGAGCGGAGCAGGGTCTCACTGCAATGTGCGCACATATTCTTCTGCCGATCCAGCTTGCTCTGTTTTAAACTTTTCTCTGCATCGAAAACCATCTTTCTCCCTCGAGCTGAGTAGACAGGCATTAATGCCGTCGGCCTTCTGCATTCAAGCGGGTTAATACCCTGCTGCTCGTGGTACCATCGGACACCGTAGGCATGCCACCTGCCCACGTGATGGCGCGTGCCATTACCATATCCCCTATGCACCCGCATCCGGGAATATGATAATTAAACATTAATTGTTTACCTTGATAACAATTATTTATTTTTATTTTTAACCATATATGGGTTTCAATGAGAAATCATTAAACATAGAGTGCACAATTGTAGTTGGATAATTTATGAATGTTATAAAGGTATTGGTGTATTAGATGTTTCTCTTCCTAAGTATTAAATTCCTATTCCCAAGAGAAAGAGGGCGTGCTCTATTTATTAACTTGGTGTTTAGTTAATACACCAAGGTTTCGACATATGCATTATTCTCACTTGATTAAATGGTTAACCTTGCAATGTCTATTTGAAGAATTCTATAGAGTGTGACATCTTAATGCCCACCACCACTTTGAGTTAATTTGCACTGGTGTATTGATCTCCACCATCCAAGTACTAGGGTGTAGATGTCAGTGAGGAGGATAATGGTAACTTTTCCTACCTTTGGCTCCCTATTGACTTGGTCATTCTTCTTCTCTATCCTAGCAACTCTGCAACTCGTTATGTTGAAGAAATATCGATTCAACCTTATCAATTTCTCATTAACGAGTTGTGGCCACCCTTGCAATGGCGTTAGACACCCTTGCAATGGGGTTAGACACTGTTTTTTTCCTTTTTACTCATATTTTTTCTAGGGTTAGGTCGGGTTGTCATTGTGCCTAAATGGCATGGAGGAGGAACCATTACAGTTCTCACCCACCCCTACTCTTGCATGCAACCTTATCTTCATTTTACAAGGAAATAAGGGTTCTTTTCATTTATTTGCCATTATCCTCAATTTCTGAGGTAACTAGTGGTTATTTTGAATCTACAACTGTGGACTGAAGTATATTCTTGACTAAATTGTTGCAACATTCCTCAAACACAAATATGATAATTAAACATTAATTGTTTGCCAACAATTTTTTTATTTTTATTTTTAACCATAGATGGGTTTCAACCAGAATTCATTAAACATAGAGTGCATAGTTGTAGTTGGATAATTTATGAATGTTATAAAGGTATTGGTGTATTAGATATTTCTCTTTCTAAGTATTAAATTCCTATTCCCAAGAGAACTCTGTCTTGATTTATTTATTAACTTGTTGTTCATTTAATACACTAAGGTTTTGGCATATGCATTATTCTCAATTGATTAAATGGCTAACCTTGCAATGTCTCTTCAAAGAATTCTCTAGATCCTGTCATTGTAATGCTTGCCACCACTTTGAGTTAATTTGCACCTAAGAGGTGTATTGATCTCCACCATCCAAGTACTAGGTTTATCATTGGACGATGAAGATGTCAGCCAGGAGGATAATGGTAATTTTTGGACGACCTTTGGCTCCCTATCGACTTGGTCATTCTTCCTCTCTGACCTAGTAGCTCTGCAACTTGTTATGCTGAAGAACTCTTGATTCAACTCTATCAATTTCTCATTAAAGAGTTGTGGCTACCCTTGCAATGGCATTAGACATTGTTCTTTTCCTTTTTACTCAGATTTCTTCTAGGGTTAGGTCGGGTTTTCACGGTGCCTAAATGGCATGGAGGAGGAACCATTACAGTTCTCACCCACCTCTACTCTGGCATGCAACCTTATCTTCATTTTACTAGGAAATACGGGTTCTTTTCATTTATTTTCCATTATCCTCAATTTAGTGTAGAATTTCCGACAGTAGATCAAGTGATAATGCAATATACTAAACAAAAATACTTGATTTACTTCTACAAAAAAACTTGCGGAAGCCTAGTTGATTTTATCAAGATCAAATAGAACACATATAACAGAGAATGAGAAATCAATCACACATGAACACAGATGAATACTCTCGGAAAAGCCTCAGCTAAAAACCACGATCTCTGTATTATCATACAAGTGGAAATATGTCCGGATTACACAAAGATTTAGTTCACAAGCTATCGAGCTCTTAGTACAATCCCTCAATATTGCTCATAGACTGAATAGACACAACATATGCCTTCCTCCAATCCTCCAAGCCTCCTATTTCCTTGCACAGTTTCTCCTGGGGTCCAATGCTGCCACCTCTGTGAATTGGCCTCTCACACAACTCACCAAACTTAGAAGTAACTGTGCAACCTCAAAGGAACGAATTCATCCTGCATGCACGAGATATCCTCAATGAAATATTCCTACAACTGATAGTACACTATCCCATCATTTGATCTCAACTATTTAGTTATCTGAAGTGCAGTAGTTACATGCATGCATGCATTAACTAACTAAACTCACAATCAGTTCAAAAAATTGTTGTAACTAATCTAACTGGACTTAACTCAGTTAACTGAGCTAACTAATTACAACTCAAAGTACAACTCATCTTGATCTCCTTAATCAAGGGATAGCTTCCTCAATCAAAGGGGAAAGTGTTGCATGTCTTCACATAGACTTCATGTTTGATTTTCTACAACTAATTAACTCAAGATGAATTAATTAATTATTTTGCAAAGAGTGGTTAATATCAAATTCGAATTTTAATTCTCAATTTTAGTTTAGCGACTAACTAAAATTGGAATGTATCCCAAAATGCTATTTATAGCAGTGCTATTTTTAGCACTTCTCTTTTTTAGCATTTCTTATTTGTATTTTCAAAACTCCCTCTCAACAAGAAAGGGATTATGAGTCACCCCAATCTTGTCTTTGTGGAACTCGAACTTGCATTTTGACAATGCCTTAGTCAATATATTTGCATCTTGTTCCTCAGTCGAAACATATAAGAACAACATGATCCTCTTCACCACACAATCTCGAAGATGATGATACCAGATATCTATGTGCTTGGACCTATCATGAAATACTAGATTCTCAGAGAGTTTGATACAACTCTTAATATTGCAATAGATCATAGTTGGATCCATCCTCTGACCAAACAATCCCACTAGAATCTTCCGCATCCAAATGGCCTCGCATGCTGCCTAATTGGCAACCATGTATTCAGCCTCTGCTGAGCTAAGTGCAACTGACCTTCGTTTCCTGTTGTACTAGGAAATTGTAGCTGAACAAAGGTTGAAGATTCCTCGAGAAGTACTCTTCCGGTTTGATGGACTCCCTACCCAATGTGCATCTATGAAGCCGTGAGCTTCACTACCTCTATCCATCTCTACCACAATCCATACTAAGATGTGCCTCTGAGGTATCTTAGCACATGCTTCACTGCCTTCCAAAATAGCTTGGTAGGTTGAACCATAGCTTGACTGAGCTCGTTCACTCCAAAGCATAAATCTGGTCGTGTGTTCACTAGATACATTAATGAACCCACAAGCTGCTGATAAACAATAGCAGCTACTACCTCACCTGAAGTAGCATACTCCTTCCTCGAGTTACCAGTTAGAGGAGTCTGCATGGGCTTGCACTTCTCCATGTGGAATCACCTAAGTATCTCATTGGCATACTTGCCTTGAGACACAAACTCTTCCCCATATTTCTGCCACACTTCCATGCCTATAACATAGTGCATAAGACCCATGTATTTCATCTCGAACTCTCTTGCAAGGTCCTCCTTTCAAGACTTGATCAACTGATCATCACCTGTAAAAATCAAATCATCCACATAAAGAACAATGATCAATGGTTTACCTTCTACCATGATGTGGTAAACGTTCACATCTACTTCACTCTTGTGAAGCCCAACCCGGTGAAATAGCTGTCAAACTTGGTGTACCAAGCAGGAGGTGCTTGCTTTAGCCCATACAAAGCAGTCTTGAGTCGGCACACATGCGACTCATGATCGAAGTTCTCAAAACCTTCTGGATGCTCAATGTACACCTCTTCCTCCATCTTCATATTGAGGAACGCAGTCTTCACATCCATCTGATGTATCTTCTAACCCATCTGAGCTGATAGTGCCAACATCGATCTGATAGCTGAGTACCTTGCTACAGGAGCAAAAGTATCATCGTAATTGATCCCCTCGACTTGTGTGAAACCACGGGAAACAAACCTTTCCTTATGTTTCTCAACGCTCCCATGAGCTTCCTGCTTTACCTTGTAAAGCCATCACAAACTCACCAGTGACTTGTCCTGAGGTCTTGGGACAACATCCCAAACATAGTTCCGAACAATGGAGTCATACTCCTCCACCATAGCATCAACCTAGACTGGTTGTTGCACTTCTTCCTTGAATGAAGAAGGTTTAGTCTCTACACACTCCCCAACCACGGCCATGTAACCAGTGTACTGCTTGGGTGACCTCCTATGTCTGTGCTGAGAAGATGGTTGTCCCACATTCTCTCGCACATCCATCATCAACCTGTCAACTTCACTTAAGCGTTTTTTCTCATCTGTGGAAGACTTAGCATGAGTAGATGTCTCCACTCTCGGATCCTCTGCATGCGGCTGCTCCACATCACTCTAAGGCTCCTCCTCCTTAGGAACTAAAAGTTCCTCCTCTGCATGCAACTTGAGCTCCCTCTCAAGTGATATTCACATGGATTTCTACTCGTCGAACTTCAGATATCTATGTATCACTGTCCACCAAACTCATCCCTACAAGTGGTGATCTTGTTTAGATATGTAGAGATTGTGTCGCCCTTTTCACACTTGATTCTCCGAAGCTTGTCTTTTAGCGCCAGCTTCCTCTGATCATTGTTGTTCTGATATATATCTTTCAATGTTTTCCACATTTAAAACAATGTCTCCTTCCCACGGAGACTCGAGACTATGTGGTCTCAAACTCCCTCTAGAAGGATTCTCCTCACTCTAGCCACACATTTCTTCCATTCCACTAATTTTTGGGCATTAGCTGCTGCTAGCTTGGGGAATTCTTCATGATCAATGAAGTCCTTCAGACTATTGTCCTCGAATACCACTTCCATGTGATCCTTCTAGGCTATATAATTCGAGCTGCCATCAAGGGTATACTCGAGTCTTAAACCATTGAACTCCATTGGTGAAATTTGAGATGTGATAAGAATTCAAATTCTATAATCAGGAACTTCAAACTTCAAACTTCTCCCTTCGTTGTATACTGTTCTTTGCTTCAATAACCTTTGCTTCGATAACATGTAGAATTTTCCACTGTAAATCATCTGATAATGCAATATACTAAAGAAAAATACTTGATCTAATTCTACAAACAAACTTGCGGAAGCTTAATCGATTTGAGCAAGATCGAATACAACACATATAATAGAGAATGAAAAATCAATCACACATGAACACAGAAGAATACTCTGGGGAAAGCCTCATCTAAAAAACACGATCTTTGTATTATCACACAAGTGGAAATATGTGTGGATTACACAAATCTTTAGCTCACAATATATCCAACTCTCAATACAATCCCTCAATACAGCTCATAGACTGAACATACACAACATATGCCTTCCTCCAATCCTTTAAGCCTCCTATTTCCTTGTGCAATTTCTCCTTGGGTCCAATGCAGCCACCTATGTGAATTGGCCTCTCAAACAACTCACCAAAATCAGAAGTAACTGCGCAATCTCCAAGGAATGAATTCCTTCTGCATGCAAGAGATATCCTCAATGAAATATTCATGCGACTGATAGTACAATATCCCATCATCTGATATCAGCTAGGTCTCTGACTGAACTCACATGCATGAGTTATTTATGAATGGATATTCAGTTATCTAAAGTGCAGTAGTTACATACATGCATGCATTAACTAACTGAACTCACAATCAGTTCAACAAACTGTTGGAACTAATCTGACTGGACTTAACTCATTTTACTAAGCTAACTAATTACAAATCAAAGTACGACTCATCCTGATCTCCTTAATCAAGGGATAACTTCCTCAATCAAAGGGGAAACTATTGCATGTCTTCACATAGACTTCATGTTTGATTTTCTACAGCTAATTAACTCAAGATGAATTAATTAATTATTTTACAAATAGATGCTAAGATCAAATTCGAATTTTAATTCTCAATTTTAGTTTAGGGACTTACTAAAATTGGAATGTATCTCGAAATGCTATTTATAGCAGTGCTATTTTTAGCACTTCTATTTTTTAGCATTTCTTGTTGCTATAATCAACACAGTGGTTATGCGGAATCTATGACTGTGGACATAGGTATCTTCCCTAGGCTTGGTGGACTAACATAGAACCACCGAAAGACAAAGGGACTAATGTTTTCCTTAAGGTAAATAGATAACGGGATGAAGCCTACCTGGGATGTGTCGTATGCTTTGCTTCTTCCTTGTCTTCTTCCTGTGAGATAAATAGTCACAACAGTTCCTGGAAGCTTCTGGAAGAGGAGGCTTCAGGATTCTTTCTCTTTTTCTCGGATTTCTAGAATCAACATTCCCCCAACACAGAGAAACCTACTAGTGATCAATGCAGGTGTTGAATATGGCAACCTGGTAGTCAGTGTTGTCCACTAAGAGGCTAGGGAGCATTGATCCTTAAAATGATTGAAACAAGGTTCCTTCAAGTAGAAAGTCATGGTTTAGAATGAGTCATGCTTAGGGCTTTGTGCAAGGAGGATGAAAAGGAGGTCAAAGGATGTTGCTTTATCTAGTTGAAGGCCTATTGACCAGATGTGACAAAATGGCTTATAACAGATTGCCCCCTAAAGTGAAAAGTCAGAAATGATCACTGATGACTGAAATGTTTACCTTGTGAGAAGTCGGAATCAATAACAATTTACAAGATCATCATCTGCTACAATACATTTACATCGTGACATCTTTGCTAAGGGAAGCATACCAATACTCGTCACATAAGCTAATCATTACATGTACAATGACCAAAAGACACGTCCACAGGTGACTGATGGTGGACCCATGACTGAATGAATGCATGCATGTTCTTCTACTGCTCCTGAAATTGCAGCCCAGATGGATGAAACTATATCTGGGGTCTTCTATCTCATTCACACGACCAACCAATGTACAAGTCTAACCATGTGAATCAATGAGTTGAGGTCGAACATTGTAGACACCATCTGATTACCGCCAAATGATGTAAGTTGTTAATAGATGCGAGAAAAACCACCGATGGTGTTAATGACCCTCAAGGTACTGCAAAACAATCCATATGGTGTGAATAAATGAGTTGATATCAAAAACCACACATAATCTTTTGGTCAAAGACCAATGATGTAAACTCATTTCCAAGAGCCTTGATGTATCCCCCATCAAAGACACGAAACAGGTATGATGATTTCAGACAGAAAGATCATAATGATGATGATATAGAACTGGATCAGGAAATGCAGACATGGAATGAAGGCTTAAGAGTATTGTAGCAGATATTGATTGAATGAATTCACTTGAACACAGTGGTGACACTGAATGGAGTTGGCAGCATTGACCAAAAACCAAAAATAGAGGCTTTGAAAAGGTATGATAAACCAAAAGACAAGTAGATTTCCCAACCCAACAGCGATTGAGATGAAGTGGAAGAGTGTTGTGTTTAATAGTGACTCGTTGCCATTAACAAATGGACTACCTTGTTTTCCCAATTTCCCCAACCATACTAGTGAGTACCTATTTTTTTTTTAACAAGCTTGAGGAGGATAACATATGCTTGATCTGTAGGTTCATCCTTTGGATGAATCCCTCTGAGAATATTTAATGAATACGGAAAATGAGTGGTTCGGTCCCATCATGAACGATGAGTCCATCATTGTTTAATGTTTTAATGAGTCCAACGAAGGTATAACTCGACATTTTTTTCATGTTTAGAGAGTTCGTAAAAAAAGAAATAAAAGAAAACTCTAGATGTTCCTTTTCATAAATAGTCCCTTAGGTGTGAAAAGGAAAAAAATAATACCCAAGAGAACCTCATATCCATGTTCGACTAAGGTATTCATTTTTCATAGTTAGTATATCTCAATCTGGAAAAGGGTTAAATGTATACTGAGTGGATGTGTTTTCATGTACTTTAGCAAGTTAAAAAACACGAGTGCTCGTCAATATTTTCATATTTTGGGAGTCTGAAAAGAGCTGAAGGAGGACTCCAGGGGGTTCCTTTTTTGTATGTTTATGGAGCCCGAAAAAGTGATAAAAGTGTGTTCCTCTTGGAGGAGTGAGTGGTATAAAGGATAGCAATTGGTTTTAGTCATGATGGAACTACTCAAAGCACCCAAAGGTCAATAATAAAGGGTAACAACCACTCATTATAGTAGTTCCCTAGGAAAGGGTAAAATCCAAGTGAACGTGTATCATCATACAAGAAATGGTGACGATGGAATAAGAAAACCAAGGCTCATCTAGTAGAAAGAGACTGAAAAATAACAATCACGGGATAGGATGAGAACGGTTTCATTTTTTGCACAAGCCTGAAATATGGGAAACTATGCTTGAAATTAGTTTCATTTTTTGAACAAGCCTGAAATATGGGAAACTATGCTTGAAATTGGTTTCATTTTTATAGAAGCTTGAAACAGAGAAAAAATTATGCTTGAAATTGGTTTGCATGCCCCCAACATAATGACTCAATTTGAGGTACATGCCCCCAAAATTTCATTTCATTCACCTAAATAGACTATTGGTTGCCAACAGGTGGAGGGAATGAAGATTAAATTACGAGATCAAAAAACTCGAACTTGAGGGGGGTCTTTTTCATTTTTTAACAAGCTTGACACAGGAAAAGAATTATGCTCAAGGGAGCTTCTTTCATTTTTTAAAGAGCTTGACATAAGAAAATGAGCTTTGCTCCAAAGAACCTTGATTCATTTTTTAAGGAGCTTGACACAAGACAAGGAACTATGTTCCAACACCTCGTTTCATTTTTTAATGAGTTTGAAACAAGGAAAGGAACTATGCTCAAAGGAACTTGATCATGCCTACCAAGAGGTTCTCATTAGATGGGAGAACAACAATTTGGAAGGTATCAAAGGATCGAATGGATAAATTAGACTCGAATGCCCCTAGTAAATGATGCATTACATCACCTACTAGATCATCAGTAGACACGGGCATAGAATAGGTTGCCACATAATTAATCTATGGTAGGGGATACAACACTTGCATATAAGGAACATTTATGGAAGCTCGTTGATTGAGAGTCATATTAGGACCAACGAACGAAAGTTGGTCATTGGTCATGATTCTTCCTTCATGTGGGAAACACATTACATGAAAGAGTGAAGAGACAAGAGTTGCCATGACATAAACATAGTCATGCGCAAGGAGTAAATTAAAATCCAAAAGGCCTTGGACTACCATAACATAAATACATACAATATTTCCTCCCAAGATAATAGAAAACTTAGGAAGGATCCCTAACAGTTGACTGGTTCCTCTTTTAAAAGCTAACATATTTCGAGGGGTGAACACGAGTTGTGGGGAACGTAGAGCTTGCCAAGCAGTGGAGGATAAAATTCTAACAGAAGCCCCTTCATTTATGATTGTGCTAGGTATGACCACATTATAAGCTTGTACTATTATCTGGAAGAGCGCGTAAGGAGGAAGAGGATATCCTGTTATTAGACACCAATCAAAGGAAGTGACCATACTACTTCGAGGGGGTATTGTGGGAACTGGAGAACTGCTCTCCAATGTTGTGGGAACGAGAGGAATATCCCCCAGTCCATTGGAACATGAAGTAACAAGAAGAACCTGAATGGTATGATACTCGTTGTATATGGGAAAATTACAATTGAATAAAGGTGGAATCGGGTCAACCATTTTCTCAACTAATGGTTGGTTGGGAATAGACTCATAGGATTCATGTTTAGAAAGAGTGGGATTGATTGGATTCAGATTCTGATTAATCACTTCATCAACTACTAGAGGATTTGGGAGAAAGCTTCTAGTAACCAGCTAGAAGTCCTGTAAGGTTTTCTAACACTTTTTAGGCTTCAGCCATATAAGGACAAAGGTGAATAGGATGATTTCCTTCTCATAACTGAAAGGGAAACTTAACTTTACCCTTTTTCCCATGGACCTTTATGTCACTAGTTGAGGGCTTATCACCAACATAATCTCCATAGGCTAATGAAAAAGGTCGATGTGAGCCTATAGACCACACTTCTAATATCTTGGGAATACGAGGACATTCTATAAGAAGGTGGGTTTAACACCTTACTCCCACATCTACCCAAGTAACTGACCAACCAGGGTAAACATATGACGCTAAGTTACTATGATATGATTCAACCTCCTAAGTGACCTTAAAGGAGTGGAGTATTTGAAGCACACCATACCAGACCTTCTTCACGTGCTACAGGACTCCCATAATGCATCCCAGTCATTCCCCTGACCAGCCCATGTGTCCCACTGACTTTATAGATATCTGAATCCCTAGACGATCCCTTGATATGGACAAGGGTGCACCTGAGAACCTCTGGACGCATGCACAACATGGGTATGCTTATATCCACGGACTTTTCTACTCATATCTGTGCTTGCGACTTTAGGATTTGTGCCACTTTTCAAGCCTAAAAGCCAGGTCACTGCCTAGAGACCATTATAACTTTCAAAATCCATAAATTACATAATGACAAGACTTACAAATAAAAAACTGGCTCCAAGGCTAGGCCTGATCATTCCCAACCGAGACTGATGTTCTGTAAAACACTTGGCATCAATGCACTCTATACGAAATGAATACAAGACAGAGAATAAAAGACTGATAAGTCATATGAGACTTGAAAAGAAGGATCATCAACCTCTTCCCTTAACTGTTTTGACATGAATTAGGTCTTACACCCATTTTCCTTTCAGTTACAAGTAAATACATGAAATAACCATGAGAACAACTAGTCATATAACCATGCTTATAACCAACATTAAACCATGAAAATAACAATGATATAACAACCATTAAAGCAACATATTAGCAAGTAAAAAAGCAAGGGAACTTAGCTTTTATTAAACATAGGCAAAGTTGACGAGGTTCGTGACTTACACATACCACCTGACCATAGTAATGAGGCTCATCAATAGGTAAATTATATGGGCCTTAATGCCACTCTCCATATTATTAAAATAAACTTTTCTCACATTTCTTTACATATTTTATTATATTTTGCTTAGTGAGAAGGGTAAAGGTGAGATGTTATGTCATGTGGCCTAATGTGCATCAATTGAAAGATTTGGAGCAGTTTTTGGCTAATTTAAGTGCAGGAATTAGAAGTAGACAAGAAAGAGGGATTTTATGAGATTGGGTCTCCATCCTTAAATCCTCAATCACTTGAAGATTCCTTCACCAGATCTCATCAGCTCAGATTTACAAGTAGCCAAGCCCACGGAGTTAATTGGCAACCAAGCCAGTGATAGTTGAACATAAATTAATCTTGAGTTTGGGAGAAGAGCCGCCCTAATTTTAAGGAAGTTTTTGGTAGCTTCAGTTGTATAAATAAGAAGGCCTAGGGCCTCATTAGGATTTGACTTTTTATTGTAGCCAAGAGGCAATTTCAAGCTTAAGATATTGTGACTATTATTTTCATGTTATTTTTGACATTTTGGTGATAATGAAAAGTGTCTCTTTGATCCAACACTGAGTTGTCTCAGACGGTTGAAGCTCTTGGGTTAGGGCCCAAACCTAGCAGTAGAGGTTCCTCTTCTTTTCCTACGTGTATCCTTAGATTAGAATCATAGATTAGCTGCTCAAATTATTTATGTTTTGTTGAATTTTCAAGTCTTTGAATGTTTGGTTAGTTTTTCTTCCATTAGTTGGAGAATTAGATCAGTGTTATATTAGTGAAAAAAAAACTTTAGAAAATTTGGTGACAGTGGCCTCATCCTCATCTCCCTCATGGGATCATGATTTGAGGTCCCCACTCTCACAACCCCAAAAACAGAGTTATCTTTTGGTTATTACATAGCTTAGGATTTCTTGTCGAGTAGACCATTGTTAACGATTTCGTAGAAGCACCTGCAATTGAAATTTTGGTTCCTTAAGTTTTTTGTAGATTAGAAAACATTCCATTCCATAGATTTGATCCACTAGCCATCAATAAATCAGTTTCTCAAATTCAACTCATCTTTTTTACATTTAGATAAAGTTGTGCATAAATTAAGAAATGAATGTATTGTTGTGGGAGTTGTTGATCAGTAGGGAGGAACTCATTCCACCAGCCTCACCTAAAGTTTTCTCCACCTCTCGCCAAACCCTACCAATAAAATTCGGATTTCTGTTTTGTAGCCACTGTGGACAACCACCTTGAGCAAATCCAACCATCCTAAAGAGTTGGGCTGATCCTTGGGTAGTTTTCACCTTCTCCATACCTTATTCCACCATCATACACCTTCCCAACACTTCCTTTCATCTTTCACCTTCCCTACCTGCCTACAACTTTCAGCAAATTTCCCTGTAGTAAACTAGGACATCCTGTAGTAACTACAAGAAATCTTGTAGAAACTATAGGAAACCCTGTAGCAACTACAGGAAACCCTATAGCAACCTTTTTTAGACTGTTTGGGCAGAAAGAATGATGAGAGCCTAGGGTAGGCCTTCAACTTAACCTCCATACCCCTCAATTCCATTTTTGACCAGTTTTCCCATACCTTCCTCTCCTACAAAAGATCAACTTGATTAGTTTATCATTTACATTTCTAAATTGAAAACCAAAAGACTATTTTCTGCAATATTTAGCTAATGCATGCATACATTAGTCTTAGCAATGTTGGTATCATTTCCATGCCTACTTAGTCTAGATAGCTATATGATAGAATGCAAGGTTAAATTATGTCTCTTCTACAAGTAATGTGTGTTAATTCCTAGTTAGGTGATTTCATGTCATTTTCATAGCACTTTCTATTAAGCACTCTCATTTCTTTAACATAGGCAAACATTTACTTTCTACATTAAAGGTAACTTTACATTCACTGTCAGTAGTCAACCACCTTCTATTCAATAGAAGACTAGTTTGAAATACCATAGTGGTCTATCACGTTATTTAAGAAGTGACAAGAGTTAGACTATTACATCTGGTGTGCATATAACAATATCACCTCCAAGTTTGTATGAACCCCGGGTTGATAAAGGAAAGTTGGTCACCTTACGAGTTCCAACATCCTTTCTACAATAATGGGGCTCATCATTTTTTGGTGCCGTTTCCAGGAAGGTGTCTAGGTAGGTGTGATTTCTTCTTTCTTTTTTGTTTTCGATTCAATAGATAGATGCAATCTATGCTTTCTTTCCATTCGGCAAGTAGTTCCATTCAACAAATAGTTGCAATTTTTTCTTTCTTTCCATTCTACAAGTAGTTCTAAAAGAACCCTAAAATAAAAAGGAAAATTTCTTTCATGCCTCGTAGGAGTAGAGACAACTTAGGAAAATTTCTGCCAAATACCCCAACACCATCAAATAGCCAACCTTCCCTCTTCTTTGGTGGCTGTGATCTAGAGGACCCATTAGGTGAACAACCAGAGATATTTGAAGAGCCTATTGGGGAAGAAGAATAAGAAGAAACCATTCCACCAACCTACACCATGGCTGAAAATAGAAATGTGACTGAAAATAGAAATGGAGCTGCAGACAAAACTGAGGGTGCTTTTCCCAACAGAGAAACTAATGGAGATGGTAGGATGAGAAACATAAGCCCCTCTTACCTTCCTCACTTCCATGGATTAACCTCATAGTACCTTGATACCTTTTTGTTCTAGTTTACTGTCATCTGCAAAACTTATGATTATACCTTTGACGATTAGAAGTTAAAGTTGTTCCATTCCACCCTTAAGGATGCAGCCTTGCGCTGGTTCATGGATTTACCTGGGGACAACAACACTACCTAGGCTCAAATTTAACAAGCCTTGAACAACAAGTATAGGGATTGTTTTAGGTGCAAAGACACCAAAGAGGAAATCTTTAGAATGACCTTGGGAAATGATGAATCTTTGGAAGATTATGAGGAAAGGTTCCAACTCAACTACAAAAGGGCCAAATGCACCCTCGATCCTGAATCACTCAAGCTAGTCCTTCTTAGAGGGATTAGAGAAGATCTCCTAGAAACCCTAAACATGTTGTCGAGAGGGGACATATACCAATTATCTTATGATGATAGCAAGATAGTTTTCAAAAATCATTTTAGGACAGCCAGAAAGAAGGGTAGGGCTAGTCAAGCTTTGGCTAGAAAGAAAGGTGATTACTATTTAATATAATCAAAACTAAATGAGTACATGAACCCAAAACTGAAAAGACATGAGATAGTTATCATCATGAGCTGTTGGGGGCTCCCTCCGAAGCTTGAGGAAAACCTATAAACTTAAAACAATACAAAAATGTCTTTTCCTATAAATTCTAAACTATATAAAACAAGATATGTAAAGTTATAAGCAAAGGACTCAATAGTGTGAGTCCCTAATGTCGAATTATTTGGGCTTGACTTTCTTTGAGTCTCATTCTTCAGCAAAGTTGGCTTGATCTCTTCCTTTCTTCTTATTCTTTGGATTCTCAAGACAGTCACTCTTATAGTGACCTTTCTTATGACATTGATAGCACTCTATCTTAGACATGTCAACTTTCTTCCTTGGTACCTTAGATTATTTTCCTTTATGATGAGAAAAATAAGCATTTGATACTCCTTTGTTATTGACAACCATTGAGATCCTTAATTCTTCTTGACTACATGTGGTTCATACCAATTATTTTTGTGGAACGATCTCATCGATCACCAAGAGATCATCACTAAGACTATCCATATTCATAAATAAGGTTACCATGATATCTTCGTTAATTATCTTCGTATTCCTCATCTCATTCTTCAAAATTGCTACTTGACCAATGTTCTTAATAGTGAACAACTTTGACAAGGCTTCATACATCTCCTGAGCATGATTGATGTTAGCTATGAATGGGACAAATTTTTCTTTTATCCCTTCTACCATACAATCATAGCCACCAATTCTAAATCCATGAATTTTGCTTTGTCAGTGTCACTGGCTTTTTTAGTAGGCTTCATTACATTTTATTTTACAAAATCGAACACTTTGTTCTTCTCGAGGATTAGGTCAATCCTCTTCTTCCAAGATTTGAAGTTGGATTCTCCTTCAAGTGTTTTCTCACCCTTGATTGAGTTAGACATCTTCCTTGAGTATAATAGATTCCTCCCCTGAGATAGTGCCTATGAATGGATCTTCGTTTCTCTTCCTTCACCAAAGCTCTGATACCATGTTGGAAAATCAGAAAGGTGGTAGATATTTTCTTGATCTTGATAATTACTTGTGGTGTTTCTTACTATTATGATTATTTATATCTTCTTTCTTTAGTTCATTAAGCAATTACCAGAAGCAACATCACATAAAATATTACCATGCCAGATTCCAGAATATGGACCTCTTGCCAACAACTTTGGCTATGCAACAACTTGCAGCAGCTAACAACTTCTGACAGCAGTCCAACTTGAAGACTTCAATCTCCCAATCTAGAGCACGAAACAGAGAGAGGCTTGTTACCACTAAAACTAGCAGGGGACCTAAAAGGGGTTCATAAGAAGGAAACTACTAGGTGAAGGGCAACAGTGGAGGCTTAGCCCACTGTCACTACAACTAAGTCTCCCTACTGTTTATAGACTTTCACTGATGGGAGGAGTCCTGGTAGCGTAGGGATTACTTTGTAAGATATATGTCAATGGAGAGGTTAGGAGTGCCCCTAAAACCCCCTTCCCAAGGATGGAGTGAAAATGGAACTTGTTTTCTCTTTAAGCAAGGGAATCGATCCACCAAGGGTAAGGGGTGAGGATTGGAGGGTTGAGGGAGAAAGAATAGGGTTATAAAGGAGTTCCTCAATCCTTATAATCCTTGGAAACTTGGATTCCCAAGTGGTATTTGATAAATAATATTTATTGAGAAGTGGGACCACACGGGGCCAAGTGAACCTAGCCCAGGTTCGAGGATGGAATATAGCAACCAATGATATTCCTATCCTCCACAAGGTGAGGGGAAATGACCAAACAAGAATATTCACTTTAGAGGGTTGAATTGATCCTACTAAGGTATAGCCTTGGGGACACCTAGGAAAAATTTGGTCCTAGAGATAGGGGTTGGGATTCCTACAGATCCCATCATCAAAACATCCTCAAATTTGGAGGAGAGTGTGACAACCTCCTCCCATATCCACCCAAGTAACCCTGCTATCTGGGGTAAACATGAGACGAGATGCTACTGTGATCAGATTCGACCTCCTATGTTACCTTAAGGAAGTGGAATTGATGAAACATCACACACAATCATCCAACATCATCAACAAAACCCTTAGGAGACAAGTCAACCACTTAGACAGCCTGTCCCTAGGTCCCACTATTGTTTTGGACCTCTTAGGCCATTGTAGCTCTCATGCTATGGGCAAGGGAGCGACCAGATACCTAAATTTTTTCTCATAGGCCTGCATTCTAGTGATTGTGGACCAAAATTTCCAATTATGTGCTAGAAAACTCAATATATAAGCCACTTTTTTAGGTCCAGAGCCTAGGCCACTATCCAAAATGGAATAATACCTCAGAATCAGTAAAAGGACAAGGAAACAATGATGAAAAAGAAATAAGTTGGTCAAGACCTTAATCAAACCCCTACTAGCCATGACATGAATTTTGTTAAACATATCTCCAACATCTAACCTACAAGTGTAAACAACAAAATTAAGTGTAAGGATCTCATACTTATCTGAGAATCACTATGAACAATTGTTCCCTCATGCCACTTGTTGCATTATCATGTATTAGGTCATAGACATAATATCCATTCATATACAAGTAATAACATGTTGAGAGCCCTATATATTTGATTTCATAAAATGTACATATAACCAACATAATAGGAACTTAATTACCATAAACACATTAGTCATCAAAATCCACATATACATCAATACATTTGCACATAGAAATCAAGGGAATGAATTTCTCATTAATGAATGAAATAAATCAACTAGAGATGGGACTACCATGTTCCACCCGACCATAGAAAGGTTGAGCCAAATCTCTCTTCATCCATTCACCCCTGTGCCATATTTCAAGCATGAATGTGGGACTCAGACCAAAAGAACTCAACCAAGGCATACCGAGGCTAAACCACCTCACCCTCATCAATAAAAACAAGGCTTTACCGTAATCCATCCCGGATAACTAAACGAACATAATGAACACATCATAATAGGCTTTACCATGATCTCCACCTGATTACTAGGCTAAGCAGCATGGATGCCACTGATTTGTCCACCTACACCATGAAGAAATTTCATGTCTCCTAGTCTCTCAGGCTTTATCACAATCCAAACCCAGATCAATAGGCCCTAAAGTGAGACCAACTCTCTAGGCTTTACTCTATATCACAAATCTGGGATTACTAGGCCTAACAGAGAGAAAACCACCTCTAGGCTTTACCTTATATCCTTCCATTCATGGACAAGGATTCCCAGGCCATCCAAGGCAACATAAAATTCGGCTTTACTGTAACCCTTAGTCTAGTTCAAGGGTTACTAGGCCATGTGCTCTATCATTTTAGAGATCCACCTCACTCAGCTTTGAATCCATCTGACAATCCAGCTCAACCAAAACATGAGAACCCCATCCCACCATGCATATCCAAAAATGGGAAGGCTATGCTGGAAACACTATCACACCTGGGAAAACCCATGCCATGATATAAAAGAACCACTTGCAATACCTTGCATTCTAGATCTAGCAAGGAAAATACACATGCAAGTCGATATCTGCAATGAAGCTTGTTGTAGTTGTTTGATCTTGCCTTTCCCTACTTGATCCTTGCTTCCTCTTGCCATCTTTTCCTTTCTTTCTACAATGCCAAAGTGCTCCAAGAAAGATCTAAGTATCCAAGAGTATGAGAGAGAGACAAAGTAATGAGAGTTATCCAACAATGAAATAAAAAAAAAGGTTACCAACTGATCCAAAAGCCTTTTTATGAATGTGGCCTCTATTTTCTTCATTTCCCATTATTTTCCTTAATTTTCCTCCTCACATGCAACCTCTAACCTTTCACCTCGTTTTTCTCCTAATTTCCATTATTTTCATAAATAAATGTGCCAAAAATGTCATTTTTTCTTTCGAAAGCCTTAGCCATTTCCTTTCCAATTTCCTTAGCCATAAACAACCAAATGAACACACACTAGGATGTCTTTCCCAACATTCAGCTTGGAATAAGTGTCCCATTCATCTGTGGCTATTGTTTTTAACTTTATTACATGGAATTTTCACCAGGGCTATTACAGAACCCTCCCCCTTGGGGGACGCCGTCCTCGGTATTCAATTATACATATACCTCAACAACTTGATGAAAGAAGACATACTTCTCATGGAGCTTTATAATGCAACTCGATGCAACATTTACAATGAAAGATCTTCTCAAAAGTAAAACATAATGATAACCTAACAACACATCGCATAGTGGGTCTTTATATCATAGCTCATTACAGTATTTACAATTATCATCGAGTTGAGTGCCAACTCATATAACATCATAACATCATGATAACATAACCACATGATATCTTAGTAACATAACAACATAATCATAATAACATGACACCCATACCACATAGTGGAGCTTTATAACAAATCTCGTTATGATATTTACATCCATACATAGGTGTACATATATCACTGTCATCAAAATATATAATCATACCCAAAACACATGCCAAATCATATACCAAAACATATATCAAAACATATACTAAGCACCATATCTAAACACATATCAAAACATCATATATCATATATCAACCATCATAAATCATATATCAAACCATCATAAATCATATACCAAACCACCATAAGAAAATACCAAACCACCATAATCAAATACCAAGCCAACATAAACAAATACCAAACCACCATATCAAGTTTTTGTGCCTCAACCAGAAAAAAAGGAAGGATACATGGCCCGCATCTGATCCACTATCTCCCATGTAACTTCATCGGGCCCAAAGTGCTTCCATTGATCATTAACTTGCTCGATTCCTCGATTTTGAAGCATGAACACCTTTTTCTGCAATATACACTGAGTGTTGGGTCCCTATAATACTAGTGATTACCCCATTACTATTGTAGTTGTATCCCTTATTAATATTGTTGTGCCCCTATTGTCCCCATATTATTATTACTGTGCCTCATAGAATCTCTCTATTGTTATTTTTGTGGCTTTATATTATTATTGTTAGGTCGGCTGGGTTATATTATGACTCCTTAGACTCCTATATATAGAAAGGAGGTTTTGTCATTTGAATCATCCAAGAATTGCTAATTTGTGTAATGTAAAGGAGGGTTCCCCCTGAAAGAGGCTAAATTCTAAGGCGTTGATCTCTCTTTTCTATCTTATTGTGAGCTGGTTTCATAACACTAAGGCTCCGACTGAAATTCTCCATCTGGTTCCACCTATAATACAAACCAATCAATCACATGATCAACATCCTTAACATACTTCTTAAGCAAAGATACATGGAAAACATCATGGAATTTCACTGTCGGAGGTAGTGCAAGTGAATAGGCTACTGGCCCAATCCTCTCAATGATATTGAAGGGTCCACAAAACTGTGGTGCCGTCTTGGAACATAAGCCAATCCACAAGGATCTCTTCTTCAGTTTGATGCACAAGTACACCTATTCCCCAACCTGGAACTCCTTAAAATACCTGTTCCTATCTGCATAACTTTTTTTCCTATCCTATGCTACTTTGAGATTTTTCTTGATCACCTACATTTCCTATTCCATGTCTACCAACACATCTGGTCCAATCAATACCCTTCTAACTAGATCACCCCAGCTGATGGGAATGTTACAACTCCACCCATACAATGCCTCAAAAGGAATCATCCTTAGTGACTCCTGATAACCGTTTTTGTATGCAAATGAGACCAAAGGGAGATACTTTTCCCACTTCCTCTATTGATGCATCACATACATCCTCAAAATATCCTCTAATATTAAGTTGACCCTCTCTGTGTGTCCATCTGTCTGTGGATGATAGGCTATGCTAAAGGCCAACTTAGTCCCCAAACCTTCAAATAACTCCTTCCAAAACTTGGAAGTGAACTTTGCATCCCTATCTAACACAATTTTCTTTGGAACAACATGGATTCTAACTACATCTCTGATGAATAGTTGTGCCACATCATTAGTTGAGAACGTAGACTTCACCGGAATGAAGTGTGCAACCTTTTTAACCTATCCACAATGACCATGATGGAATCATTCTGCTTTACTATTTTAGATAACCCTACAATGAATTTCATGGAAATGCCCTCCCATTTCCACTCTGGAATCGCGATCGGCTATAGCAATCCACCTAGATGTTTGCACTCTTCTTTCACTCACTAATAGTCGAAACATCTTGCCACAAACTTTTCTACATCCTTCTTCGAATTCGGCTAATAGTAATATCTCTTCACTGTTGTTAGTGTCTTCTGATAACTTGGGTGACCTGAACAAGGTTTCTCATGAAACTCCCTCAATATCACCTTCTTGAGCTTGCTGCTATCTGGTACATATATCCTGTCTCAGAACTTGAAAAACCCATTCGGTGTAAGACAATAATCCATACCCTGTGCACCTAGATCTATACCTTTACCTGTACCTGTGCATGTACTTGTACTACCACCTATACCTATACCACTACATGTACTTGTACCTACACACATACATGTACCACTACATGTAGTTGTACCTACACCTATACCTGTACTATCACTCTTCTGCAACCTATGCACAATCTCCATATACCTGACATCCTGTTGTCCTGCTTGCAAGATGCTATCTTGTAAGTCTGTCCCATTAGAGCTCATGGCTGCCAAGTGATGAAAATATATCTATCTACTGAGAGCATCTGCACCCTGTTCTCTTTACCTTTGATGTACCTGATTTTAAAATCAAACTTGTTGATCATGGCCAACCATCTAACCTCCCTGGCGTTTAGATTCGGTTGGTCAAACAAATACCTCAACCCATTGTGATCACTCATAATCAAAAACTGCCTGCCAAGAAGATAGTGCCTCCACATCTTCAATGCATGTATAATCGCTGCCAACTCGAGATCATGCGTGGGATAGTTCTGCTCATGCTCGTTTAGTTTTTGCGACTCATAGCATACTACCTGTCCATCGTGCATAAGGACTCCACCAATCCCACTCTTGCAAGCATTTATGCATACCACAAGCTCTTTGTCCATATCTACAATTTGTAGTATTGGTAGTACTAGTGCATGTGTAAACAATCTTAAGCTGCTCGAAGCTAGCCTCACACTCTTCGGTCCATTCAAACTTCTTATCTTTTCATTACAAAGATGTGATAGGATAAGCAATCTACGAGAAGTTCCTGATGAACCTCCTGTAATAACTTGCGAAACCCATGAAGGATCTCACCTCATCGACATTCTTAGGAGATACCCACTCCATGATGGCTCTTATCTTTCCTAAATCTACTGCAATTCCTTCCTTATAGAAAACATGCCCCAAGTAGTGTACCTTAGTCTAAAAGAAACTACACTTGTTGAGCTTAGCATACAACTAATGCTCTCTAAACAAACTGAATTGTTGCTAAATTCTTGGCATGCCCTTCCTCATTTTTAGAATATACTAGTATATCATCAATGAACATAATAAAAAACTTATCCAAATATGGATGCAACACACTATTCATCAAACACATGAATGTAGCTGAAGCATTAGTTAAGCCAAATGGAACAACAACAAACTCATAATTCCCATACTTGGTCCTGAAAGAAGTCTTGTAAATGTCCTCCTCTTTGATGTGTACCTAATGGTATCTAGATCTCAAGTCAATCTTCGAGAACAATGCTACTCCCTTCAGCTGATTGAACAAGTCACCAATCCTTGGCAAAGGGTACCTATTCTTGATCGTTACCTTATTCAATTATTTGTAATCAATGCACAGTGTAAGATTACCATCTTTCTTCCTCATAAATAAGACCGGTGTGCCCCAAGGTGATACACTTAGCCTAATGTATCATTTGTCCAACATTTCCTTCAACTACAACTTTAACTCAACTAACTTAGGTGTGCTTATCCTGTAAGGTGCTTTTTATGCTGGAGTTGCCCTTGGCACTAACTTAATCGAAAATTCTACCTCCCGATGAAGTGGAAACTCTGTAATGTGCTAAGGAAATACATCCTGAAACTGCTGCAACACTGGGTACCTACTCAAGACATCTGCATCCTCAACCTCCTTCCCCTTACCACTATAAATGTGTACTACAAATAACTTGCACCCTTCCCTGTCGCTACGCTGTGCTTGGATAACTGTCACCATTGTAACTGATGTGGATTTCCTCTTACCTTGCAAGACTCTTGGTTCCCCATTGTCATCAACACACTCAATAGCTTTGTCATAGCAGTCAACCTTGTTTGTATGAAGATACAACTAATCCATGCCCAACAACATACTATATGAACCCAATGATAAAACATTTAAATGTGTTGTAGTAGGCATACCATTTAAATCAAATGCACAAGCTCTTATCCAATGATAAACTCGCTTCTTTGTACTTGAATCCAACTGCAGTAACCAAGACTCTACATGCAATTCATTACTCAAACAACACTTATCCACCAATTCAGGACTAACATAGCTATAATTAGATCCAGGGTCAATCAAAATAGAAATAACTTGATCAAAAAGCTTATTGCCCATCTCAATCACATATGTCTGGTGTTCTACCTACATGTTGTCCATTGTTTCATAGATACATGGAATAATTTGACCAACTTCCCCAATAGTCTACACCTCCTTTGCACTGTATATTTGGGACCTACCACCCTAATTTTGTAGAAAATCTCTCTTAAGGTGTTCCTTGCCACATGTCCAACACTCCAGTTGACCAGTGTCAACAGCTCTATGATATTGTTGTGACTCATGTCCCTGTCTAGCTGCATTAAATATCTTTTGCGGTGCCACATTCTCTTTCTCATCTTCACGATGATGCCTTGTCCTCTTAGGCTGCCCTTTACCTTTACCTTTGTCTATTCCTTTCCACCCATGCTGAGATTCATTCTTACACTTTAATTGTTCATAGAAATGCTTGAGTTTCCCAATAATATTCTCAAATGACTGAGGCTCATCATACTCAATCCAACCTATAAATTCTAATGGAAAACCACTTACAAATATATGAACTTTTTCCTTCTCATCAGTATGATACGGAACATACCTCAATAGCTCTAGAAACTTTGTCGTGTACCCTTCATCTATCATCCATCCCATCTTTAGCTCATAGAATTATTTTTCCTTACTGTCATAGTACTTTTCTGATAGATACTTCTTCCTAAAAGGTCACTACAAGAAAAAAGGACATTGGTAAGGGGCGAAAAATGTCATCATAAGCTCATTGGTGATGGTCAAAAGAGCCTTCATCACCAAAAATTGAACGTCACCAAAAGTGGCGTCACCAAAAGTATAGGTGTTGTAGTGACATTCAAAGTCCGTCACCAATAATGATTTATAATGACAGATAGCGATCGTCACCACTTCATATGAGCAATGGTGATGGACCATAGCCTCCATCACAAAAAAATGAACATCACCGAAGGTGGCATCACAAAAAGTATAGGTGTTATGGTGAAATTAAAGGTCTGTCACAAATATTGATTATAATGATGGATAGTTACCATCACCATTTCATATGAACAACAAATATTTATTATGATGGATATTTCATGGCCGTCACTATTGGTGCATATATATGGTGAAGTTCGTTGACCTTCACCAAAATCCGCATTGCCATAAGTATAGGTGTTATGGTGACATTCAAGCTCCGTCATGAATAATGACTATAATGATGGACATCGACCGTCACCATTTCATATCAACAACAATGATTTATGGTTACATACTCACGAGATGTTTTCTTTACCTTTCAAGTTGAATATAGTTATTCTAGCCTTCATGTTATCCTTGTACTCATGCAACTCAAAATTCTTTTCATTCCAAGTATCCAAGCCTCTACATCTTCTAGTTTCTTCATATCTCCATCAAAAGTAGGTGGTTTTCATTTCTTGAACTCATTTGGAAAGTATCCCTTATCATTCCTCCTATAAGTATGATAGCAATGACGATCATGATGTCTATCAGAACCAAAACTAGAATAATACCTGTACTCATCACCCCTCCTTTCGAGAGTCACATCCAAAAATCTACCATCTCTCACTGTATCAGATCTATCTGACGTGTGTCTACTAGGAAATCTATTGCCATATGACCCATTAGTTTTATCCTCATGTCCATGGCTGATCTGAAGTGGCCCTTGTCGTTGCAAGTTTGATATACTTTGAAGAAGTATAACATTCAGCTCTGCATTCTTCTGTTGTGTTTGTATGATTCGGTCACTATCCACCTTACAAATCCTTATCTCTTCCTTCAAACTTCTCAATGTAACTTCCAAATATGAAGAGTTCCCAACATCATACTTCTCTTCAGATTCATAGGGAGAGTCCTTGTAATCAACATCTTGCTAGCCATTTGATCTCTTTCTTCCAGCAATGCATAATTTTTCATATAAACCAAATCACAATAAACTAATGTACCTTAGTATAGCTTGGGGAGGATGCCTTGTCTGCAAGATCACCAAATCAACGTGATATATGTATAGCATAATCATAACAGCATCTCGACATATACTAGTAAATGTATCAACACATAAACATCACTCTAACTAGGACCTAGTCATCAATGCAAGACCATATCAACAATGCATGCTATGAACTCATGCATGACAACAACCATTACTCCACTATACGCAATACCACATGCAACCAAAAATATGCAAAAGCAATGCCTAACCAACTACAAATATGCATAACCGCATGTAGACGAACATAGTTGATCAGTACTTGTAATCAACCTATAAAACTGATACATTTAATCAAAATATTCAAAATGTAACCTAACATACAAGGATGTAAGTAGGTGACATAAAATCAACATTAAAGTGACAAATAACCATATACAGTCAGTGACATACTCATGTCAAATACTCTTCATGATATCAACATCAAATTCTCCATGATAACCATACTAAAACCATAATCCATCATCAAGGAAATGTAACAAGTATATAGGTGTAAGAGGCACACATGCAACTAAAATGCTTGCATGACCAACACATTCAACCCATCTAGTATAAGAGTTGAACCATGCTCTGATACCACTCTGTAACACCGTCCTCCCACATCCACCCAAGTAACCCTGCCATTCGGGGTAAACATGAGACGATAGGCTACTATGATCAAATTCGAAATCCTATGTGACCTTAAGGAAGTGTAATCGATGGAACATCACACACAGTCATCCAACATCATCAACAAAACCCTCAAGAGACAATTCAGCCACTCAGACAGCTTGTCCCTAGGTCCCACTGTTGTTTTGGTCCTCTTAGGCCATAGTCTCTCTCATATTATGGGCAAGGGAGTGACCAGAGACCTAAAGTCACTCTCATAGGCCTGCATGCTAGTGACCATGGACCAAACTTTCCAGTTTTGTGCCAGAAACATCAGGATTTAAGCCAGTTTTTTAGGACCAAAGCCCAGGCCACAGCCCAAATCGAAATGATAGCTCAGAATCAGTAAAAGTACAGGGAAACAATGATAAAAAATCAATAAGTTGGTCAAGACCTTAATTAGACCCCTACTAGACATGACATGCATTTCGTCAAACATATCATCAACATGTAACCTACAGGTGTAAACAAAAAAATTAAGTGTAGTGATCTCATACTTATCTAAGAATTTCTATGAACCATTATTCCCTCATGCCAATTGTTGCGTTATCCTGTATTAAGTCATAGACACAGTATCCATTCATATACAAGTAAAAATATGCTAAGAGACCTACATATTTGTTGTCATAAAATGTACATATAACCACCATAATAGGAACATAATTACCATAAACACATTAGTAATCAAAATCAACATATACATCAATATATTTGCACATATAAATCAAGGGAATGAATTTCTCATTAATGAATGCAATAAACAAACCGTAGATGGGACTACCACATTCCACCCAACCATAGAATGGCTGACCCAAATCTCTCTTCATCCATTCACCCTTGTGCCATATTCCAAGCATGAACGTGGGACTCTAACCAAAAGAACTCAACCAGGGCATGCCGAGGCTAAACCACCTCACCCTCATCAATAGAAACTAGGCTTTACCGTAATCCATCCCAGAAGAAGATAGCACCTCCACATTTTCAATGCGTGTATAATCATTGCCAACTCTAGATCATGCGTAGGATATTTCTTCTCCCGCTCATTTAGTTTCCGCGACTCATAGCATACTACCTATCCATCGTGCATAAGGACTCCACCAAGCCCTCCCTTGCAAGCATCTATGCATACCACAAACTCTTTGTCCGTATCTACAATTTGTAGTACTAGTAGTACTAGCACATGTGTCAACAATTTCTTAAGCTGCTCAAAGCTAGCCTCACACTCTTCAGTCCATTCGAACTTCTTATCTTTTCATTACAAAGATGTGATAGGATAAGCAATATGCGAGAAGTTCCTGATGAACCTCGTGTAGTAACTTGCCAAACCGATGAAGGATCTCACCTCATCCACATTCTTAGGAGCTACCCACTCCATGATGGCTCTTATCTTTTCTAGATCTATTGCAATTCCTTCCTTAGAGAAAACATGCCCCAAGTAGTGCACCTTAGTCTGAAAGAAGCTACGCTTGTTGAGCTTAGCATATACAACTAATGCTCTCTAAGCAAACTCAATTGTTGCTAAATGCATGGCATGCTCTTCCTCATTTTTAGAATATACTAGTATATCATCAATGAACACAATAACACACTTATCCAAATTTGGATGCAACACATTATTCATCAAACACATCAATGTAGCTGGAGCATTAGTTAAGCCAAATGGAACAACAAAAAACTCATAATGCCCATGCCTTGTCCTGAAAGCAGTCTTGTAAATGTCCTCTTTGATGCATACCTAATGGTAACTAGATCTCCGAGAACACTGCTACTCCCTTCAGCTAATCGAACAAGTCATCAATCCTTGGTAAAGGGTACCTGTTCTTGATCGTTACCTTGTTCAGTTGTATGTAATCAATGCACAGTCTAAGAGTACCATCTTTCTTCCTCATAAACAAGACCGGTGTGCCCCAAGGTGATACACTTGGCCTAATGTATCATTTTTCCAACATTTTCTTCAACTGCAACTTTAACATAACCAACTTAGGTGTGCTTATCGTGTAAGGTGCTTTCTATGATGGAGTTTCCCTTGGCACTAACTCAATTGAAAATTATACCTCCCTATGAGGTGGAAAATCTGTAATGTCCTCACAAAATACATCCTGAAACTTCTGCAACATTGGGTACCTACTAAACACATCTGCATCCTCAACCTCCTTCCCCTTACCACTATAAATGTGTACTACAAACAACTTGCACCCTTTCCTGCGGCTACGTTGTGCTTGGATAATTGTCACCATTGTAACTGATGTGGATTTCTTCTTACCTTGCAAGACTCTTGGTTCCTCATTGTCATCAACACACTCAATAGCTTTTTCATAGTAGTCAACCTTGTTTCTATGAAGATACAACCAAATCATGCCTAGCAACATACTGTATGAACCCAACGATAAAACATTTAAATTTTTTGTAGTAGGCATACCATTCAAATCAAATGCGCAAGATTTTATCCAATGATGAACTCACTTCTTTGTACCTATATCCAACTACACTAACCAAGTCTTTGAATGCCATTCATTACTCAAACCACACTTATCCACCAATTCAGGACTAACATAGCTATAGTTAGATCCAAGTTCAATCAAAATAGAAATAACTTGATCACAAAGATTACTACCCATCTCAATGATAGATGTATGTTGTTCTGCCTACGTGTTTTCCACTACTGCATAGATATGTGGAATACTATAACCAACGTCCCCAACAGTCTGCGCCTCCTCAGCACTGTATATTTGAGACCTACCACCCTGATTTTGTAGAAAATATCTCTTAATGTGTTCCTTGCCACATGTCCAACACTACAATCGGCCAGTACCAACACCTCTATGTTTCTACTGTGACTCATGTCCCTGTCTAGCTGCATTAAATATCTTTTGTGGTGCCACATTCTCTTTCTCATCTTCATGATGAGGCCTTGTCCTCTTAGGCTATCCTTTACCTTTACCTTTGTCCGTTCCTTTCCATCGATGCTGAGATTCATTCTTACGCTTTAATTATTCATAGAAATGCTTGAGTTTCCCGATAACATTATGAAGTTACTAAGGCTCATCATACTCAATCCGACCTCTAAATACTAATGGAAAACCACTTACAAATCTATGAACTTTTTCCTTCTCATCAATAAGATATGGCGCATACCTCAATAGCTCGAGAAACTTGGTCGTGTACACTTCATCTATCAACGATCCCATCTTTAGCTCATAGAATTATTTTTCCTTACTGTCATAGTACTTTTTTGACAAGTACTTCTTTCTGAAAATTCACTACAAGAAGAAGGACATTGGTAAGAGGCGAAAAATGTCACCATAAGCTCATTGGTGATGGTCAAAAGAGCCTTCGTCACCAAAAACTGAACGTCGCCAAAAGTGGCATCACGAAAAGTATAGGTGTTCTAGTGACATTCAGAGTCCATCACCAATAATGATTTATAATGATGGATAGTGACCGTCACCATTTCATATGAGCAATGGTGATGGACCATAGCCTCCATAACCAAAAATTGAATATCACCAAAGGTGGCATCGCCAAAAGTATAGGTGTTGTAGTCACATTCAAAGTCTATCACCAATAATGATTTATAATAACATATAGTGACGTCACCATTTCATATGAGCAATGGTGATGGACCATAGCCTCCATCACAAAAAAATGAATGTCACCAAAGGTGGCATCACCAAAAGTATAAGTGTTATGGTGACATTAAAGGTCTGTCATGAATATTGATTATAATGTCAGATAGTGACTGTCACCATTTCATATGAACAACAACAATTTATTATGATGGATCTTTCACGGCCGTCAGTATTGGTGCATATATATGGTGACGTTCATTGACCCTCACCAAAAGCTGCATTGCCATAAGTATAGGTGTTGTGGTGACATTCAAGGTCCATCACGAATAATGACTATAATGATGGACATCGACCGTGTTATAGAAATTTTTGTGCCTTACAGCATGAAGCATGAAATGTCAATAATCTAAGGGATCCAAAGTCCCTAAACATGTTGTTCCTACCCCTAGAGGAACAAGGTCAGCAAACCACAGCACTGAATATCAGTTCTCCACCTGAAAACACTCAAAAACAAGCTAATTCTGGATCATGTCAACTGCTCCACTGAGCATCTGCGCTGAATGTCAACTGCTCCACTGTGTACCTGCGCTGAATGTCAACTGCAAAGAAGGCTACCTGCGCTGGGCGAGTTTGGACAAGTGGCACAGTCAATCCTCAAGATGTCAATGCCCAGGAAGCTTCCAAAATGACACTTGGATCAGGGAATTCGACTGGTGATGAGTAAGAGGGTCTAGATCTCCAAGTGGAAGCAAGAACCTCCAAGTGGACTCAAGAACTGAAGAATAACTGAAGTGAGAGAGGACACTAGTCAGCTTCGTGCCAAGCTCAAGCTGACTCATCCCTTCTCCAAAAATCCTATATATAGATCTCTCTCATGAGGTCTAAGGAGGCTAGAATCTTGTGAATGTAAGGAAGTGCTGTTGGTTTGCATTTAGAACTATTGGGTGATTTGCTTTGAAGGAGGTGAAGAGGAGATTTCTTTCTGCTGGGAGGTGATGCTGGATTGGGCCTTTTATGGTTGTATCACTTCCTGAACTTTACTTCTTCCATTAATAAAGCATTTGAGGTTCTTCTATATGCATGTGTCTCAATGGTGTATTGTTATGCTTGTGTATTTGATTTATTCTAATCCTTAAATCAATTATGAATGTATGCTTCTTGTAGTTTCCCTCTCTTGCCATTTTGCAGGATCTTGGTGTAGCTGGGCCAGTGAAAGAGCAAGGAGCTGGGAGCAAGCAGCAAGGAGAGAAGATTGGATCAACCATTAGCGAAAGAAATCGGTTAGTGGATCTCTTTCTCCCCTATTTTACTTTCATAAAGAGGAAATCTTAGATAGCTTTGCTTCGATTGTTGCTGAGGTACTATCACCCTTAGAGTGGGATAGGGTCATTCCGTATTGGATACTTTTCCCAACAACAGACCGTCACCATTTCATATCAACAAGAATGATTTACGGTTACATACCTTTGAGGTTTGTCACTATTGATGCATATATATGGTGGCATTTGTTGATCGCCACCATTTCATATTTCGGTGACAGTTGAAAAATGTCACCAGAGCTCATTGGTGATGGTCAATATCTCATTCCATATGGATCATGTCAGGGCACGATGGAATCGAACCACCAACCTCCTTCGTGTAAAGTAGGTGCTCTTCCATTGAGCTAGCACCTTTTAAAGAATTATACTTTTAAAATTAGATGTTGAAACTTCATAAATTGTAAATTCTACAACTTTCAATAAATTAAAGTCTCGACAATATTTTACTAAACAAGCAAAGAAACATGGAAGCTGCAGGTCCCTACCTAATGGTTACGGAAGTTATGAAAAGTGGGTGGAGGGAAAAATAATTGTGTATAAGAGAATCAATATGTTCAATTGAATACTCAATTAGAAGTGAAAGTCTCAAGACATTTATAATCTATAAATGACCTATAACTAGAAAATGCACCAAATATTGCAAAGGAAATGTCATAAGTTGATAACATATGGAAGAAGAACATTGATGAAGGCAGATGCAATATGTTATAGGTTGAGTGAAAGAAAATCTCAATGTTTTTGTTGTTTGGTGTTTAGATATTTGAATGATATCTAAACTTCTGTGCAAATGTAACACTGATCTCTGGAAACCATGAGTGATATATATATATATATATATATATATATATATATATATATATATATATATATATATATATATATATATATAGAGAGAGAGAGAGAGAGAGAGAGAGAGATATATATATACCCTTTACATAAACCAACATGCAATTTGGAATTTCACAAGTCCACACTCAAAACATGACAACAACCGACAAATAAAATAAATCGACTTGGATAGAAAGCAATAGCTTCACCTTCATTCTTGAGCTGCTTCTATTTATTTGAATTTGACTCATGACATTCTTTATCTGACAAGGAATCAAAATCATCACTAGTATTAAATTCATCCACCACAGACTTTGGATATCCCACTAACATTTGTTTTTTGTTGCCATGCTTGAAAACCATGGAGTTTCTTATTGATTGTAGAATAAAATGTGTGCTTGCTACTCAAGAACGCATTCCTTATCAACCGTTGTTACCTGAAAAAAACCAAAGAGACAACACAATATCAGCGTACACAAAATCGCCTACCAAAATATAATCATAACTTAGAAAATAAGTCTAAAAGAAGTTCTTAATTAATAAACTTTGTATTTTGAAATACTATTTCCTTAGATTTAAAAAAGACTATGTTATACAATGCTTCTGTCTATTTATCCAGGCAATTATATCATAGCATATGTCACACAGTAGCAATCTACAATACCTAAAGCAAAAAGGCAAATTTTTCTCAAGAAAATAGATTTAGAAAAGAGATTTGAAAACTATAAGTTTGTCATCAAAGCTTTACTTAATTTAACAACAAACTAGTTGGAGTTTGAAAATCATAATCATTCATAGGAAATGAATAGGACAATGGCCAAAGTCATTATTTCCATTGCAGATAACTGAAATTTGGGCAGTGGCCTAACAATTAGAGCTTATTTTCCGGGAAGACTCATCAATACCATCAATTTTTTTCCATGGTTTGTTGTGTCTCTAGATCTAGATCAGATAGCTTGTCATTCTCAAGTTCTACCTTTCAAGCATTGATTTCTCGCTAACCCTTTAAAACACAATTCTACCACTCCATTTTATTTTGTTTTGTCAAGAGAATTGGCAAGACCTTCCCATCCTCTCTTTTACATAATCAATAACCATACATCAATGATATAAAGAATATCAGATACACAACAAAGGCCAAAGATGTTCTTGTTGTATACCTATGTTCTAGGACTTATCTGACCTAACTAGTGCAAAGAGCTCACCCTGAAAAAATAACATCCACATGGAATTTAGAATTTCTTTTTAAATCAAGCTCCAAGTAAACCAATCAAAATATGAACATCCTTTTAATCAATAAAACACTGACTTAAAATAAAAGTGGCCTAGAATTGAATGTTATATGAACCATGTCAAGTAACTAACATCGGGTGAGAAATACAATCCATGCATATTGGATTAGTGAAATAATTGATTTGGTAAAGTTCAAAAACATATGACTTAGAGCTAAGAAACAAAAATAAATGACTTAGAACTAAGACATGAGGTTGCCCTTTCAACACTGTCATTAAATAACTCTTCTTACCATTAAACTTTTTTTGATACCAGGTGGAAGTGGTATTGTAACATTAACCTCTGATAGTATGTTTCCATGGCTACTTCTCAAGATCCTCTCCATTACCAACATTTGGGGCTAGATAAGATACATGCAAAAACCATTAACATGAAAATCAAATCTACATCCTTGTAAAAAATGGGAGGAAAAAAAATATCCACAAATTGAAACAGACTGTAGGATACCTCATTCCTGCAACATGACTATCTTGTTAGGAACAATAAAAAAATAAATAAAGATAAATGTATTTTTTTCCACATTTTGACAATGAAATCTTTTGCATATTGTATGAACAATTGATGAAAAAAGTCAGCGAAAGCTTGTCAACATCAGGATTATAGTAAAAAATAAAGGAACTGCTCCAAAACATATATAATCCTAAACACAAGTATCTATACATATAAGTATTTATTAAGGAAATTGTATTTTGTGAAAATATGGAAGTCAAATCTTTGAAATAACACAATTTATTGTACCACTTCCTTATGAAGTCCATCCATTCGAGTATTTACGAAGTGCATTCGAGATTTTATTCAAAGTTAAAAGTTCAAGCAATTAACATGTAGCTTAAAAAAACTCAGATTTGAAGTGGAGATAACCCAAAGATGTAGTGTATATATCTCACATTTATATATCCTAATTTCTAGACATTGAAATGACACTTTTTAGCATACTATTGTGAATTCAACCCAAAATGCTAGAAAAAATATTGATGGTTATTTGGCTAATATAGAAGTTTTATACATGCATTTATTTAAATAGTTAGCTTGCAATGTCAAACATATCTAAGGATGCACATGATACATTGCATCTTTACCGCTGGTGTGTGAACTTGAGACAACGAAGTCCAACATTAACAGTTTCCCTACAATATGCACTAACAGAATAGGTGAACAATAGTATTGTAGGTATGTATTATGAATATATCTATTGCATGCCAATAAGAGTATCGTTGGAACATTCATGTCCAACCCTTCCAATTTTTCCTATAATTTTCATTGGTCTAATATGTGAACTATAGAACTGTAGGTGTGCACTATGTATCACTTACCTAAATCCAACACCTTCAAGATAGAAATTTCAAAGAATATGTCTAGAACTGGTAGGTAATTTTCAAAATGAAAGAGTTGGCTTGATTGTTTCTGGAGAAGACTAGATTATTACATTGTTCAATGTAAATTCATGACACTTTTCCAAGCTTAGATGGAACAAAAAGGAACCAAGCTAGAAGGTTATTTAAAGAATCCTTACTTAGCTAGGGTAAATGTTAGCTCTTTTTTGTCAAAAAGCATAAATGTGAAAATATTAAGAAATTTAGTGAAGAGACTGTAGAAATGTTCTTATCAAACCACTAACGTAAACAAAGCTAAGAAATATTGCTTTGTAGAAGAGATACTCATGGTCAAATTAATAATAAAGTGACCTTTTAACATAGTTAATGCACTATTGCTCATGTTGTAGTGTCCTAGGGCATGCTAGGGACTACAGGGAGTGCTCATGTACATCTAGAGAAGAGGTGGGGAGACATTGAGCTGTAGTCAGGAGGAATACAAGAAATGAGGGGCTAATACTTGAGCTAGCCAACCTCTTGGATTTATCTTGCTATGGGAGCCCTGAAGCGACAGTAGCAGCGCTGGGGGATGTGGGTAGAGATGGATGCGGATGAAGCAGCAAAGCATGCTATAGTGCAGGAGTCCCCAGGTAGTACGAGGCTAGCAGGTTGCAACAGTGCAAGCCCTAGTTGTGGTCACAAAGGAGCCCTAGCTGTAGTCATGAAGGGAGACCTAGATGTAGTCTTGAAGGAGCTCTAGCCACAGTCGAAAAGGAAGACCTAGCTACAGTAAAAGGCAACGATAACCACAGTCAGAAGGAGGCTTAGCCACAACAAGAGAGAGGCCTAACATGTAGCCTAGAGAGAGGCCTAAGATGCAGTCAAGAGAGGCATAAAGACGTAGTCAAAAGAGACCAGATATGCAGCAAAAGGAAGGCTCTTATCCCCAACAAAGGAGGCCTTAATCCATAGCAAGAGGGAGGCCCTTATCAACCATAAAGAAGAAGCATATAGTCGCAGTTAAGGAAGGTTTAAATTAGCACTCAGAGAGGCCCTAGATGCAGTCAAAGGGAGGCCCTAGCCATTGCAAGAAGGATCCATAAGAGAACAAGAAAGAAGCCCTAGAAGCAACGTGGAAGTCTTAGGTTTTTTTTGTTGGTACAACGTGTGAAAGAGAGGTTGTTTTGTGTTGTTCTTGGGTGCTCTTATAGGGAGAAGGGCCGAATTTAAAAGTTTAAGATCATAGCAAGAAGAGGGATTCAATGTGGGTTAAATAGGGTTGTTCTGTAGCTATTCCAGGAAGACTAAAGGGTTGAAAAGAGGCTGAGTATCTTGCTTGAATCTTCAACTAAAGGATGAAACTCAACTAAAGAATGACTTAGCTTAATAAAGTTCATGACAACCTTTTAAAATCATATATTTATGAGTAAACCCAACTCTTATTATTGGGACTTATCCATGGAAAATTTTAGGGGTGAATTTTCACCCTTGGGCTAAATTAAAGAGTTCTATATTTTTATTGGGAGAATATTTTGTATCATAGTACATTGTTACAAATTACCTCAAATTTATTTTATAAAAAAAGTAGGTATGGAGGTTATCCCACCTTATTTTAAGGGAGAGAGTAAAAAAAGTAAATTTAGCCATTGAAATTAGGAGATACAATCTTCCATTGGCCCTCATTTTCAAGAAAAATGTATTTATGATAGTTATAAATAAAAATATAAATACAGTGGAGGTATGGTAAATAAATAAAAGCTCTTTTTATACTTACTCCAAAGGCATGGTAAATAAATAAAAATACAAATAAACTAGAGGTATGGTAAATAAATAAAACCTCTTTTTATATTTAGTCCATAACACTGTTTCTATTTAGGAAGGCTCAAAAATGAGGTTTCATTTAATTGAATCCTATGGGCCAAATACCATATTTATAAAATAAGTATGGTAAATTAATAAAAATATAAATAAACGAGACGACTGGTAAATAAATAAAACATTTTTTTATATTTACTCCATATGTCACCTTGTATTTATGAACATGCAAGCATGTAAAAAAATATATATATAAATAAAGTGGAGGTATGGTAAATAAATAAAACCTCTTTTTATACTTTAGGTGAAGCCTATGGCCCAAATACCATGGGTTAAATTATTATTAATACGATGCAAAAAAAAGTTATTAACCCTAATATTAGTATTAATAAAAATAAAGATAGCACATGGTATTGACCCATGGTATTCACATTGAATGCAGCCTATTTAAAGGGGGAATTAAACTAGCATAGATCCATCTTTACTCTAGATCAAATATCATTATATGCAAACTAACATAGAGTGAAAAAATATTTGATCCATGTCGGGGCTTGGTAGATCAAGAGTAAAAATGGATCTTCTTAAACATTTTAACTTGGTTAAAATACAAAAATAAAGTAAAAATCAATTATTAATTTTATTATTTTTTATAAATTACTAATAGTAGTTTTTAAGCTCCAGGTTTATGATAACCCATGGTATTGACCCATGGTAATAGCATGGTATTCATGTGAGCATAGACTATTTAAAGGGGAAATTCTATCAGCTTAGATCCATCTTAATTCGGGGTCTACCAAGTGCTGGGAGGGATAAATAGATCTCATCCCTCTAAGAGTGGTAGATGTGGAGTTAATATGGATATAGGTTGCTTTTTATGATAATGAAGATATTAAATAGACTTAAGAAATTATATTGTAAAAAAAATCTTAAGGTGAATGGTTAAAGCCACATTTAGTCACTTCACAAAATTTAGTAAAAAATACTGATATCTCCATGAATATTGGTTTTTCTGATTTAACAAAAAAAAATTCAAAACAATGAAATCTTAACTCTTTCGGCATCACCCTCGTAGAAGATAGATAATCGCTACCCAGATTTTCCACCATTTTTCAAACATTCTCAATATGATATCTTCATGAATCGCTACCCAGATTTCCCACCATTTTTCAAACATTCGCAATATGATATCTTCATGAAAAAGTTAAGGTACTGATCTTGGATTAGTTGCTTGAAAAATATGCTGGTTTGTACAACCTTTCATCTTCTATGCTATTCTTAGTTTGTCATAAGGATCTGTAGGGGTTGGGTCACTGCACCATATTTTCCTAAAAGGCGGAGATTATGCACCAAAAAGGAAATTAATCCACATGTTACAAGGTTGTTAAAAATGGTATGAAGGTAGTGAATTATGCTAATAATAAATTTAGATTGGGATAGACGTAATTAAATTTTATTATTTAATAAATCTACATTTATATATTTATATATTGATTGGAAGGCTTTTGACAACGGTCACTTCTTTCCATTAGATACCCTTCAGGCCTTTCGGATACCTACTACTTCATTATATTATATAGTTGGGGCTTGCTACTTCTTGGTGTGTTGGGGTAAACAAATTTGATGTGTTTTTTTTATGTCACAGTTGGAGTCTATGGAATAAGAAAATTTGATAGCTTGGAAAAAGTGGTAGCTTGACAAAACTGGTAGAGAAAACATTAATCTCTCCTACCATGACAAACATGGCCACTAAAACTTGCAACATTGTTTGTAGGAAGTGAAAATTATGTTTCTTTTTTCCAAACATGTATGTTAGTATATTACAGTTTAATGAATATGTTTTATTATTATCATATATGGTTTCGTACTTTAACAAAACATTCGCCAAGACTTCACAATGTTTTATTATTCAGTGAAATGTTTTCCAAGATATTACAAGATTTTATAATTCAGTGAAAGATTCACCATGACTTTACAAGATAATATAATCTGGTGAGAGATTCACCAAAAAATATATATACATAATATATTAGTGATAAAATAAACTCCCATTTTTCTTATGCATCATGGGGATTCGCCCATTTATTATACATATAAATTTAGGGTGGTTCTTAAATTTTTCCCTAGACTTATCCTAGTGTCCTAATAGGTGGGATATAGAGGAAAAATATGATCTAACTTTCTCCATTGCATTCCTCCCACCTTGAAAATCAAAAGGGGACATAATGAATTTCATATACACATACTTAATAGATATATTCCCAATCTCTTTCCATCTACTAGTTGCGCCTACTTGAGCTAAGCTCAAGCAATTAGTCAATCCAGAGCATGTTTATCCCTACTTATTCTCCATACCCCTCTGGGTGGATCTCTCTATCCCTGTAGTGCTAGTAAAAGGGTTTGGGTATGGTAAGCGCTGCTAGCTAGTTTTTTGAATGTTTGTATTTACATCTATTTTTGCCTGACCTTACCCTACTATCATCTCGATGTATTCTCAAATTAAACCAACTACACAATCAGAAACTTTTTTCTTTTGTGGTATCTCAAAATAATTTTCAAACATAAAATTACAACATACTATCACAAGGAGACTAATCATGGTTTAACATATCAAACTTGACATCTTGCATTAACAATTTCCTTTTACGTGATGCCAGTCTTCTGCCCAGGCCTTGGAACCATGCCTAGAGGGGTGTACTACATGACCGGGGGTTTTTACTGCCAGTAAACTTAATTATAACTAATTATGAGAATAAGATAGCATTGTTTATATACCAGATTGATTAAATTAAAGATTAGCTTCCTGTATGAATTATAGTGCACTGATAGAAACAAAGATAGTTTCCAACAAAAAGCACCTAGAAAAGCAACAAAAGTCATAGGAGACACTTATTTCGCTTCTTTGGTGCTGGTCTTTGAAGACCTCCATCACCATCATCACTTCAACATTCATCCTCTTGCACCTCAAGAGTTGCAGGTACCACTCTACGCTTGTTTCTTGAAATCTCTTTGATAGGAGTCTCTGCAGCCTTCTCAGAACAAGGAATCATAAGTGGATTCGTTCTGTGAGGCATTAACTCCTCACCACTTTCAACAACTTCCATCATCAACTTCCAGTCTTTAAAATCAAACTGAAAAACAAATTGGCTATAAGAAGCTTCTCCAAATGCCATTTCTATAGCTATGGGAGCATTTTTGGGAACAACAAAATGTTTTCCATTTTCATCGACATTCATTTCAACTGTACCATCCTTTACTAGAAATGATAACGCAAAGATGTTTTCTATTGTTTGGGAAAATAATATTCTATTTATAACCAAATTATCTAATTTGGCTTGCTTCTGTTTTTTCAAAATGCTAAATATGCTTACCATATTGCGGGGACTCTTTCACTACAAATCGAGTGATTTCTGTCGGCTTAGTCTTCCTTTGCTTTGGTTCATTATCCATTGGTCCAAGCATAGTGCAAATTCCTACCACATGTTGGAAAACAAAAGTAGCTAAAAGCCCAATATTTCTCCATGATATTTGGGTTTGATCATCATTTCCCTCCAAAGACCTGCTTCGATATGCCTGGTCACTATAGTTTCTTAGAATATCACTACTATTAAAATCAACTAGAGTATCACCATCATTGTTGTGTTATATTTTAATAGTAGTGAGGAGTGTGGATGTGAGATAAAAGAGTGTATCCACATCTGTAACTTTCTCACGAGGTCTATAAACAAAATTGTGAAAGATTTCCACTTTGTTAATTGTAGCCTCAAATTTTCCATATTCTGCTTTTAAAATATTTTCTCTCTCCTCAGCAATCGAAGTCTTGAGGGTATGATAATGGTACCTTAATATACAATGTTACACCATACTCTGATTGTTACCACTGCATGTAGTAGCATCTTCTTTCTCTCTTGGGGGTTTATTGTCACCTTGTTGTGATCCTTTTACCCCACGAGAGGAATCTTCTAGTGTCTGACTCAATGTTTCTTCCTCTTTTAACTCTAGCTTGGGTACCAAGCCTTCTACCCATCCTTTCTATCACCTACTTTTGGAGTTGATAGAAATGAAAATATTCAACCAAATTTGGAAGGAAATGCTTGAAATTGAGATTTATAATTGAAGAACTACCATGAAATGGAAAGAGAGCAAGAAAATATTTTCGTGTTGCATTGAAATGAGGGAGGGTAGGGAGCTGTAATTTCCCCTACCATGAGAAGTCTGCTTTGTAATAGAAGAGGGATGAAGGCCCACTAAAGTGGATATAAAGTCCCAAGACATATGCATTGTCGAATGAAATGCGTAGGTGTAGTGTGTCAATTAAGCGTGAGGATTGGAAGAAGTGACACATGTGGGAGAGTGGCCATATTATTGAAGAATTGTTTACATTGAGGAAGGACACCATTTGAATATGGTAGGAATGTCAATTCTAACATGGAGAGTTTCCAACACCACTTTCTCATCTACATGAGAGAGTTTACAATTTGTATATCTTTGTCTCAATCCCATGGTGAATATATAGTGTGAGGATACACTGTTTCATGATCCATATGTTGGATGCTTTGCTGAACTTGAGATTTATAAGGAAATCTCTTTAGGTATCCAAAACGTCTCAGAAATTTATTTGAGCAATTATTCTCTTGCAACAATGTTTATTGATGATAAATTACTTGGTAATGTACACATGCACAGAAGAGTGTGACTGATGGCATGGATACTCGGCCTTTCGGGTCGAAATGTCCACCTCTAAAGGTAATATTTGGAATATCCTTTGAGCCTTTCTTTGAGATGGTATCCAAGAAGTTGGAGTGAAGACATCAAGGAACTCTATATTTTGAAATATTCCAGCTAAATCACCAAATATGCAAGAGAAACTAAAACCAGGGGTTATATATGTAATAGCCCCAGTGTATGGGAAATCTGGGCTTTTAGAGGAATATTTCCGAATTTAATAACTGGATGAGGATGAATATTTCTGTTACACTATGTTTTGTTATTGATATGTTTGGATGCTTTGGGTGAACGCTTGGCCCATCTTCAAGAACATCCAATAATGTTCGAGTCCAAGATAGATTTTAAGATATCATTTATCAAATTAGTTGTCCAGCTATGAAAGACAATCAAGTTTTGGAAGAGATACATCGTAGTACTATCAAAGTAGATTGTGGACCATGTTAGAAAATGGATCAAAAAGGTTTTCAGAATGTCTGCTAAAATTTGACCTTTATCATTGTCTTAGCATTTTCTTATCAACTTTCATGGAGGCAAAAAGTGACAGGAGAAACTTGCACAATAATGGCGGCCACTAGAATGAGAAACACAATGAATTAGCAAAATGGAATCTGTTTCTATGATGACACATGGGAAGATACTTATTACTCTCAATGTGGTTATACAGGAAAAATAGTTTTTACCTTTGAGTATAGTTGATGTATTGTAATGTAGCGGTTGTTTCCCTACTGCAATAAAACAAATTTATATCCATCTCAAGGTGAAAGAATAACACTAGTATATCTTTGAATGATATGGGCTATGTGTTGTGATCAACATCTAGGAAAGTCTCTATTGGTCATAGTGCGATGAAGTGATGGGTTCGGGTTTCCATGCTCATGCTGTCAAAGTATATTGATACAAGTGATGAAAAAACATATGTTCAATTCCCTAGAACATATCTTATTTCGATTAAACTTGTCTAGGATAAATTCATGGCCATAGTTGAGAAACATAATCAAAAGAAAATAAATATGTAGTTTATTTAAACAAATGTGGCATGAGTGGAAAACATATGCACCAAATTAAAAAATGCGAAAGACAAAGTTCTGTATAAAAGTTTTAAATTAAAAAAAAATTTAAACAGTTGCCAGGAAGTTTAACGAATGCAACTGCCCAGAACTCATCCAATGGCCATTTGAGGAGGGTCAAATCCATCCATCAATATGAAGAGATCTATAAAAGCAAATAAGGACTTTTAAGAAGGGATCCTTGATTTTTCATACCCAAATGTTGCCCGATTATTGAGCAAGACCCTAATGAGTTAATGAGGGTTTCCCTTTTGTTTTTGTTTCAATCTATTTTCATTCTTAGATTTTTGCTAATATGATGTCATTGGTGGACCTTAATATACAGCACTGCACCATACTATGATTGTTACCACTGCATGCGGTAGCATCTTTGTTCTCTCTCAGGGGTTTACTGTGGCCTTGTTGTGATCCTTTTACCCCACGAGAGGAATCTTGCAGTGTTTGATTCAATGTTTCTTCCTCTTTAACTCTATCTCACTTACCAAGCTTTCTACCCATCCCTTCTATCACCTGCTTTTGGAGTTGAGAGCAATGCGGAAATTCAACTAAAGCTAGAAGGAAGGGCTTGAAATATATGTTACTAGAAACTAGAAAGGGGAAACGAAACAAGAAATGACAACGAGACGAGAAATGGAGTTTGGAGATTTCACATTCAAGAAATGAGGAGAGAGAAAAACAAGAAAATATGAAGCATACAACCAAGCATTTGTTTCAAATTCAAGAAACGAGGAGAGAGAGAAAACAAGAAAAATATGAAACATAAAACCAAGCATTCATTATTAACATTCTCGAATACTATGGTTCATAGGTAGTTTCTCATAGGCTTTAGTTGCTCACATTGGCCATTCCTTAATACTTATAGTGATCAACAAATCTTCCATTTCTCACATAAGCAATTCATGAGTACTCATGTTTGATCCTCTAGGCTGGAAAATACAATAGTGAAGAAAGACATGGAATCCAATACAAGTTTGATTTAACCTTTGCATTTTTCGGATGAGTACATGATCCCACATACATTGTATATATTATTGGATGTGACATGAGTGGACCTCAAATTTAGGATCTATTGTATCATTTTCCACACAGTTGTTGGGTTATTGTTTTCATGGTTGTGTAACAAGATGGTGGAGATTGAGTTGATCTCCATTGGATATAGAGCCAAAATTAGAGGGTTGTCTCGAACTATTGCCACTTCCAGAACCATAAATACTACAACATGTGTTTGAAGACAAAATCTAAAGAGAAAACTTTCAAAAATTTATCTTTTATCCATTATAATAGAAAACTAATCTTTATAATAATAAAAATAATATATTTCAAAAGTATAGTTGAACTAGATATTAAATTGCTAGTTTGTGAGAAAAAAATTAACTAAATTATTTACTACTAACTTATAAAAATATATATAAAATATCTCTACACATTACTAATTTATAAAAGAGATTTGATCTCTTTAGGGTGTTGGTATATCCCAAATTAAGATGGATCTAGGCTAGTATATATTATTTACCATAATTATTGTTAAAGTGTATAATGGCTATCCCATATTTGTATTTGCATTGATAAAATGATTATTGTATGTAGTCATGTTTTATATTAATTATTTTAATGCATCATATATATGGTTTTGTATAGTAAATTTATTTTTATGTTAAATTTTAATAGTTAAATTTAGATATTATTTCTTGACATTAGTTATTTTTTTATTAATTTTCATTTTATTGTGTTGGATCCATTAAAATTTGTTATCTCCAATTAACAAGTGTGGTTGATCAATATAAATAAGTGAAATAAATTATTAAATTGTGATTCCTTTTTTTAATTTCTACTTAGTTAAATATTATATATAAATATCACTTGTGGTTATAACATACCAAATCATTCATTTTTAGTTGTTAAATATGATTAAGTTAAAATAAATTTTAAAAAAATGTTATCACCCATGGTTAGAACTTACCAAACATTTATTTTTTAGTCCCTAGATTTGTTTATGTTAAAATAACTTTTGAAAAAAATTATGGCCAATAGTTTTGTTATATTCCATGGTTTTGTACTTTATATTCATTTAATTTGCTAGTTTTTTCACATGGTTTTGTTAGATTCCATGGTTCTGTATTTAATATTTATTTAATTTATTAGTTTTTTCTCATCAATCTTCTTTAATAAATTAAAACAAGTGAGAGAGACCTTGAAGTCTTGAAAAGAAATGTCATAATCTAGGTATTTTATTCTAGGCCCCTCTTAATATATTTTTGGTTGTTAGATTTTTGTGCCAAGAGACCCTTTCCACCTGGGGAATATGTTATAATCTCTGGCATTTTAACTCAATCAAAATAAAACAAAATCAAATCAAATAAAAAATTTAAAAATCATAAAATTCTCCAATGCATAGTTTTTTCTTGCCCATGGTTTTTTCCCATGGTACTCCTAACCCATGGTTTTTGTCCATGGTATTTTTCTTCCTATTCAAAGGCTAATAACTAAATCAACCTAGATCTATTTTTAACTGTCGATGGATCAAATCTCTTCACTTAAAGAGGTTTGTAGCTCGAAATAGAGAGAGAGACTATTCAAAGGCTAATAACTAAACCAACCTAGATCCATTTTTAACTGTCGATAGATCAAATCTCTTCACTTAAAGAGGTTTGTAGCTCGAGAGAGAGAGAGAGAGATTTGATCTTTTCAAGTGTTGAGGGGATCAATCTCTTCACTTAAAGACTCGAAATAGAGAGAGAGAGAGAGAGAGAGAGAGAGAGAGAGATTTGATCTTTTCAAGTGTTGAGGGGATCAAATCTCTTCACTTAAAAAGGTTGATCTTGATGCTCGAGAGGGAGAGAGATCTTTGTATTATAGACATATTAATCAATAGCTTGTTTCTCTTAAGCTTTATTATTGCAAATTACCTAACATAATCTCTCTTATCAAGAATAAAAAAAGTATTTGTGTGATAAAACTATTAATGGGATGGATAATAGATAATTATTATTTTTTATATATTAAATTAATGTCTTTGGTTGATGATATTTAATATTATAGATAGTCTAATAGTTGATAAAAGTTTCTATAGGATGGTTTTATCAAAATCCTATGCCAATCATTTGAGAGGTTATAAACCAAACCAATGGAAAAATAGAATATTGTGTCCCAATGTTTATATAAAATAATTAATTAACTAGAAAAATTAACTAAATTATTTAACTACTAATTTACAAAAATATATAATTTATAACATTTAAATTTATAATTTTATATAAAAATGCACATTTTAAATATTAGATACAATTACTAAATCCACTTTTAAATAAAAGCAATACAGAAATAAGAAAAAAATAAGTTGTAAAAACTTAACCATACACTGCTACACATCAATGGCTACAATTAAAAATATAACATAACTTTAACAAATAAAATCCCTAAATAGTGGCTACAATTAAAAATATAACATAACTTTAACTAATAAAATCCCTAAATAGTGGCTACAATTAAAAATATAACATAACTTTAACTAATAAAATCCTTAAATAGTCAACATTGTTAAAGATATATCAAACATTATTGCAAGGTGTTGTCACTAGGAAGAACACCCAACCTATTTGCAACAAATATGGTTGACTTCTAACCATAGACTATGAAAATGCCTTTAAAAGATATCCAGAAAACCAACGCTTTTTATGATTCATGTCGAAGTCCAATCGGGAAGAGATCCATATTGCAAATGAATGATTAATGTTTTCAATGTTTTCCATAAAAGAGTTTCAAGAAATGAACCATTTTTGGAAAACTCAGTTTCTTGCCTTAAAAAATGAAAACTATCGTATAAAACACCATTTTCCGTATCATTCTGATTAATAACTACCGTGAAATGGAAAGAGAGCAAGAAAATATTTTCGTATTGTAGGGCAAGGAGTTACCCTGAGAAGTAGATGTTATTGTAAATGAATGATTAATGTTTTCAATGTTTTCCATTACCCTGAGAAGTCAATGTTATTGCAAATGAATGATTAATGTTTTCAGTGTTTTCCATAAAACAGTTTCAAGAAATGAACCATTTTTGGAAAACTCGGTTTCTTGCATTAAAAAATGAAAACTACTGTATAAAACACCATTTTCTGTACCATTCCATTTTTATATAGTGTTTTTGAGAAACAAAGACTTCCGTTCCGTTTTTGGTAACAGAGCTTGAAATTGAGATTTCTGATTAATAACTACCGTGAAATGGAAAGAGAGCAAGAAAATATTTTCGTGTTGCCGGGCAGGGAGTTACCCTGAGAAGTTGATGTTGTTGTTTCCCCGTTGTTTTCCTGGTGTGGTATACTACCAAACTACTATTTTTGTCATTTCTGGTGTGGTATACCACCAAACTATTATAAGAGTTCAAAGCATATTTAATATAAATTTCATTGCTAATATAGTAATTGTGGGGCTAGTTCATTTGAAGCTAAATTCTTAAAAAACAAAACCCAAATAACCTAATTTCATGTGAAAAACGCTAGTAGATTGTTTGAAGCAATTGAAATTGAGGAAGGAATTAAAGGAGAGAAAAGGTACCTGTGTAAGAATTTTCTTGGGCTTTTGAAAGAAGACCAGAGCTTCTGATCCTTCCATCATGGTCCAAATTTGCCCAGCTAAAATAGATCCATGTTTTGTGAGCAAGCCATTGAAGAGATCCTCCTCAATATTATTTCTCAATGTATCCAAATTCAACCATGAAACAATAACTTCTAGTGAATTACTGCAACATTTCATGTGAAAATATAAAACAAATTTGCAAATCAATTCTAAGAATGGCCATTGATCTAGAAACCCTAAAAATTGATCCAACGACCTCTATCTACCATATAGCCACATATCAGATTGTACTGTGTCCATGGTCTTCTTCTTTTTTCAACTACTCAACATACATTTCATCTGAAAATATAAAATAAATTTGCAAATCAATTCTAAGAATGGCCATCCATCTAGAAACCCTAAAGATTGATCTAAGTACCTGAAATCCAACAACCTGTACCTGTTTCCATATAGCCATAGATTAGATTGTATTGTGCCCATGGTATTTCCTTTTTTTTCAACTACTCAACATTCATTCGAATACACTAAGGTCAGGAAAAGGTGGGAAAGAAAAACAAAATGGTATTTCCTTTTTTTTCAGCTACTCAACATTCATTTGAATAATTTTTAATTTCGATGATCCTTAAATTTTTAAAACATTATATTTTATGAATATATCAAAATGTATGGAATGTATATTTTCTTATTGTATATTCATTTCAAAAAATTATATTTTTTATTTTTCAAAATTACAAAATAATTAACCATGTTGTAAGTTGTAATTTTAAACAAATTAAGATTTGGATTTTATATAATTAAAAGAAAACTATAAATACTTTTTATTAATGTTTAATTATCTAATACTAATATTATCGGTTTCCATGTTATTTAAACAAATGAGATTTGGTTTTATAATTATTATGTCAAGCTTTAAAACTAAAAATTAACATTTAACAATGCAATATTTTATAACCAATTTGGATGTAGTTCATTGTTATGGTTGTAAAAAATGAATCTCATGAGTCAATTTGGTTGTAGTTCATTGTGATGGTAGTAAAAAATGAATCTCATGAGCTTGGTCCCAGCCACACATTGGTAGTTCCACCCAATGAACCATTGATCTTTCTCCATGAATTGGCAATATTGTACCAAGAAGCACCATAATGTATGGCATTTCTATTTCCCACAATTGAAAAAGCACCATAAATCCTTCTACATGAGCATTTTGCTTCCGTATTGTTGAACTAAACATCGCATGAATTTCTTGTGGCAACAAGAATTTCTGAAACCCTCATCCCCCCTATCACAATATATCTTAGAATTCGTCATGTTGGAGTGTAGTATTCCTAGTAAGCATATATGGGTGTAGGGGAACACAACCTCAAAGTCAATGGGAAGCCAAGGGGAAAGGTTTGTGCATCTAAGAGGGATACCTTGATTACATAGATGTGGTTTTATAAGCTTTTGCATTAATCAAATGTATATTTGAGGGGGAATTCAGCCATAAAAAAACGCTTGACTGATTTTTCATACACAAGGGTTGATTCTACTTCAAATTTTGATACTGTGTTTACTCACTTTAATGTCATTACATATAACTAATAATTTGCAAGTCCTTGTCTCATTTGATATCATTTTATTTCAATTGTGAAGTGACTAAGACTTGAACCCCAAATCCTCATAGCTAAGATTTACAAAGTATGCATTACCTCATTTCCTCTCATTTTACTTTAGTTAAATGGAGCAACTATGCCTTAGCCCCGAACCCACACAACTAAGATTTGCACACTATAGAATCCTCTCTCTCCCTGGTATTGCACTTGGTTCAAATATACTTTTCTTAGAAGAGAAGCAATGCCTCACTAAATACCTTACATGTTAACTTATCATCTAATCCCATTACTTTTTCCAAGCATTGAGGACATTAATAAAATCTCAAAATTCAATTTCACACTCATTTGATGTAATCACCCTATACCATCAACTTCAAGTAAACTCTACAAATAAATGTAAGTAATTATTTTGATTTTTTTCATTGATTCTAAATTAGCAAGTGAGAAAATTGCAGATGCATCTTTATTTTTAAAGTACAATCATCCAAAAAAACTCATCAAAGACTAAAGATAGGTTAAAATCTTTATGGAGTGAAAAATATTGTTGGTATTCTCCAGAATAACACTACTTTCAGAAGATGGGTTCAAATTTTACCACAAATGAAAGAACGAAAGTGAGAAGCTTATTTTAAAGTTTTTATAACATGATATATTATAAAAAAAATTGAAGAAGCACATAATACAATTTTTTTTGTATCTAGTATCATTATAGATAGAGAAAAGTACTCGTTAGGCTATCTATGACATGAGTAAGAATTTCTACCCACCTACTTTCAAAATCATCATGGACATTTAAATATTAAAAAATGAATTGATTAGGCTAGCTATGACAAAATAAGAGTTATTCCCCACCTTTCCAAACTATAATGTACATTTAAGCTATCATATTTTATCGACATTCTTTCTATAATGCAACACGTTACAACTTTCCATCATATTTATGCATTATATGAGTTGATGTACTTGTAAGGTGCATAAATTCCAAAATAATTTTCCAAATACCCATGTTTCCACTAAATTAATTGTTTAAGAGACACATTCTATTGTAGGAAGAATGCATCAATCAAACACTACTCTACTCATAGTTTACAAACCCAACCAGTTTTTCCTACACAAACAAATTCAAGACTAATCCACAATAACAAACAATGCTCAAAACAATATTCTTCATCAAAAATCTACCCATGCATAAACAATGAGGACACAAGAGACACATAGAATATGCGATCAACCAAGGCCAAAACCTCTCCAACATGAGAGGGAAACCCAAACGAGATCTTCTTCTTATATAAACTTCAATTGACGAATACTAAGACCATGGCCTAGAACCTTGACTCGTCACAAGCCGCCTTGATTCAACTTCCTTATTTTTCCTTGAGTCAATGATGATCAGGCTTCTTCCTTCAATAACTCGACTATCCTTCAAATTCCAGTTCCATGGATCAGATCTGTAGTTCTTGGCCCTCTTGCATAAACCCTAGAATGTGTGGTTGACCAACCTTTTGAACCTTGATTTTCATCGCTTGGATGGTATGAACTCTTAATATAATTCAGGATGTAACCTTTCTTATCTTCTTCCTTGATTCGACTTCTTAGACAACAACAAGAACTTCAACTTTTATGTAGTAGATAGTTCTTCCTTCCTTCTCACGTGTGGATATATTAGCCCTAAAATAGACCCATACACAACACCAAAATCTTCTCTCTTTGTTTCCTTCTCTTCGTTGGTTATCTTCTCAGTTCTTATTACATACTTAACCAAATTTGCTTGTCCACAAATGGAGGATGAGATACCCTATATATAGTGTTTTTTCCATCAAAAACAAGTGCTAGGAAGCGTTAAGGAGTGCTAGGGAAACATAAGGGAGCAATAGGTGAATATAATGCATGCAAATGAACGATTAAGATTTTGTGACAGGAAGTGTTAGTGAGTTCCAAGTGTGCTAAGGTATGCAAGGCAGTGTTAAGGCATATGAGAAGCTGGGGAAACATGCCAAGATGTTTCAGGTGCTAGGGTGTGCCAATGCATGCCACAAAGTGTTATGGAGTGGCAGGGAAACATAAGGGAGCACTAGTTTCAAATGCATGGAAATGAATGACTAAGAGTGCATGACAAGGAGTGTTAGCGAGTTCTAGGTGTGCTAAGCACGGGACGACAAGGTATGTTGGGTGGTGCCAATTAATGGTAGAGTGTTAGGGTGACATGCCAAGGTATGCCAATGCATGTCAGGGTGTCTGAATGCATGTTAGGGTCTGCCAATGTGTGTCAGGGAGTGTTAAGGAGTGTGACATAAACACAAAGGAAAACTAGTTCAAAATGCATGGAAATGAACGAATAAGAGTGTATGATAGGGAGTGTCAGTGAATTCCAAGTGTGCTTAGGAGGGAGTGACAAAGTTATATGCTAGGTAGTTCCAAGGCATGCAAGAGTGCCATAACATGTCAGGGAGTGGTACGGTATGATAGGGAGTGCTAAAGCATGCCATGGCATGCAGGGAATGCCAAAATGTGCCACATAGTGCCAAGGGATTGTTAGACATGCTAGGTGCTATGCCATGTCAAGATGTAAACTATGTTGCTTAGTTGTTTTATGGCCATGGTTAGACATGAGCCTTGACTTGGTAACTGCTTAAGTGAGATGAGCTAATATTGGGCATGAGTAGCCTAAGATGAGTTATAGGCCATTCTTAGGTGAACAAGGGATAGTATAGTTGTAGTAACTGTAACTTGGTCAAGATGTTGTAGTCGAGGGAGGACTTGGTTGGTTCCCAATTATTAAAACCAATAAGGGTAGTTATGAGGGAATGATAACTAAGGAGTACTAGGGCATGCCAAGGAATTAAAAGGTGTGATAACACATGCCAAACAATGTCAATGCATGTCGAGGAGTGCTGGGGAGTGTGAGGGCATCACAAGGGAGAACTAGGTAAAAGTGCATGGAAACAAATGAATAAGAGTGTCTTCTAGGTGTCCCAAGGACGAAATGTATTAGGATAATTTCATAATAGGACTTGCAATAGGTAAGCCTACGATTACGATAAGGGGATGGAAAAAGAAATTTTAGGCAAGGGGAGACTTTTGTCTAGGGACAAAAATATTTTTCAATGACTTGGTTGGGTTCCAAAGTCACAAAAAAAGTGAGTCTTTCTATGAGGGCATGACAACTAGGGAGTTCCAAGGTGTTCAAGGAATTCCAGGAAGTGACAACACATGCTAGAAAGTTCCAAGGCATGTTAGTCATTCCAAGACATGCCAAGTGATAAGGCATGCCAAAAGGTGTTAGGTGCTAGGGTGTGGTGCCAATGCATGCTAGGAAGTGCTAGGGAAACACAACGGAGGACTAGTTTCAATTGCATGTAAATGAATGAATAAGAGTCTGTGATAGGGAGTGTTAACAAGTTTTGGGTGTGCTAAGGAGGCATTGACAAGGTATGTTAGGTAGTGTCAGGGAAACACAAGGAAGGACTAGTTTCAATTGCATGGAAATGAATGAATAATAGTGCATGATAGGAAGTGCTAGCAAGTTATGGGTGTGATAAGGAGGTGTCTATGGAAAAATTTTGGAGGGTTTGGAGAAAATTTTGTGTTTTGGTGCAGACTTGCAATTTTTTGGAAATGTTTTGTCTAGCAGCACAACAAGATCACACTTTGCTTCTTCCTCAGGCTCTAAATGATGTAAAATCAACATTTTTGGAAAGATTATGACCCCATATCAAACCCCATTTTCCCACATTCTTGGTCTGGGACTCAGGTTTTGAGAAATTTGCAAAACAGAGGCCAAAAATCACCCTTTCTCCCCTCTCTTTCCATTTCGTTGCACACCTGGAGACACCTTGGGAGAATGGCCATATCTTAGCCAAAAATTGGTCATTTTGAGTGAAACAACACTCTAAAGACATCTATGCTCTCCGTGATTTCTAGAAAACGTTTATGATATGGATTTGGACTTCATAAAGGCACTCAAAAATGACTTCCAACAACTCGTTGAACACCTAGAAATTTCTGAGATTTTGTAAAATTTTCAGTGTGTAATTTTTTGTAATTCCTAATTTGACTCTAGTAAAAATCAAAAGGGTGAAGTAGATGAATGTGAGGGGTAAAATT